>JAXCLQ010000001.1:20115275-20143144 GCA_035584115.1 Cedrela odorata | reverse complement strand
GAAATTTCATGCTGACAAATTTATGGATTCCAGAAATATGGGGTTGTGGTTGTGGTTGTGGGCATATATACTTTTGAGTTGGTAGTATTACAGTCACTTGACGTGGGGTTGTCTCAAAGACTCAAATGAGAACCCCATTGAAATTACTTTACAAAAACATTCTTTACCCACTTCAACTCAAGATGTTACTGTTTGCTTCTTCATCTTAAAACTATATATGCTTTCTTCACATATTCATGTGAACAGAAGCAACCTTCAACAAGAAATTGACTGGATCAAAATGGCAAACTCAGGCCTCTAATCAAGTCGGGTTACCAATCCAAGTATTGGGCAAAATGTTATGTGATCATTGCCAGGAGTATATCAACTATGTCCATCAACCAACCTCAATAAGTAAATTATTAAGTGGAATAGGTGTATCACTTCAACAACTAAAAATAATGCCCGAAGCTTGCTAACAGAAATCAAAGGATACAATGTAAAGTATGCATCAAAATTCATCTGACGCGCGTCTTTTTCCTTGCGTTTTGAGAGTTATCCCCGTCAAATTCGGCCATCATGTCCATTAGCAATCCTTGAAGATCTTGCAAACTGTATTGCCGATTCTGACACAACAAAGTCCCAATAAATATCAGAAGAAGGGGCCACGAACATGTGTTGTAGAAACTTGTTACAGATTCTTAATAAACGCTATATATAAATCAGTATCTGGTAACAACAAGTCTTTTACATTTGCAACGGCAAGAATCATGACAAGTTAACAGAAGCAAGGGTGAAGAAAGAAGGAATTAAAGTACCGTAGGGCTAACACTTCCCATCATCAAAGCCATTTCTTGCATGAAATCACAAAATCCCTATTAATTTCCACAACATTAACTCAGTATATATCCAGCAGGTTCAAAAAAACTAAGTATATATAAGGGAGCAGGACCTCACTTCATCATCTTCTTCAGCAAGGAGACCGAACAATCCAGCATCATAAACTTTTCTCTTTCGTTTATCTGATAAAACTGAAACCCTGCCTAAATCAACGCATTATCCAACTGAAAACTGAAGTCAATCAAATAGGTAGTCAGTAGTGGAATTCACATATATATACCAGAATAAGCCTCTTGAATTTGTTGAAATCGCCATTTGGCTTCTCCCGCATCCATATGTCCGGATGCCATTTCTACTAAAACAACGTAAATAACAAGGAGTAAATTAAACAACTAAAAATTAAGCTAAAAAGGGAAGAGAAAGATTAATAATGAATTATATATTACCAGGGCAAGTCTCCTGTAAGCGTCATGAATTTCAGAAGCAGATGCCTGTTTACGTAATCCAAGCACGGAGTAGTAACAAGATACGCTGTTGGACATCTTTACAAGCAATAATAGAAGGCTGTTGAGACTTTAGTTGGGATTGTAGGTAAAAAGAATGCCTTTGGCTTTGAGATTACGAAATCATATATAATAATTGACATGCAAACAAGAATTTCTGCAAACAAATGAAAGCGTTCGGTACCCGAAAATTACTAAAAAAGCAAGTCTGAGAAGGTTCCAGAAGCTTCTTTTTAAAGAACTGGAGTAGATATTTGGTTTATAGGTTCCAGAAGCTTCTTTTTAAAGAACTGGAGTAGATATTTGGTTTATAGTCCACAAATTGTGAGGACTTTTGCTCGTGGCATCAATTTCTTGAGCAAGACCACAAGCTAAGCGTAAGGCACTTGAAAGTTTAAATGTGGTGGTCCGTGGCTTTAGTTGATTTGTGGTCTACAATATTCAAAGTCTCCATGGGTCAGTTTGGAACCACAGCGCATACACGTGATAATACTTGATTATAAAATTAGCTTACTACATTTTTTTTTTCCTGGTCTAGTTTAATTATTAGGTAATGAGTTGAGAGGACACACTTTAACGATTCGGTGCAATCCAATTCACAGACTTACCTTTTGCAAAAGCAACAGATATGTTCACGGGTTTACATGCAAGCTGTAGCTTGGTTGAGTAAAGGCAAGAGAAAGCAGATCGCATAAAGCAACATTATGAACTGATTTTCTTTTGAACAAAATTTCAATTTTAATACCTGGCTCTAACATTATTCTTTTCAGTACATTCAGATAATTGGACAAGAACTTTGGTGTGGACTGGTGATAATTTAATGCTTGAACAAGTACAAAAACAGTTCAAGGAAGAGAAGCAAAAATAAAACCTCAAGCCAAAGTACTGCAAATGCATAGTGCCATAGACATTGGAATACAACTATTTTCTGTTTTCATTCAGTTAAAAATAGTGGAAATATAAACAAAAACTGCCACAAAAACCAAGCAGTCAGGATACATTTGTTGAACTCCCTATTAGACAACAAGAGCAACTGGATTTATTGCTGCATTTTTACTATGCCATAAGAAATTACTAAAGACAAAAATATGATAAAAATTAATGAACCTCTCTCTCTCTCTCTCTCTAAAGAATTCAAGAAAATGAAAGAAAAGAAAAAAAAATCACTCTCACAACGTGGTTAACAACATTTCTACTTTCTATTTCCAGTTTTTCGTTTCACATCAGCAACAGTAGGCTGCCTCCCGTTTCTGTGTAGAGGAGCACCAATCCCATTTGTTAGTTTTCTTGATGGAGAAGGACCTAACATAGGGTTTGGGTTCCTGCAGCAAAGTGATAAATTTGTTAGGAAACAGGAGTTCAAAATGACCTGCCAAGAATATTCAGCATATGAACATATATATATATATATATATCAATATACTTTAGTCAAAAGGAGCATATGTTAACACAGAATCGCATTTCAGTACCTTAGTTCTTGGTTCTTTGCTGATTTTAAAGTTTGCATTTTGGTTTTTGAGTCAATCCCATTTGTTATGCTTGTAACTTTGGACTGATTAAATTGCCAAAGCAAATCAGGCTCCGATGAATCACTAGTAGCAGCATCAAGATCGTCCAGATCATCTGAAGTAGCAACATTGAACCGGTTGCTCCCCATGAACATATTATACGATTGATCTGGATAAATTTTGGAAGAAACTTGGAGATATTTCTGGTAAAAGAAGTCAGGCGAGTGACCATTATCTGTTTCCCAACATCCTAGAGAGTTTTCAACTCTATTTACAGCATCTTGCTTGTTGACCATGACCTTATCAACCCATTCACCTGAGCCCATTTCTTTCTCATCATCCCCATTATTTTGGACAGGACTAATAACTGGCGGCCACGGAGGTGAATTTGCCAATAGTTCATCAAGATCAAAGCTTTGCCTCTTTTGTCTCAAGGCGGAGTTGGTTTGAACCTACAGAATTAAATTTGACTGCTAAGATATTGGAACTAGGATAATTGAAATAAGATTTTGGAGATTATGTCTCTTTTGAAAACTTCGATGTTCAAGTGCTGCTGATAAATATTACTCAAAAACTAGGTGAAATAATCAGTGCTGTCCCACGACAAGATTGCACCAGGTCATTCACACCTTAATGTTTGTATATTTCAAATGATTTTTCATCATTAATATGCATGCTTAAAGAAACTGAAAATTCTCATCTACTTAGCATATAGCAAAATGGAGGTACCTCTATGTTTCCTACATCTCCCATGGGTTGCCTATAGCTGTTTTGATCACCCAATATATCTCCAACCCGTTGGTTAGAATTAAAAAGTGATAACTCACTAGCTTTTGTTCTATATCTTTCAGAGCTGCCAGACATGGAATATTGATTGTGCTCTGGTTCTGCCTCTTTCCTTGCTAATGCAGCCTTAAGGCTGGCAATCTGAAAGATAATTGAAATCTTTTAGTACATAGAAACTGGAATATTAAAGTATCTAAAGATAACAATCACATATGAGATAGAAAAAAGGTAACTAAGAGTGAAAGAACCTGTTCTTTCAGCTCTTTAACATCCGAACTATCTTTGTTCACTCGAGCAGCACCAAGTTCAACAGTGGCAACTCGCTCTGCAAATTTAAGTGTACTTATTGTTTCACCAAGGGCATCGGCTTCAGGGCTTATGTGAACAAACATTAGTGTCTTGGCTTGCCCTCCTGAATATAATTTTTGCACAAAAAGAGTAATTATAATGTCAGGAAAAACAAAAAGGACAAAAAGAGAGAATTTAGTTCCTTTCCGATGTGAGAACCTTACCAAGTGAGTCTTGAAGCAATTGTGTGAGTTTGCTGTTCCTATATGGGACATGTGGGTTCTTTTGAGCAAGAGAAGCAATAACATCTCCTAAAGCTGAGAGAGATTTGTTTATGTGCTGTGCCTCTTTTAGTCTGTCTCCGGTCACCTCAGATTTGTTTACTCTTTCACTTCCTGCCAGATCAACAAGATGCATACACCCACGGTATATAGCTCCAGACGTCAAGTCTTTTCCTTGAACATGCACAGTCAAGCAACTGCAAATAGATAAAATAAAGGTTAGCCCCAACAAAAGATAAAGCTAATTAACCATGGATATTAAAGCGCCCTGAGGGTCAATTATTACCTATGGGAACGACTACTACGATCATTCAGGGCTGTTGCACCCACTGCACGGTTCTTTTGTCCAATGTTCATTAGATTAATAACAGCAGCTGTCGATGAAACAGGAATGAGGCTTGCATCTGGTACATTAAGACCTGTTTGAGAACTATTACGAATTTCTAATGTGGCAATGGATTAAGGAAAAACCTAAAATGATAAAAAGGAGAAACACGAATCCTATGTAAAATTTAAATACAAACATTCATATAGTCCAATGTTTACCCAAGGCTTTACGGAGTGCAAAATTTTGGAAAATTGCGCTGTATTCTTTCAAAACTTTTTGTTAAAACAGTGTAACTAATGACGAGATTTATTTCATATTCTTACAAAGAGGGAAAATAAAAAATTTGGTAAAGGATATCTTTTGTTACTTCCATCTGTAACAAGCAGATCCCTAACTTGCTCATTATAAATCTCCAACATCTGAACAGCAACATCATAGCGGAAAACATCCCTCCTCTGTTCTGCTATAAGAAACAAATCACTTAATGCTCTGTAGTTCACACCTTGGCTTTTCTCTGTAAGCTCCTTTGGTCCTGTCTGGAAATACAAACAAAAGTAAATAAAATATCTATAATTTATCAAACAAGCATAGGTGAACATTTGGTTCAAGTAAATCTTACCATAGTGAAAGTTTTTCCTGATCCAGTTTGACCATATGCAAAAATGCATACGTTGTACCCGTCAAGAACTGATCGGATCAGTGGCTGCATATCAGAGAAAACCTCCGCTGCAACAGAATAAGAAATTCCAATCTATAAGTAACCTTAAGGGATTAGTAATTCAGAAGGCAAAGGACGAGGCAAGAACAACCCTGGATGTACTAACCCTGTGTTGCTGATGGCCCAAAGACTTTGTTGAAGCTGAAACACTTACGTCCCTTTCCATGCTTAGCTGGGGTGTTAATAGTGATATTTCCTTCTTCTATATAATCAATAGAGCTTAAATAGTTTGATTGCGCAGATAAGAATGGTCTCACTCGACAGTAAACACGGATACTTCCTGGAAATACAAAGCAAATAACCAATTAATCCACGAAGTCATTAAATACAACACAAAGACATGTTTGAGAATTAGGCTTTAGGCAACCAGTAACTTACCCTTGAGGTCCTGCACCTGATTGTATAGCTTACGATTTTCCTCAAGAACTCTATGGTAACCAGAGGCAGCATGAGCTAGACCATGAATGTGCATACCTAGAATGAAAGGCATAAGGCAAATATGAGATAAGATTCCTCATTACTCAACTCCTCCAGATCTCAACACCACAACCAAAAAGGAGAAAAAAAAAAATATGTGAACCCTACCAAGATTGCTGAACTCCTCATGAAACTTCATTTGCATAAACTGGATACCAGCTTTTGTAGTATTAAGAGTATGCTTTAGTTCCTGACAAAAATATAAAACAATCATGAGTGCTTTAATTGATTAGAAATACTTTTTATTGAAAAAAGAAGAAGAAATAGAGATACATCTAGACTTGATCCTACCTGAATATCTCTTTGTTGCTGATCAAAATTCAATTGCTGTTTTAGGGACCGACTCTTTAATTCCTCATCAGGAATGTAGTTTTTGTGAAAGCATTCCTCTTTCTTTATCACTTTGAAATTCTTGTCTTCTACCTATACCCCCGTAGGAGCAGACCAAAAAAAACCCATGTTATAGAATACATCAAAGCAATTGTTTCATTGGTTTAGTTATGTCTGTTAACCTATAGGACTTGATCATAACATAAAAAGATCAATAAATCACCTTTTTATCAACAGTAGCAGATTTCAACAGAGACTTGTTGCCATGAGAAGCAGCTATATCTTTTGGAGTAGTTTTCATCTTCAAATTACACAACAAAATACATAAAAAAAATATTTAGTAACATTGATTATTAATAAGACGATCTTGTATTCTACTATGAATTGAATAGGTGAAACTTTTGGATGATAAAAAGACTTACTTGTTCATATTGGCTTTCAATGCGAAGCTCAAACTCCTCCACAAGCTTACTTAACACAGATTCCACCAACTATTGCAAGCAGAAAATGACAAGAAATTAGTAGCAGCTACAACAGTAATTTAAGTGAAAAGATTAGCTGAAGTACATATTAGAGCAAAACACAGAATATTACTATTGGAACTTCCTCAGGCTTCTTATCTAAAAGAGCTGCACGAATGAGCATACTGAAGGAACCAGAAGTAGACTGCAAAGGAAAATAAAAAAACTTATAAGCTGTTCCCTTCTCACGCTATTAGACTGCACAGTGCAAATACAAAATCAATCAATTAAGCCTACCAACCATTTTATTAGAGTCAAGGTCAGAGGACTGAGAATTCAAAGACCTCTCATTCATTGATGAGGTCCTCGACAAGGAATTCATGAACGGCTCTGAATTTTTTCTAACAAATGACTTTCCCAATGTAGTAGATTTTACATTTCCACCAAATTTCCATATTCCATTTCCACCAGTCTGTTTCCACTCACTGTAGGATTTGAGTGCCAGAACGCAATTCACAACCCTTGCAGACTTCCCTCCCTGAAAATTCAACAAATAAAATTTTGAATAAGGGAAATTCATATAAAATATCCCTGCATTTAAAATTATATTTTGAGACTTTTTATATAAGCAATTCCTTGATAAGAATATCTAAAAATAATAGTAAACAATGTACATTTGTTAGATAATGATAGCATTTTCAATTCATTCTTCTAGATAGAAAACATACTTGTTCAAGATCAGATGCCTCGAAAGTAGGAAGCCCCATCTCTTGTACAGCCACGAGAAAATTCCTCACATTTTCAAAGTACTGATATGCTGACAATGCCGCCCCATCAGGGATGAGAACAGCATCAGGACTTTCTACCACCTGAAAACAATTGTCCAATGTTGAAATCCATTTGTGAAAAATCATTTAATATGGAACAAATATTAAATCAGGATAAAGTTCACCTTAGGCACAGCTCCTGGTTGAACCTTATTTATGACGTTGCAAAGAATAATCCCACTTCTCAATCCAAGCCTAAACTCTTCCTCTGAAGGTTCAGCCGGCAAATCCTTAGCGGCAACAACTCCTGACATTTTTCTTAGCCACCCAGCCGCTTCATACCTTCTTGATGCTATGAAACAAATATTATCTTTTAGCTCCCGAAGGTAGGTACAAAAACTCGGAATTTATCCTAATTTCCAGAATTTTAAAACCCATCCACAATTGTTCATTGCAAGCAACTATACTATACGGAATGATGGAAAGCAACTCAAAGATCGGGAAACTCTACAGATAGCAAAATTAGAAATAGGTGCCACATTGTCTCTATGCCAAAAAAGAAAATTCGATGGAAAACCTGAAAGATCAATCAGAAATGGAAACTAACCCGGTGTTTGGTTGCCTAGAAAACTAGGGAAAACAAATGTAAATAAAATTTTCCATGTCATATAATAAAGAAAGCCACCGCAGTCACAAAGTAGAAATTAACTCAATTGAGAGTATGAGAATTCATATCTCCAGGTCTCAGAAAAATTAAAATTTTATTCTAAGTAGCCAATCTCACAATTTAATTATACACAGCAATAAGTAAAACATCAGTTATCGTGACTACCTTTCAGTTTGTCACAAATTTAAACACCAAAGAAAGTATGAAGATTTAAAAGACATAATGAGACAAAACTGAAGAAACAAAAGCACAAAAACAAAAGAGTACCGGCTTCCTCAGCTTTTCTAGACTCCAAATCAAGATCTCTGAGTCTATTGCCGTGCTGTTGCAGTACATCCTCCACCACTGACGCCACTGAAAACGACAACGTTCCCTCCCCCGTCATTTTGCTGCAAATTTTTAACTTTTCAGCAAAGCAAGTCACAATTCCACCATGAAAACCCAAAAATTCGGAGTGAAATGCGAGATCGGCAGAGAGAGAAATAAAGCTTAGCAGTAGCAGAAGGTTGATATTTTTGTGTTGTGGTTGCTTTGCTTTGACGGAGGCTGGTTAATGCTCAATATTCATTATCACATTCTTCATGACCTTTTGCTTTTCCCTTTCCTTCCCTTCACTTCTCTTCTCCTCTTCTCTATACAAAGTAGAAAGCTAACTCTGCTTTATACTCTCACTGCCTAATCTCTGTAATCCGAGCCTCTCTCTCTCCCAACCTCTGTCCGAGCCTATTGGCTTTAAAACAGAACTAACACAGTTCAGGTGCTTTCTACGGCGCGTGTAGTTCAGTAAAAGTAAAATTATGTCTTACGAAAATGGAGTGTCGTTATTGCCCACCTTCTAGGGTCCTTGTTGAGACGACTCAACACTCGCTCAATTCTTTCAGATCAAGGACTTGGCTAAGACAATTTTGTGTATTTTATATTTTTAAAAGTAAATTTTAAATTTTAAAATAAATAATATAAAAATTAAAATAATTAAAATAAAATTTAAAATATATAATACAAAAAAAATTAAAACACAAACTAACGTCAAATTTAATTAATATAAAAGTTGAAAATATTAAATATATTTTACATGTAATTTTTTGAACGAAGATTAATGAGTTGAAGCCGAAACTTTGAATTAATAGATATTTCTTGAAATGAGATGAATATAAATAATAATAATAATAATAATTAATTCGTAGCATTTAAAATCTTAGGTAATGTTGTGCTTAGGTTTTACAAGTATAGTACATCCCTCCTCCATTATGTGTTCAAATTTTGAAAAACAAGTGAACTATATTTTGGGTGAGAAGAAGATGGATGGCTTTGTTTTGTCAATTTGGTTGATTTCTCAAGCACATCACATCACAATATGTTTGTTTCTATACCGAATTCAAAATGTTCAATTTGAGTAGGTCCCCTCCTCCTATTGTCACATTACAAATTTTACAATTAAGGAAAAGTATTAAGTATTTGTAAATGTGTCGTTTGCTTTGTTATTAATAAAATTAATATCACGTTCACAATTGCAACTAAACTAGTTTTTGGTATGCGTGTTTGAGATAAATAATTTTATTCCAAATTTATATATATTAAATTACATGCTCATTTAAACTCAAAAGTGTTGTTATTTTTATTTCATAATTATTATAAAAAAATAATAAAAAAAATATAAGTACGTGAGTGATCTATAAATATTTACAGTTGACAATACATTTCAATAATTAATAATATAAGATAACATGTTAGCTTTTGATCATAGGCATGTTTTGAAGGCAAGAAAGTGAACAAAAGTTTGTCACTTACCATTACCAATACATTCTTAAATGGTTATAGTCTTGGATGACAATGAGTCTTTATTTTGGTTGGCAAAGAATACCTTTCAAGAAGGGGAAATGTTTGGTGAATACGGTTACCAACCGGTCTATATGTTTACAGGGTCAATTAACCAAATGTCATTAACCAATATGTATCATTCCGTGACCTTGCAATCTAAGTAATAATCATTTAACTAAATTGATATTATAAGTTAATTAATTACTAATTTTGCTTTTTTAAACATAGGGGAATAATAAAATGACGAGAGACGGGGCGCGCGTCCTCATATTGGAGGGCATATGTGACCATTCAGATGCTTGGTAGCTTCAACGTTCAAAATATTCAAATCAGCGGTTTGGTACCAAACCTAGAGGTTCGTATATGATGAGCCCCACCTAGCGCGTCTTTTTGGGACCCACTTCGCGGATATTCGGCAGGCTTTCAATATTTTATTTGCTCATTCGACTTCGAGTCTTTATTTATCCGACCGCTTTTTAGATAATTTTATAACAGGCTAATCACAAGTGGCCACCTTGCTTACATTGATGTGGATTTTCTCGCCACGTGGCTTGTTATTGTTGGTTTTTGAAGGAGCACAGACCCACACGCACACTTGAGCGCGTGGATACCACCCATTAAGATGATGAACAAAAGACAAGATGTTAGCGGATAAAAATTGTAACATAATAAAAAGAATTTTCATCCATTGTTGACAAATAAAAATTCTTTTTACACGACATCGTATCATCAAATTTACTTGGAATATTATAATTGCTTGAGCAATGTGATTGGAAAGAAACAATGGATATGCTTTAATGAATCCCAACATGTAATTATGCAATTTCCAATACAGTATTGAATTGCAATTGCATAATCACTAATGATTCATAGTCGTAAGCGAAGACTAAAAGGTAGTTAATTGTTAAACTATAATTGGAAATACCAATTAAAGGAAGATAATCTTTAATTAAACTTAACAATTAAGAGCCTAAAGTTTAGTGGATGGCTAGATACTTTTTTCCTATGATCAATTATAACCTCTCACATGTTAAGTGAACCCACAGCTATGCAGTTGCTGGCTCTTAACATGATTTATATTCGTGAATTACAAATTTAAGTGCACATCACTTTCTGGTTCAGGAATGTGCACATTCATGTTACGAAGGTGGCAAGCCACATCATATACATAGTTTCTAAGTTGGGTATCGTTTTGTGTACTCATGATTTGGGCACCACTTCCTATTTTAACTTTTGAAATTTGAGCAGCAAAAGGCAGAAGCAAATTATAGCCTTTTTTTGTTTATTTCTTGGGGCATAACAGTTGTTTACTTATGCCTTTCACTCTTCAGCCGTGGACCAAAAGGAAAGAAGATTGTCTTTTACTGCAAAGGGATAGGTTCAGTAGTATTTTCAGGGTGAGGATGCCCACATAGTAAAAGAATCAACAGTTGCCATGTTATTGGCAAAGTTAAAAGCAGCTATCATCATTATAGTTATTATTAGTGTTAGCTGGTTCTTTTTGGATCGGAATCCCGTCTGGAAAGCAAACGCCAGCATCCTCTAACCACACTTACAGTTATTAACTCAAAAGGCAAATCTATTTTTAAGGTGGGTACATCAAAATCAAGCCTTAATTTTCAAGAATCGACCGTTTGTTAACAAAACCAACTATCCCAGTTGGTAGTTTTTAGTTTTCTTCGAGTATCCAAAGCAAGTGCTGGTTGTTACCTGAATTAAAAATAAAAGCAATATATATTGAAAAAGAAGGATAGAGAGAGATGATCATACGTTGTTATTTTATTTTTATTATTTTTATAATAAGTGGGGGCAAGAAGCATTCCCAAAAATCATGAAAATCTTGCACTCTCGTATGATATCTATTAATGGCTTAATTGAACGCAACCGACCAAACCCATAATGAGAGATGGAAAGCGCAGTCTTTTTGCTCCTCTCATCCCCTCTAATTATACAGCACTACTTGTTGCAACATTTGGTTTCTAATATTTCAGCACCACCAACAAAAATATCAAGAGCAAAACACTTTTAAGTAAATTTAACAGAGTAGGAGACTAGGAAGTTGAATGCAAGTATTTAACACAGTTTCCATATATATATATATATATATATATATTTGGTACTTAAATGTTTTGTAAACTTAATTCCCATGTGTCAAAGTAAGTAATCTGTCAAATTTGTTGCTTCTTTCTATGACACAAAATCCAGTTCTTGAGAAAAGAGAATTTCACCTAAAGAACGTCTGTTTGCCTAAGCATTAATTGACTTTCAGGCCTCTTAAGTTGTATTTAATCTTGCAATGAGAAGATGATCTCAGAGGATTGCCTTTCTTGGCAGATGAGTTGTCGTTTAATGGGCAATTCTACTTTATTAGCACACTTATTACTGGCACTGGGACAGAAAGGAGGGATGATTTTTCTAATCAAGTCCATTAGTTTTAGCCTCAAAGTCCTTTCTGAGTGGGGTATGTTATTAAAGGGCATATAATTCAATTCAATTCAATTATGGGATAAGAATTCCTAAATCGATTTGAATAATATAGCATTTATTTGGCAAGATAATTACGTAAATGGTCTATCTGATGGAGAAGAAAAGAGAAAAGAAAATAAAATTTCAGTGATTAGACAAGTTGTGTATTAAATATACAGGGTCTTTGGATTTGGGACAACTCATCTTGCTAAAGCTAAAGGTAGGGAAAAGTAAGAGAATCATGGATACTTTGTTCATGACGAAGTTTGTATTCCTCCCACAGCCAACATGATGTGTGAACAGAACTCAATCACGAATGACAAATTACTTGATCTTAGACAGAATTATAGCTTAACTCCAAATACAGACCGTGCACCTCCTTCCATTTCAAAGTTATCATACATGTTCACGTTGTTGACGAAATTTAGGAGTAAGATTTTGCAATTCACACATTAGGCTAGCTAGCAAGTCCAGCAGAAGGCCAACAAATGACGGATCTGTCTGTCTTAATTTGTGTTGGGTATACACAGATAAAGAACTACGCAGGCAATCGTTATACTCAAAATCATCAACAAAGCCCAACAACATCGAGTCATCAAACAAGTTTGACAATAGTACAAAGCAGACTACGATGAACTGAGCAGTCAAGGAAACACCCACTTTTCTAATGTAAATGTCTGAATTTGAAACAGACAAAAAAAAAAAGAAAAAGAGGAAAATTTCTGAAGATTTATAATGTACTAACGTTTATGAAATTTCCATTATTTAGCAATCTCTAGAAAAAATGTATTAATTATGAATGTTCAGATTGTACCCACTTGTCGTCATTGTCCGTCAGTATACCATAGCTGTCACCTTCCCTCGGAATACTTTGATCATACATGTTTAACTTTAGATAGATGAGGGACTGGTGACAGGAATATCTTTGAATGTTGCTAAAAGCTACCCGAGGCTATTATAGTACACAAAATTGTGGCTGGTCTGACTAACCATTTCACGTCCAGTAATGGCATGATACTGAATGCTAAATCTTCAATTTTCATGTAATTCATCTTCACAATGTGTGAGGATGTGGATCTGGCGGGTAAAGAGAAACAAGAAAACGGTGAATCATCTCAAAGCTGGTGAATGTTATAACAGCAGCTGGAGTGGTTCTGAGAAGGTTGGTTGCACACCCACGGTAAAATCCGGGAACACCCTCTTGCTGAAGTACTTTTTTAATGCAATCAACCACACCAGAGTAACGTTTTTCAGAGTGGTGGCCCTGTTCTTGAAGCCTTGAGCGTACCACCTACATAGTTTCAGGACAAATTGTTCTGTTATTATTTTTCTCGGCTGGTATGAAAGCGAATAAAGATTCTCAGAGGAATTGTTGTAAATATAAACCTAAAAATGAAATGGTAAAGGATTCTTTCACCCTACCCTAAATTGTTGGATTCATTCTAGAATAGGCTCTGATGAATGTCTTATGCAAAAGATTTATATTTCTAAAATTACTGAAGAAAGCAGATAGCACATGATTAAATGTGAAGCATTCTGAAGGGACAAAAAGAAAATATTATTTTTAAGTTCTATGCAGAATATTCTTCGCCTTTATTTTTTCATAGAGCCTATAATGATCTAGAACAAGATCCAGGGAGATGAGTGTAACGCCATTGGAGATTCTTCTCACTAGAACTGCTTTTAGATACAATGGTATTAAGTGTAAGAGTTCCATAATAATGATAGTAAGAGAAAAAAATGCAATCCAGGGCAAAGAAGTGAACACATGACCGTTATTTAGTCTTAACATTCATTGGTGCTAAATGAGAAATTTTCGCATCCTGACAAAAAGGAAAGTAAGTTGTAAAATCTACTCAACAGCATACCTCATGTGGATAAGTCAAAGTTGATGCAAATATTTTGGAGACTGATGAGGCAACCGCAACATCACGTGCACTCAATTTATCCATTGTGGTGTTATCTGATATGACCACATCTAATAAAAAATGAAATTCTTTGATAAGTGCACAAATCAAAACTCAGGCAGAAAATTACCTTGATCTGCCAAATACATTTTAATTTTCTCATATGTTGGAAACTGAATGGCAACGTGACTAACACCAGCCAATGCGGGAACAAGACCACTGTGCATCACAAAGAATAGCACATCAGCAAATTCAGTTTCTCAATAAGAAAGAAGTTTAAGATCATGGTTCAATACAATTGAATAGCAGTATAAAACCTGTACAATCCACGAATACCCTCCTCGTGAGCTATTCTCCTCAAAGCAGAGAGTGTACTTCTATATGGCACCACGCCCGCTCTCATTGCTTGAGTCTGCACAAGTAAAAGATGTGATCGTTCAAGATTCAATTATTCCATGAGCTAAATAATATGTCGACTTAGCAAGTATACATCAATGTAACGTTACAACTACCCATACAAAAGCCGAAACCTCTTACTTTGAAAACTCCAACACTAAAATTGAAATCCTAACTTAAAACTCTGAAACTCTAACATGAAAATTCTAACACAAACTTGAAGTCTTAGCTGTATAGTTGTGAATCCGATCATATGTACATAGTTAAATACATAAGAATGAGAAAGAACAATGCCAACTTTTATCATCAACACAGAGATATGATCTTTGAGGTGTTGCGCCAAATCATCCCATTGACATTCGACCATTCATGAGCAACTTGCTAATAGCATTCAAAGCAATCTTTTGTCATCTAAACTTTTCTATCTTGCACCAACTCTTCCTCCTTAATAACTGTATTAGACACAATAAGGTTGTTACTTGCTAAAACATAAGCTTTTCCTACAGGGGTGACAATATTTATCTTGCACAAATTGCACTAAGTTTTAACATTAATGAAACCAATTTATCATGTTAAATCACTGTTTAAGAGATAAAGAAAGGGAGCAAGAGAATTAGCGGTAACTTAACAAAGCATCAACGCATAAGTCAATTGTACAAGAGATGAAAATGTTTAAATGCTGAGATAAATATAAGCTGGGTTGTTGCATAAGCTACAACCACTGAAAGGACTACCAATTGGACTTTTTGTCTATTTTCGTAATATATTATTACATACACCAAATAAGGAAAGACAGAAAGTTAAGATACGCACTTGAAGTCTTGTCTTCACAACCCAGAGAGGATTTGTTGCTATGGTTGTCGCAGCACCAGCACCAGCAGCAGCCATAATGTTAGCACCTATAGATAGATGATGACTCTCATCTATATATGCACCCACAAGGAGATATGTATCACAAACTTGCAAAGAGGATACAGCATTGTGATGAGTCAAGAGAACTAAAAACAGATGAAATGATGAATTGGTCATGAACTAACCGTGAGTGCTAAGAAAACTTTTTAGCTGCTCATACATTGTAAAATAAACCTGCAAAGTTTATGGTATCAGATCAATTGCAAACTAAGCCCACACAGCTCTGTACCCTCTCAAAACAGGCAGGCAAAAGACACTAGCAGTAAAGAAATAACTTTATCCATAATATCATGGAAAAATGTAATAGATTATGTAAGAAAGCTAAAAAAATGTACCTAATTTCACAGTGTAGAACTTATAAGCATATATTTTATTCACAAAGTATTTACATATTTAGCTAATCTCTTTGGAAATCAATATCAGTAGTTGACTTAACTAATTCCCATATGCATCAATCAAGGAACAAACCAAAAGTTAGAATCTAGAACAGAGAGAGCATGGACTCACCGCCCAGTTAGGAAGCAACGCCAGCGCCGTGGGAGAGAGCCCACGGTATACTCCACGCAACCCCTCTTTTCGAAATATTTGTTCCAAACTACCAACTATCAGACTACCTGGTCAAAGAAAAAAAACATTTAATCCCTTGCACCAAAAGCACCCTTCAACTGGCAAGATACTATTAGAAATTGGCAACCTGCCCAATAAAATGCCAAAAATGAAAATGAAAAGAGGCTATTTCATACCTTTAATATTTTCATTACCGAGCCTTGGCAGCCCGTGAACCTGAAATCTAGTCTTTATAACATCTAATGGACACACAAACGTAGCAGCAATAACACCTGCGCCAGATTTCCCATAATCAAATAACCGATTATCTCAAATTTACACTTCATAATAGTAATAACACTAGTTGGACCATTCAGAGACAAAAATAGACTTGAGCTTGCTTATAAAAAGAAACAGATCCAAAATTTTCATCTTATTCTATTTTCACCTATTTTCTCGGCATACAAACGAAAGAAAGGAAAATAAAAATATGAAATGTAGAACAAATCTACGTACCGGCAGCGGCACCAGCACCGGCATTGCAAAGTAGACCCTTGGAATTAGGGACATGAGAATCGTTGGACATTTCGAGAATTCGTATAATTACAAAGAATCTGAGAAGATGCAGCGAGTTGAGCAAATAAATTGAAGGAGTCCTCTCTCGAGAGGGAGATCGCAGTGAACCAGAGTAGCATGGCCAGAAGGTAAAAGACGAGTGTGAGCGTGAATCAGAGAATCAAATCGAGGAGCTGGGGTCCGATAACGTATTTAATGAAACGTGGTGGAGTAGGGCAGATATCGATGAGATTGAGGCAAAGTGGGAGATTCTAAGTCGCCAAGAAATTTGGGGAAGGATAGCTAGTGTGTCCTTTTTATTTTATTTTTTTTTCTTACATAAAGAAGTTGAGGCTTTCGTTTAGCTTCGTTTCTCTATCATCATTGGCCCATAAGCATAATCTCTCTCCACCGGACGATTCGCCACAACCGGTTCCCACAAAACAATTAAATAATAATTTAATATTAATACAAATTTATCGTATTTTTTCAGATTAATAAATTGTCACTTGGGAGTTTAGGCCATGGGATCTGATGTGTTTAGGCCTTGGGATATGATCTGATTCTAAATAAAGGGGGTGAAGCCCGTCTTGGTTCAAGATATTCTAATAACTGTTACATACCCTTTACAATTTATTAAAGTTTGACTTTTACGACACTAACTCAAATTTTCTAGTTCTAAGGCTGTGGATCGCTAGGTTATACCGTGAATTTATAACTATTTAGCTATTAGATTATTCCGCGAATTTATAATTATTTGACTAGTCGAGCAGAGAACATACTTTCAATATTTAGAATTTGTCGTGAAAATATGTATAACACTGTTATTTTTTTATCTATAAATTACTTAGTGGATCGCTATACTACTCCGGGAACTTATAACTACTTGGCTGATCAGAGTGTTTTACTCACCTGCATTTAATGGGAGGAAATTATTTTTAAAGTAAATTACTTTGATTATAATTTAATTTAATTTACTATTAACTGGTTTTAATTAATTCCATAATAATATACTTAACTACAATATTATTTATTTTTTAAAAGAATAATATTATAATTACAAAATTAATGTAGAAATTTTTGTTTTAATAAATACAAAAAAGAAGACTACATTTATTATTAATAAATATTATATACTTATAAATAAATAATATACAATAACAAAATTATTTGTAATAGTCAACTGCTACCATCCTTCCAGGACCGGGACCAATATTTAACCAATAATAGATCCGTAATATGAATGCCAAGTAATTTCAAAACACGACAAACTCACTGAGTCATCTGGTTTAATTAACTAATTAACGATGTGGACCACTAGTAAATACTGATCATTTTAATTTGTCTTAAAACGACAATTCATTAGATGGCATTTATTCATTTGCTCGTGTTGGAATGTGATGCACATCTGCTGAACCTGATGTGGTTAATCTTAACGAAGAAATGCCGAACCAGCCGGCATAAATTCATTTTATTATTTGAAATAAAAAAGAAGACGACGACGACATTTACTTTTGTCGTTTAATATTTAGAATTGAAGTGGGATCACATAAAACCGGAGACGGCATTCAAGTTCAACTTCACCTTCTCAGCACCGCTGAAAACGACTGAAATTGTATGTCCAATTAGGCGGTTGCATTCTCTTCACCTGTCTAAACCTGTGGAACCTTAGATGGGTCACAGCAATATGATTGTCTTTTAGACATGAATATGATTGTTCAAAAGGGTCAGTCAATGGCTCAACGAAAATTAGCACTGATTCACATTCCTACTTTGATCGTCAAGCTGCAACTTACAACTACTTGTCTTTTAGACATGTAGGCCAACCATTCGCGGACCATCAAAAACTTAACCAGAAAATGACCACTGACTGCATCCCCTGTGCTTGAAACTCATCAGAATCCAATAGGTATATATAAGAGTTCCGTCAAGCAGATTGCTTGCTTGCGTATGTGCCTGCTTGGAATGTCAAATATGGTTCATTGCTGAAGATAAAATCTCATCAATTGTGCAGTTATGACACTGAATTTAAATCAATGTGCACTGTACACTTACAACAACCTTTTATTGCACTTGTCTATTAGCTGAAAAGATAAAGTTGTGTCTTTGTTCTCTTTTTCATCTTCCTTAAACACGACCAATATGATAAACCATCACCATCAAAAGTGACCAATTGAAGAAATAATGGGTGATGGTCCACTTCAGAAATGGTTCAGAATTAAGCCGCGTCATCTGCTGATCATCTTCGTGAACTATCCAACGACCGATATTTTGAAACCCAATTACAACCCTGCATTGATTGTACTTGGACGGACACAGGTGTTAATACCCTCGATAAGCACATGGGTTTTCTTGTCAAAGTTCAAACAGCGTGGATTTGACAACTTGCTTGCTGCCAATTGGATTTTACATGTTATTTTTCACCGCAAATAGCTACAGTTATGATTTTACTAAAATATCCTCCTCAATTTTTTGCCTTATCAATTTTATACGAAGCACTCGTGAGAAAAAAAAACAACTACTTCATTATAAAAAAATCACTTAAATATAGTAATTGTGGATATAATACATAATTACGGACTTAGTACAACGTATGTAATTATGTATTTTAAGACAAAATAATAATATTTACGATAATTATTCTGTAATTATGCAAGATTGTCATTACGCGATCTATTGATTGAAAATTTATTCGTAATAAAAATCGTGCTTATTTTCGACGGGATGAGTTATCGTCACTGCATGTTGCCTTTTCTAGTGTACTTATACGTAATTTAGTGGAGACGAAAGGGCACATACGTCAATTCAGGTAATGAGGCCAATTTGGCCATTTTCATGCCAACAATTGTTGCTCAGTAAGTACACGAGTTAACCCAGTCCCGCACCGAATTTTTTGCCAAAACATTAACACCGAGAAATCGAAAAGCCCCTTTCATCACCGTCATCAACGGCAACATCTATTTTCTTCTCACTCAGTGCTGGTCTGATATCTTATTCTGTAAATCTAAACCTACGAATCGTGAAAGGGAAAAGCCCAAAATCCAAAACACACACTCGTTCATGGCCTTGGACACTCATCCCTCCTAATTAATTACCTCTTAAAACCCCTGCAAAACCATAAATACCTTCTATTTCCTCGAATTTATTTCCTACTTTACTAATCTCCATTTCAATAATCTCTCATTGTTTTTATTCTCTTTTTAATTTGATCTTAAGTATTTCGGTTAAATTACGAAAATGTCCAACACGGGCGGCTATGCGGTGACAAGGACACATTCCGGCGACCGGTTTTACAACCCTCCGGTGATGAGACGGCACCAGTTGCTGTTGCAGCAGCAGCTGCAGAGGCAGTTGCAAAGGCCGTTGCAGAAGGAGATTCGAGTTGACTTGGCTGAGGCGGAGAGGCGGACTGACTCGGACGGGCCCACATTGTGCAGGCCTAACTCGGTCTGCTCTGCATCGCCGACTTCTTCTCCAAGAAACGCTGACTTGACTAATTTGGATCGGCTCATGGATTCTGTCACTCCTTTTGTTCCGGCTCGGTACTTACCCGAGGTCTGTGAAGAAACTTGTCCCCTGTTTGGTTCCCGAGAAAGTATAATATAGGAAAGTTTTAGAATTTTATTACTTAAACTTTAACGTGATCATGCTATAAAGTATTTAACTTTTCATAATCTTATTCATGTTGTTGATTTGAAAATGACAATTTAGCTCAATTTAGTAGTTTTTAGGATTGGGTTTAGTGGAGGTTTAATAAATGAAAAATTTAGGATAAAAGTTGTTAGTTTCTTCAAGTAGTCATATGTTTTCTCATTAACCACACAGAGAATAGTGGTTTTTCGTGCATATGTTCTGTTGTTCAGAAATCAACGAATGTGGTTGACGGTAAAATCTACATGTTTTGTTTGTTTCAGTTCAACTCAAGTCATTTGTTTATGTCTGACAGTTAAATTAGACTGAATGGGTGAAACTTTAGTCATGTGTATTCCTTGATCTTTAACGCTATCATTTTTGTTTTGGGGGGTTTTATGGTCCATTTGAATACTACGATTAATTGTGGAGAACAGATATAAGAATTGATTAACAATTTTTTCATATGCTCTCTGTTTTTTTTTTTGAGTCTCAGATATTGATTCTCAAAGTCAAACTGAACACTTAACTTAGTGCTTTCTTATGTCCTTAAGTTTTTGTATTCAAGAGTTTATGATTCATTTTGGTTTTTCTAGTTTAGGCTTTCGGTATGCTGTCTAACCATTCCAATAAAATACTTGGGTGTTCGTTTAAATTGTTGATTGGTAACTTTTTGGGTCTACAGGCAAGAGTGATGGGATGGAGAACTCGTGAAGCTGATATACCCTCATTCTTCAGTCTTGGGGATCTATGGGAATCGTTCAATGAGTGGAGTGTGTATGGAGTGGAAGTGCCACTATTATTGAATGGTAGCGACTCTGTTAAACAGTATTATGTTCCATCCTTATCAGGCATTCAGTTGTACATAAATCCGCATAGGCTAAGGTTAATTAATTTTTCTTACTCTTCCTATTCTGGTTGCCCTCCGGTCAAAATTTTACTGCTCTATACTCGTTGATGCCTCTTGTTATTAGTTATTTGTTTCAAAAGTCAACTTTTGTGACTACTGTTCATTGAATGCTGATCTTGAATTTTGTGGCCACTTCTGTATTGGTTGCCTTTTATTGAGACATTCTCTCAAACCCCCAAACCTGCTGTGCATGCTACCCAGAGATAGCTCAATTTTGTAGTTTAGCTTCATATGTTTTATTGTCTTTCTTCATTTCAAGGGTTCACATGTTCTCCAGCTGCTATATGTCTATGTTCTGGATTGGACCACATTTTATTATGCAATGAATGAATAAGTTTGTTTGTAGAAGATCTGTGTTTGTTGTGTTTAAATTGTTTTTGGATACATTTTCACTATCCAATTACTTTCACCAGCTATTTGTGAAAAATGTGGTCTCCTGGCCATGATTGAACTTTGCAAATTTGAATTTTCTTTAAGTTGCTGGATTGCTTCAGAGTCTTCACTCATCTGTCTGTATACTGTTTGTTTTAATTCGGCAAAGAATTGTGAAAACTTAAGTTTATCGCGCACCTTTGATTTTGGCATGTGTTTACCACCTTGGTATTTTATTTTTTAATCTTTTATCTATTTATATATTTAGACCCTGTCCATTATATACAAGTTTAAATCTGGTTGCAATATCATTTTTATAATAGAATTGATCTTTCCTCATCTAGGTCACAGGATACGTTATTTTCTTCATTTGTGCCTGTGGAGCAATTTTTTTTTTTTTTTTAATTTCCTTGAAACAAATGTGGAACTATTATCAAATGTCTTTTTACTTCTAGAATGCTCTTTTTTAGTTTGAATTTCATTTATTATCAGGCCATGGAAAGACACTTAGAATGACATATTTTTGTGTTGTTTTAAGACTAGTAGCTCACAGCTTACATATTAATTGAGCAACTTAGACCGTATAATAAGTTCTAGATGTGATCATCCACTGGGCAATAGTCCTTAGTTCCTGGTGCGAACACAAGTGAGGCAAAAGGATTTCTGAATATCAGAAAAGGAAAAAATATGATTATTGAAGATGATGTTGACTCGGAATCATGAGCTCTTATCTATAGAAGGAAGAATTGTCCGCTGACATATTATATTTTTGAAATTGGATAAGTTTTAAATGTTTGTAACAGATTACAGAGAATAGCAAGAGTACTAGAGACTAGTTTTCAGTTTCTGTGAGATTTGTATGGCCTTGTTCATAATTGCTTGAGTAGTAAAAAAATGAGCGCATTCTAGGATGCTTGGATAGTATTTGAATTACTTCTTGTCAAATTGTCCTCTGTCATATTTACTGAAGATTTCCCCAAAACAAAGATGTGATACTTACATCCCTTAGTATCATTTTCTTGCAAGTTGAGAATTGTCACACATTCTCATGAGTGGGTTTTGCTCTTTGAGTAGCAGATAGGGGTGCCTTGTGGTCATAAACACAGAAGAGTATTCTCCTAGTTTATTGTTCTAGCATAGCTGCTTCTTATGCACAAGGTTATGTTGAATTGAGTTAATTACATTCATCTAAACTCTAATGCTTGAAAGAATGATCTGATTGATTGGTTTGAATCTTCTAATTAGCTTTGTTTACTTTTTTTCATCCACTGAAGCTGTTATTTAGTACTAGGTACTTGTGGTTTTGAGGCACACCCGTATCTTATGCAGAAAAAAACTGTTTGATCCAATCTCTTCCATATACTTTTAGAGATTGGGAGACTTTTCTAACTTTTTGTTTCTCTCTGAAACCCTTGAATTGGCAACTTCATTGAGTTCTGAATCTAATCTGGAGACTCTTTATATTATTTTGGTTCCTACGAGGACTTATTATTCAGTTCATGCACTTTTATATAATATCTGATATTGTTTGTGGATAAGATGTTGGGAAATGATGCTTGATTATTATTTTTGAAAATTTTCCTAATATCTATTGGAAGGCTTGGCGAGTATGGTGATGCTGAGTCTTCGAGGGAGATAAGTAGTGTTGGAAGTAGTGACTGTGAAGCAGAAAGGCGAGCAAAAAGTGTTGCTGATGGGACGTTGGGTCAACACAACAACCTGAACTTCCAGAGATTGAACAGGCTTACATTGAGAGACAAACCTCCTTTGAGTTCATCTAGTGATGAAAATGAGGTTTGCAATTCACCTGGATCGCTCGTATTTGAATATTTGGAACAAGAACAACCGCATTATCGACGTCCTTTATATGATAAGGCAAGTCCATGTTCATGAAGACTAGTTTATTTTGCTTTGTCTTCCCATATTTCTTGTCCCAAGTTCATACTTTGCTTTATATGACAAGGCAAGTCCATGCTGAGTATGCCCTGTCCCTAACTGTATGCCCAGGTTTTAAGTCTTGCATCTCAAAATCCAGAGATCAGGATGTACAGGAGCTGTGATCTGTTACCTGCAAGTTGGGTTTCTGTGGCTTGGTAATATATCTCAAGCTTTTTATACATCAAGATACTGGATGGTGATTGAGCTGCTTATTTATCTTGTCCTATTGTGCTATGCATATTTAATAAGTTGGAGCTTTTTTCCAGGTATCCAATATACAGAATACCTGTAGGCCCAACACTACAAAATCTGGATGCATCTTTTCTAACTTTCCATTCCTTATCAACACAAGCTAGAGGTACGTCTTGCTCACTCTCTTTCTGCCAGTATCAGTCAATAAAACATGTCATTCTATAAGTCATGATTTTCATTTTTCTTTTGTGAATGGTACAGGAAAAAATCTGCCACAGTTCAATACTTCTAGTTGCAGGAAGGTCTATGGTGTAGATGGATCTTCTAAGATTCCTCTGCCTGTTTTTGGTCTTGCTTCCCATAAATTGAGAGGTCCAATTTTGACACCAAATGGAGGCTATGAATGGCAGCAAGCAAACTCTCTGTTGCAAGCTGCTGACAATTGGCTCAGGCATTTGCAGGTCAACCTTCCTGATTTTCAGTTCTTTGTTTCCCATAATTCACAGTGGAGATGATATTGATAGGGGCATATATACCTTAAAGATGCTCTTCCATATAGGCAGAGAAGATCAAGGTTCCAGTTTTGAAATGATATGTGTTAAAAAGACAAGATGCCTTTACTTAGTAACCCTCTTAACAAACTGATTTGTTTGAGCATCCTCATCCTTACAATTCTGTAATTATTTTATAAATGAGGCAGTGTCCACAAGAAGTAAGACATGCTTGTAGCTTCAGTCTGGAGCAGTGAAGGAAAAAGTACTTGCTTGTGCAACCAGTTATCAAAATTGCCAGTGCATGAATGGATGGTAGGCACAACCACACAAGGCAAGCTGTTTTCTTGATCTCTAGCAGGGCATGGGAAACTGTGGCTGGTACATCAGAACTCAGAATAGAGATGGCCTCTCAGGTATTTTATCAGGTGTGGGGCAGCTCAAAATTTTATGATCTAAGTGGTGAATCACCGACTCTTTCTTCTTGTCTGTGTTTTGTGATTCTTTGACAAAAATTTTAAATATCTGTAATCTTATTTGCACACATACACCCATACCTGTATTTTTCGAAAAAGGCTACATTTGCGAGGGTTCTCTAAATTCTATTTCTTGGTCTCTAGTAAAGCTGCTGCTTATGTTTGCATAATTGCATTATTCTCAAGGCTGTTAAGCCTTTTCATTATGAGCACCTTTGCTGCAAGTTTTTTCTGAGCACCATTGCAATCAGTCTATGGAGCCGTGGGAGTAAAATCTTTTGCCTTGTGATTTTATGATCAAAAGTTTGCATTTCAATATCCTTGCTTGAAATGCCAACCACATTGTTAAGAGGGTCATCTGTTCTTCTACCATCCATTTTTATCCAGTCGTCTGGTCCAGTTGAGAACACCAGTCCCCCGTGTGATTAATGGATGATGTTGAATCAAAAGAAGTTTTTGAATCTCATTAGGCTAGGTTCAAGGTTTTCATCTATAATTTATGTGGTCAGTACTGAACTGGCAACTTTCTACCTTGTTTTTGTTGGAACATTTTTCCTGTCTAACCTATTGCAAGAATTTTGGTACCTGATATGCGGTTGCAATAGAGCATGAAGCAAAATTGCAAGAATTTCCTCATTTGTGATAGGAGGATTTGAGATTGCCAAGTTGACCACTGTAATTCAAGGCAAAGCTGGTTGCTATCTCATAGTATTAGCTACGGTTTCTAGTTAGCGTTCTTCAATGTTCAATAATAATCTTAAATTTTGAATTAATGCATAGTGTAAAATGTCTCCATATAATCTATTGAAATTCAACTTTTATTATTTGTTATAACACTTTATTTAATTAAAAAATGATTTTAAATTAATTTATAATAAATGACAAACTGAAAGTTAAAAATTAATATAAATTATAAATATGCATAAATTTAATTAAATATGTATTTTATTTGTTTAAGTAATTTAAATCAATATTAAAATTATAAATAGAATAAAGAGGTTTTAAGAGAAATTTGGAGAGCTGACCGCTATTTTATTATTAAGGAAAGGGGATATTTTATTTATTTTATTTATTTTATTTTTTATTAAATAAAAAAGGGAGAGATATCTGATAACTCTTACGAAGGTTAAAACCTTATCGCAATCGAGGATAGAGTTGTATTTTATTCTAGCAGCGAAGCAGTTTCAACCCGATTCAGGTTAACCTTATCCCCGAACCAGCAGAAACTGGCACCGACACCAACTGGTCGAAAGTCTTCCCAATCGATTTCAAGGTAGGGTATGGCTATGTCCTTCTCTCGGCTCTCTCTCTCTCTCTCTCATCATTGCCATCAAATATCAGTACCAACTTTCCTTTATTTTTTCCATATAATATCCAATTATATGAGAATTCTTCTGATTGTTTGAGATTTTCCAATTCCCCACGTAACCTTTACTGGTTTTATGTTGTAACGATTGAATTTTAAGGCATGTATATAACAGTCCATTTGCGGCCAGTGTGTGATTGCGGTGGCCTATGAAAGGGGAAAATTTCTTAATTTATTGTTAAGTATGGTGTATGCTAAAGAAACAACCCAACTCAATTATAATGCTAGAATATTACTTAATCACTGCTGTCAAATTGTGCCGTATAAGCATGAATTTGGATTCATGAATTGGTGAATGTAGTGAGAAAAGTGCACTAGTTAATGATTGAATGCAATTAGCAATCTTCTTACAATGAATGCAAGAAGTTCTTAGTTCTTATATTGACAGCTTCTATTAAATTGTAGAAGTATGGGTATAGGAGTCCAGAATGGCGGTGATCGAATGAGAACCGTATGTACTCCTGAAATGGATCGATATTTCATTGATCTGATGTTGGAGCAGCTCAGTAAAGGAAATAGATTTGATGATCCCTTATTCAGTAAACGAGCATGGAAGCAAATGACCTCAGTGTTCAGTGCTAAGTTCAAATTTCCGTACCATAATGATGTTCTTAAAAATAGGTACAAAACACTGAGAAGTCTTTACAAGGCTATAAAAAGTCTTCTTGACCAGAAGGGCTTCAGCTGGGATGAAATGAGACAAATGGTGACAGCTGATAATAATGTGTGGGAGGAGTTTATTAAGGTGCAATCCTTAGTGTTTTAATGAGCAAAAAGATTCATTTATTTAGATTTGTTATTTTCTTGAGTCTCAGGTTTTACTTGCAGGTACATCCAGAGGCGCGTTCTTACAGAATAAAAACAATCCCTTACTATAGCGATCTGTGTTTGATTACGGAAATAAAGCTAATGAACAAAAAGGTGACATTCTAGTGTTATTTGCAATCTTTGGGGAGGATATATACATATAGTTAGATTACTGAGAGATAATTTAAATGAAATAAGCAGGTGGTAAGTTACCAGAGTCATCACATTTGATAGAGAATGAATCAGATGCAGTTAATCAGCAAATGAATGCTAGTGAGGGAGCTGCGAAGGATCTTGATGAAATTACTGTCGGTGAAGATGATGGAACCTCTACATCAAAAGGAAATGTGGATGATACATCACAGGCCATGCCTAATGGAACAGGAGCTATAGTGGGTAGTCGTTCTAGGACTTACTGGGAACCACCAATGGACCGTTATTTCATTGATCTTATGCTAGACCAAGTGCAGAAAGGGAAGCAGATTTATGGCGTATTTTGCAAGGAAGCATGGATAGAGATGATTGGCTCGTTCAATGCTAAATTTGGCTTTAAATATGATATGGAAATGCTAAAAAATCGATACAAAACTCTCATAAGGCAATATAATGTTATCAAGAATCTTCTAGAGTTGAATGGGTTTGTTTGGGATGATGTTGGTCAAATGGTGACTGCTGATGATTATGTGTGGCAATACTATGTCAAGGTACGTATACATAGATAAATTATGTGTTTGTAATATCTTTTCATTGCATAACTAGATCCATTTTGCATCGTATCTAAGAGATTCCTTGGTTTGGGCCAAACAGTCTCACAAGGCTTTTTCATGATAACATGCAGACTCATACAGAGGCACGACAATTCATGACCCATCCCGTGCCATGTTTCAAAGATCTGTGCGTGATATGTGGTCATCCAAGTATCGATGAGAATGATTGCTTCTCCATTCAAGACTTAGAGATGCAAAGTGGAGTCCAAGAGGTAAACATTTGGGGAGCACAAAAGAATTCTGAGTCTCCCGTGGCATCAGTTTCCAGTGAAGATGAACTCGGTGGTTTGTTGGAGTCAGCTCAAATGGGTTCAAAAACTGTTTTGTCTAGTACTAACAAACGCCAATTTGAGAACTGGTCAGACTCTGGATTTCTTAATAAATCAC
>JAXCLQ010000001.1:20077927-20112415 GCA_035584115.1 Cedrela odorata | reverse complement strand
ATCCATTTAAGCTTCTAGAAACTCCTCCATTTGTCTAGTTAAATTTTGATTTAAAAAGAAAGATAAAACATAAGAGGTGTGGCCGAATTTGACAAATCAAGACTGTGAACTAGAAGGGGTGAAGAAGAAAGTCAAGACCGTGAGCTAGGAGGGGTGGTCAAATTTGACAAATCAAGGGTGGAAACAAAAAGGTGGTGGCTGAAATTGGTGAAAGAGAAATAAGTGTGGCCGAATTTGGAGAAGAAAAAGGAAGGAAAGGAAAAGAGAAAGAATGAGAGGAAGAGAAATTGATTTAAGAGGTAAGTATAAATGTTGAATTATTTGGAAGTTTGACTAATGTTGCTGTATTTATTTTATGTTTCAATTTGTGAATAAACTAAAGGTTTAGTTGTAGATGTAGTGAGATATGTATGTTTTGAATGGTTATACATATGTGTGGATATATGTTGATGTTAAAAAGATGGGAGTTTGGTGTGAATTCAAGGGGTAATGATGCCGAAATTTTTGTTATGAAAAGAGGTGGATTGTGGCATCAAATTTGGTATTGAAATAATTAAGGGATGGTGATGTTGTGATTTCTAGAAAATGAGAAATTGAAGTGTGTTTATGTACAAATTGTTGTGGGTAAATGGTGTTAGAAAATGAGAATTTGATTTGGCATTAAATGGGACGAAATGGCCTAGGTAATGGAAAAATTCTGCTTGCTGAAAACTATGACCTTTGCATACTTTTTTGTATATAAAATAAATTTTAGGGTTCTGATTTATAAACCGTAAAATTTTAAAAAACTAGAGACGATAATGAGCGACATAGTAAAAAATCAGAATTTTTCACTAAAGGGTGAGTTCACAGCGAAAATCGGAATCATACTACCTTGTTAATGTATACACCCTATCCCGACCTGTTGCGTCATATGTAGAAAACTGCTCGTAACTTGCACATACGGAATCCGAATTAGGTTCCGTAAAAAGTCATAGAAACTAGACATAATTATGACTAACATAATCAAAATTCAGAGTTTTTCGTTAAACAATGCATTACCAGTAGATTTTAGAATTTGCTCATCAGTGTTGCATTTCAGGTTTACAAAAATGCTGAACAGTATACAAAAACCTAAAACAAAAATAGGGTTTCTGATATCGGATTGAGGCGCTGTAATTTCTATGGAAACTAGACATCTAGGAGCACAACATATCCAAAATTCAGCTCATTTCACAAAGAAATGAGATCGCAATAAATTTTTGAAAATGGTAGTCCTACAGATGACGTACCCTATTTTAATGTGTCATGTGTCAAAAAATTGGCTTAACTTAAATTATTGAAGTCGAAACCCAAATCCGTAAAGTACAGCATAAACTAGACTCATAATAAAGTGTGTCTCCAAAAAACTTAGATAAAAAAATACGTTGCCGGTTTTGAACAACACGTATTTGTCGGAAGCGTAGAATGTAAAATGTTGAATAAAATGGATTTTAGAACAAAATTAGTTAGTAGCTTGGGTAAAATAATAATAATAATAAAAATAAAATTTAGATGTGAATATAATAGACAGTTAAAACCATATTGAGGTTTTATTATGCAGCAAATCCAAGTATAACATGTATATCATATTTATGAAAATGGTGTAAGTTGGTAAGGATTTGAAATGGTGGATTGTGAAGGTGGAATTGAATCTTGACAATTTCGGTAGGCCGAATTTGTTTAGAATATTTGGGAGTGTTTGGAATTTGATAATGCGGATTTGTTGGAAAATGAATTAGTGGGAAATGACAATATTTATCGAATTCGAAAATATTACGCTAAATGTATTTTTCCGAAAATTGGTATGATATGCATATATATATGTATGTATGTATAAGTATATATGAAATGATGTTATGGCATGAATATGGCAACAAGTTTATTTTAGAAAATTAATAAAGTGTGAGAGTTTGAAAATGTGGATGTCATAGGAACGTAGCGGCAAGAAGTGGCACGTAACTAAATAGGTTGTGTAATTTGATTTTTAGGTACACACCATTGAATAGGAACAAACTTGAGAAAAGCATAAACAAAGGTAAATAAATCGTGCATGCATTTTTAATGTTTTCGAAAATCATGCGATATTCAATGTTATGCTAAAAAAATAGTGAATTTTAATGTTTTAGTATGTCGAGATTGTTTTTATGAAATGAAAATTGAAAATGATGAATTTTAATATTTGATATGCCGATATCGCATGTATGAAATGATTGTTGAAAATGATGTCGATGTGTAAATGTCTATGAATGAAAATGATTTTATGACTCTAGTCGTTAATTAATGTTTATTTTAAGTTATTCAAAATTCTGTTTAACGCGCATTTCTGTTTAACGCGCATTTCTGTTTAACGTGCAATGCACGTTTTTGTTGGAATTGATATGAAAATGTCTGCTTTAAGCGAAACACGTGATCACGTTCTGAATCTGGGTCACCATGGGTGCAGGTAACACTAACTGACTAAGCCATTCTGAAAATATTTGAAATATGAATGAATTCATGTGTTATTAAAATGTTTGAGAATTCATTTATCAGTTTGTTGTGCAAATATGATTGCTTTGAAAAGAAAAATTTTTTTGAAAAGTTTGAAAATATTTTGATTGTTTAAATCTGTATGTTTTGTACTGCATCAACATATAAAAGCATATATGGTTTACTTACTGAAATTTTATATCACTCTTTTACTTTAAAATTTTATTTTCCAGAAAATAGTGTTTATGAAGGACGAAAGGAGGCAAACACGAGTGATTAGGCGTAGAAGAAATTTTAATTATAATATGGCAAGATTGTCAGGTTGTTAGAAAGAAAGAGAAAGAATTCGGTACAGATGAGACACAGAGAGAAGACAAGGAGTGCGTACTGCAATCATTAAGGCACATAAGCCCATTATGCATCCGAAAGTCATGTATGATTCAGCTTTTAACATATTACAAAAATATATATCATTTACATCATTTATTTCATTATATAAATTTCTGTAATACATTAAAAGTTTTTGTATATCATTATCTGATTTACTGTATTAAGTGATTTATGAATTTACGATTAACAATGTTTGTTGAATTAAAAACCAAATGTACACATTCATACATGTAGAAAAAGTGAGGTTTAGAGTGACAGTGGAGTCCGTTACTTGCCGGTAACATCTCTGAGTAGGGAGTGTTACACCTAATATAGATTTATCTCAATCTAGTGTTGAACAAATGAGCTTGGTTAAAGATAGAATTGTCAGAACAATATAGCGTGATTATACATGTAATAATTAATAACATCTAGTTCGCAAGTAATTATTTTAAACATTTTTATGTATTTAAATATTTACTTTACAGACAAAATATTTACTTCTTTAATATAAATAATGTGTAAAAAAAATTTTAATATATTGTTATGGCTACTATTGTCAATAAACTTAAATTTATAAACATAATGCACATGTCAGATATATAATAAAAACATTTTAAATAGTCGTAATTTTTACTTTACAATTAAAGTAAATATCTAAATACATTGTTCTGACAATTCTATCTTTAACTATATTCATTTGTTCAACACTAGATTAAAATAAATTTATATTAAATATAACACTCCCTACTCGGGATGTTACCGACAAGTAACGAATTCTACCACCTCCTTAAGTCTCAACAGTAAAGAAACATTTACTTTTCGGATATAAATGTCCGAATGAAAAAAAGGAAAATTCACATTATTTGGTAATCCCTAGAAAAAATGTGGTAATTATGAATGTTCAGATTGTACCCACTTGTCGTCGTTATCCCTGTCAGTAAAACATAGCTGTCACCTACCCCGTGAATGGACTGGTGACAGGAATATCTTTGAATGTTGCTAAAAGCTACCAGAAACTATTATAGTACACAATATTAAGCCAGTCGGTTTAACCATTTCACGTCAGGGGATGGCATAATACTGAATGCTAATATCTTCAATTTGCATGTAATCCATCTTCACAATGTGTGAGGCTGTGGATCTGGCGGGTAAAGAGAAACAAGAAAACGGTGAATCATCTCAAAGCTAGTGAATGTGATAACAGCAGCTGGGGTTGTCCTGAGAAGGTTGGTTGCACACCCACGGTAAAATCCCGGGACGCCCTCTTGATGAAATACTTTTTTAATGCAATCAACCACACCAGAGTAACGTTTTTCAGAGTGGTGGCCTTGTTCTTGAAGCCTTGAGCGTACCACCTACATAATTTCAGGACAAATTGTTCTGATATTAATTTTCTAGGCTAGTATGAAAACGAATAGATATTCTCAAGAGGAATTGTTGTAAAAATAACCTAAAAATGAAATGGTAAAGCATTCTTTCATCTTACCCCAAATTGTTGGATTCTTTATAGAATAGGCTCTATTGAATGTCTTATGCAAAAGATTTTTATTTCTAACATTACTGAAGGCGGCATGATTAAGTGTAAAGTGGGGTCATTCTTAAAGTACAAGAAGAAAATATCATTTTTAAGTTCTATGCGGAATCTTCTTTGCCTCTATTTTTTCTTAGAACCTATAATGATCTAGAACAGGATCCAGGGAGATGAGTGTAACGGCCATTGGAGATTCTTCTCTCTGGAACTGCTTTTTGACACTATGATTTTTAAGTGTAATTGTTCTATGATAATGATAGTAAGAGATAAAAATGCAACACTTAAACGCACGGCAAAGAAGTGAACACATGACTATTATTTAGTCACACATTCATTGATGCTAAACTATTATCAGATCAAATTAAATGAGAAATTTCCGCATCTAGACTAAAAGAAAAGGAAGTTGTAAAATATATTCTACAGCATACCTCATGCGGATAAGTCAATGTTGATGCAAATATTTTGGAGACCGATGAGGCAACCGCAACATCACGTGCACTCGGTTTATCCATTGTGGTGTTATCTGACATGAACACATCTAATCATATCAAAATTCTTTGATAAGTGCACAAATCAAAAAGCAGGCAAAAATTACCTTTGTCAGCCAAATACATTTTAATTTTCTCATATGTTGGAAACTGAATGGCAACGTGACTAACACCAGCCAAGGCAGGAACAAGACCACTGTGCATCATGAAGAATAGCACATCAGTAAATTCAGTTTCTCAATAAGAAAGAAGTTTATGATCATGGTTCAACAAAATGAACAGCAGTATAAAACCTGTACAATCCACGAATACCCTCCTCTTGGGCTATTCTCCTCAAAGCAGAGAGTGTACTTCTATATGGCACCACACCCGCTCTCATCCCTTGAGTCTGCACAAGTAAAAGAGAAAAATGCGATCATTCAAAGTTTCAATTACTCCATGAGCTAAATAATATGTGGACTTACCAAATATACATTAATGTAACGTTACAGCTGCCAATCACCCTCTTACACAAAACTAGAAAACTCCAACACTAAAATTGAGATCCTAACTTAAAACTCTACGCCAAAGTTGAAACACTAACATGAAATTCCAACCCGAACTTGAAGTCTTAGCTGTATGATAGTTAATCTAATAATATGTACATAGATAACTATGTAACAATAAAAGAAAGAACAGTGCCAACTTTTATCATCATCACAGAAATATGATCTTTGAGGTGTTGCGCCAAATCATCACAATGACATGCAACCATTTATGACCAACTTGCTAATAGCACTCGAAGTAATAAGAGCTTTTCCATGGGGGTGACAGTATTCTTGCACAAGTTGCACTAAGTTTTAACATTAATGAAACCCATTTATCACGTTAAATCATTCTTTAAGAGATAAAGAAAGGGAGCAAGAGAATTAGGAGTAACTTAACAAAGCATCAAAACATATAAGTCAATTGTACGAGAGATGAAATGTTTTAATGCTGAGATAAATATAAGCTGGATAGTTGTACAAGCTACAACCATTGCATGGAATAACTATTAGAATAGTTGTCTATTTCCATAATATATCATCACATACACCAAATAAGGAAAGACAGAAATTTAAGGTACGCACTTGCAGTCTTGTCTTCACAACCCAGAGAGGATTTGTGGCAATGGTTGTTGCAGCACCAGCACCAGCAGCAGCTATCATGTTAGCACCTATAGAGAGATGATGACTCTCATCTACATATGCACCCACAAGAGTATATTGTCACAAACTTGCAAAGAGGATACAACAATGTGATGAGTCGAGAGAACTAAAAACAGATAAAATGATGAATTGGTCATGAACTAACCATGAGTGTAAAGAAAGCTTTTGAGCTGCTCATACATTGTAAAATAAACCTGCAAAGTTTATGATATCAGATCAATTACAAACTAAGCTCACACAGCTCTGTACCCTCTCAAAACAGGCAGGCAAAAGACACTAGCAGTGAAGAAATTAACTTTATCAATAATACCGTGACAAAATATAATAAATCATGTAAGAAAGCTAAAAAAAAGTATGTAATTTCACAGTGTACAATTTATGGGCATATATTATATTCACAAAGTACTTACATATTTAGCTGATAATAACAAGTGACAGAATTTCATTATTGAGAAAACTCTCAAGAATGCACCGAATCTCTTTGGAAATCAATATCAGAAGTTGACTTAACAAATTCCCAATTACATCAATCAAGTAACAAACACAAGTTAGAATCTAGACCAGAGAAAGCCATGACTCACCGCCCAGTTGGGAAGCAAGGCCAGCACCGTGGGAGAGAGCCCACGGTACATACCACGTAACCCCTCTTTTCGAAATATTTGTTCCAAACTACCAACTATCAGACTACCTGATCAAATAAAAAAAACATTCAATCCCCTGCATCAAAAGCACCCTTCAACTGGCAAGAAATTATTTGAATTTGGCAACCTGTCCAATAAAATGACCAAAAAGAAAAAATAAATATGGAAAGAGCTTATTTCATACCTTTAATATTTTCATTACCGAGCCTTGGCAGCCCGTGAACCTGAAATCTAGTCTTTATAACATCTAATGGACACACAAACGTCGCAGCAATAACACCTGCACCAGATTTCCCAGAGTCAAACAACCGATCAACTCAAAATAGTAATAATCATTATTCAGACAATTCGAGAATAAATATAGACTTGAGCTTGGCAATACCAAAAAACAGATTCAAAATTTTCGTCTTATTCTCTTTTCTTCGATTTTCTCGGCATCCAAACGAAGGAAAGGAAAATAAAAAATAAATAAAAACAAAGAACAAATCTACATACCGGCAGCAGCACCTGCTCCGGCATTGCAAAGGAGACCCTTGGAATTAGGGACATGAGAATCGTTGGACATTTCGAGAATTCGTATAATTACAATGAATCTGAGAAGATGCAGCGAGTTGAGCAAATAACCTGAAGGAGTCCTCTCTCGAGAGGAAGATCGCAGTGAACCAGAGTTGCATGGCCAGAAGGTAAAGCTGTGTTTATGTGTGAATCAGATAGTAAAATCGTCGAGCTAGGGTTCGATAACGAATTTAAGGAGATATCAGACAGATGTCGATGAGATTGAGGCAAAGAGGGAGACTATAAGTCGCCATGAAATTTGGGGGAGGATAATAATTGTTTCTTGTTCCGTTTCCGGGTGCGTAAAAAAGTTTGAGGCTTTTACGTATCTCCGTTTCTCTATCGTCATTGGCCCATAAGCATAAATCTCCACCGGACGATTCGCCACAACTGGGTCCCACAAAAAAATAATTATTATTTAATACCAATATTAATATTAATAAAAAATCGTCGCATGCCTCAATATACTTTGGAATTTGGGCCGTGGGGTCTGATATTTTAGGTCTCTTCGTGACTCGCGTGCCTTTGATTTGATCTGTATACGAAACAAATTTTGATTGGTTAGCTGTTGCAAGCACGTGCGCACGTGACTGCTAACCTTCTAAATTTGTCATAAATGTTTAGCTAGCTGACATGATAGGTGACGATGCCCATCACCTTTGAAATTGGTACAGTCAATTGCTTCCGGGATGTTTTACCAAAAATGGATCCCCTAATAAATGATAATAATAATAAAACTCTTATATTTTAGTTGCAAATTATAATAACACTACAAACTCACTAGTCATTTGGGTTAATTGAATAATTAACGATGTGGACCACTACTAACAATTTCAATTTTTCTTAAAACGACGACAATTCATTAGATGACATTTATTGATTTAACCGTGTTGGAATATGATGGACATCTGCTCGACTTTATATGGGTAATGTTAATGAAGAAATGCCGAACCAATAGGCTAGAAAAAAAAAAAAAAAGAGAAGAAGAACAAACCTGCTGCTGCATCAGTAACAACGACATTTATTTTCTTCTTTAATATTTAGAATTGAAGAGGGATCGAATCAAACCGGAGACCGCATTCAAGTTCAACTTCACCCAGCCCACGTCCACTCAAAAGGACCGAAATTGTAGGCCCAATTTGGTGGTTGCGTTCTTTTCAGCTGTCTAAACCTGTGGCAGACTGAGTTGGTTCCTGATTTTCTACCACGTTAATATGATTGTTCAATAGGTTCACTCAATGGCTCAGAGAAAGTTAGCTCTGATTCGCATGCCCACTAAGATCGTCAAGCTACAACCACTAGTCATTTAGACATGTAGACCAACTATTTGCGGACCATCAAAAACTTAAGCAGAAAATGACCACTGGCTAGTGACTACCTCACTTCTGACTGGTCAGCTGGGTCGAGTACGATATTGTACATTGTATAGTAACATGTTTCTGACTCTGTTTAGGTCGAGAAATCCGGACCTGGCCCGGAAACTTAGCCGAATCCAATAGTTTTATATAGGAGGTCCGTCAAGCAGATTTGCTTGCTTGCGTATGTGCCTGGAATGTCAAATATGGTGCCTTGCTAAAACCTCATTAATTGTGCAGTTATGCTGAAAAGTCATAAAACCTCGTCTACTAGCTGAAAAGTCAAAGCTATGTCTGCGCGCTCTCCTTGTTTCCTTTTAAACAGAAACAATTTGATCAACCATGACCATCTAAAAGTAACTAACTGAAGTAATGATGAATGGACTACTTCCTAAATGACTCAGTAATTAGCCTCAAATCCACGTGGCATACCAAACCAACTGGAATAAATGTATTAAAGGATTGGCTATCATATATTTTTTTTAAAGTTACAATTTTATTTTCTTAAATTTGCCTCTTCTTACTTGATATGGTCTGGCCTTTGACGTTTAGTGTCCTTGTCATCTGCTTAATATCTACGTGGACTATCCAACGACCAATATTTTAAAACCCAATTCTGACCCTACATTGATTGCTCATCTTATACAGACACGTGGTGTTAATACATTTGCTAACCATATGAGCTTTCTGGTGAAGGTACAAACAGTGTGGATTTTATCTTGTTGCCCTAAATTGGCAAGGCATTTCGCTCGCTGCCAATGGGATTTTACATACATTTTTCACCGGAAATAGCTGCAGTTTTTATTTTACTAAAATACCCTCCTCATTTTCTTGTGTTAGAATTTTAGGTGTCCCTTTGTATGTCAATTTTAACATGAAACATTCGAAAAAACAACTACTTCGTTGAAAAAAAACACTTAAAATATAATTATGTTTACAAATTTATGTGGGAGACATTACTAAATTAGTAATTAATTATAAATCTTTTGACATAAATTTTTTAAACAAAAAAGTTACACATTTTAAAATTTAAGACAAATATATTAGGGCATATAGTACGTAATTTTAAGTATATAGGAAGTCAAAAATCTGTTTTAAGTATGTAGTGAGTCAAAAATTTTCAATGAGTTTCGAGTATATAGTACGGTAAAATTTTTTAATTGAAGCTGTGTTTGTTTGAAGTAAGTTAAAGAATTTTAATATGTCGTAAGTAGAATAATTTAAATCAGTTTTAAGTATTTAGTAAGGTGAATAATTTTTATTTGAATTGAGTTTATTTAAAATAAGTTGAAAATTTTCAATTTTAAGTTAGATTTGTTTGAATTAAGTTAAAAAAATAAATTTTAATAAATTTGAAATTGAGTTTCGTAATAAGTTGACGAATCTTATACCAAACTCAATTTTAAGTAAGTTAAATAATTTTAATATATTCGAAACTCAATTTCGAGTACGTAAAAGTTGAAAATTTTAACTTATTCAAAATTTATATTTTTAAATTTTTTTTTAAAGTTTGGGCTATAAAGATATTCTCCTTCAAAATCGATATATATATATATAGTTAATTTCATCAAATAAAATAACATAACTATTTTAATAAATTAATTTTAAAAAGTGACTATTTAAAAAAATTATATATATTTTTTTTCATTTAAATATAGTATAACTAATGAAAAAACATCACTGCTATGCCTTTCCTGGTGTAGTTATGCGTAATTTAGCGAAGAGAAGAGGGTAAATGCGTCAATTCAGCCAATGAGGACAATATCGCCATTTTCACTCCAACAATTTTTATTCAGTAACTACACGAGTTAGTACTGTTCCGCACTATTTTTTATTTTTATTTTTTATAAAAACAGAAGCACACAGAAATTGAAAAGTCCCTTTCATCGTCGTCATCATAAACAGCATCTATTTTCTTCTGAGTCAATACTGCTCTGAATATCTTCTTCTTCAAATCTAAACCTGAGAAGCCCAAAATCCAAAACGCAGAGCACGAACTTGTGGACTTTTTTTTACTTCATCCCTCCAAATTAATTATCTCCTAAAACCCCTGTAAAACCCATAAATACCCTCTATATCCTTAATTTATTTCCTATTTTACTGATCTCCATTTCAATAATCACTCATTCGTATAACTGTTTTTTTTCTTTTAATTTGATCTTAATAATTTCGGTTACATTACGAAAATGTCCAATTCGGGCGGCTATGCGGTGACAAGGACACATTCCGGGGACCGGTTTTACTACCCGCCGGCGATGAGACGGCACCAGTTGCTCTTGCAGCAGCAGCAGCAGCAGCTGCAGTTGCAGAGGCCTTTGCTGAAGGAGAGTCGAGTTGACTCGGCTGAGGCGGAGACGCGGACTGACTCGGACGAGGCCACATTGTCCAGACGTAACTCGGTCTGCTCCGCGTCGTCGGCTTCTTCGCCGGGAAACGCTGACTTGACTAATTTAGATCGGCTCATGGATTCTGTCACTCCTTTTGTTCCGGTTCAGTGCTTACCCGAGGTCTGTGAAGAAACTTGTCCCCTGTTTGGTTCCCGAGTATGTATAATATAGGAAATTTTTGGAATTTTATTACTTAAACTTTAGTATTTACCTTTTCATAATCTTGTTCATGTTGTCGATTTGAAAATGATAATTTATCTCAAATTAGTAGTTATTAGGATTGGGTTTAGTGGAGGTTTAATAAATGAAAAATTTAGGATAAAAGTTGTTAGTCTCTTTTAATAGTCATATGTTTTCTCAATAACCAAACAGAGAATATTGGTTTATCGTACATATGTTCTGTTGTTCACAAATCGTAAATGGGGTTGATGGTAAAATCTAATTGTTTTGTTTGTTTCAGTTCCTATTTAGTGAAGAGCTCAAGTCATGTGTTTATGTCTGACAGTTAAATTAGACTGAATGGGTGAAACTTTAGTCATGTGTATTCCTTGATCTTTAATGCTACCGTGTTTTTTTTTTCTGGGAGTTTAATGGTTCATTTAAATACTATGATTAAATTCTGGAAAACAGATAGAAGAATGGAAAAACAATTTTGTCCGTATGTTCTATGTTTTTTTTGGGTCTCAGATATTAATTCTCAAAGTCAAACTGAACATTTAGTGCTTTCTTATGTCCTTAAGTTTGTGTTCGAGAGTTTATGATTCATTTTTGTTTTTCTAGTTTAGAATCTCCTTATGCTGTCTAACCATTTCAATAAAATACTAGGGTGTTTATTTATATTGTTGATTGGTAGCTTTTTGGGTCTACAGGTGAGAGTGAGGGGGTGGAGAACTTGTGAAGCTGATAGACACTCATTCTTCAGTCTTGGGGATCTATGGGAATCATTCAATGAGTGGAGTGTGTATGGAGTGGAAGTGCCACTATTATTGAATGGTAGCGACTCTGTGAAACAGTACTATGTTCCATCCTTATCTGGCATTCAGTTGTACATAGACCCTCTTAGGCTAAGGTCAGTCAATTTGTGTTACTCTTCCTATTCTAGTTGCCTTGTGGTCAAAGTTTTACTGCTCTATGCTTGTTGCCTCTTGTTATTAGTTATTTGTTTAAAAAATCTATGAAGTGACCACTATTCACTGAATGCTAATCTTGAATTTTGTGGCCACTTCTATACTGGTTACCTTTTATTGAGACATTCTCTCAAACCCCCAAACCTGCTTTGCATGCTATAAAGAGGGCCCAATTTTGTAGTTTAGCTTGGTGTGTTTTATTGTCTTTCTTCATTTGAAGTGTTCATGTGTCCTCCTGCTGCTATAATGCTTATGTTCTTGGATTGGACCACATTTTACCATGCAATGAATGAGTACATTTGTTTGTAGAAGACCTGTATTTGTTGTGTTTAAATCGTTTTTGAATACCTTCTCTCTATCCAATTACTTTCACCAGCTACTTGTGAATAATATGGTCTCCCGGCCATTAATGAACTTTGCAATTTTGGATTTTCTTTAAGTTGCTGGATTGCTTTAGAGTCTTCCCTCATCTGTCCATATGCTGTTTGTTTTAATTCAGCATAGAACTGCAAAAAATTAAGTTTACCTGGCATCTTTAATTTTGGCATTTGTTTATTCAATCAATTGTCATCTTGCTGTTCTATAATTGTGTTTTATTTTTTAATCTTGATCTATTTATTTATTCAGGCCCTGTCCATTATCTAAAAGTTTAAATCTGGTTGCAGTATCATTTTTATAATATAATATAATTTTCCTCATTGAGGTCACAGGATATGTTAATTTTGTTCTTCATTCGTGCATGCGGAGCAATTTTTCATATTTTTTATTTCCTTGAAACAAATGTTGAACTATTATCAAATGTGCCTTTTTGTACTTGTAGAATTCTTATTTTTAGTTTGAATTTAATTATTATCAGGCCATGGAAAGACACTTGGAATGGTATGGTTTTGTGTTGTTTTAAGACTAGCAGCACACTGCTTAGATGTTTATTAAGCAAATTAGACCACATAATAAGTTCTAGATGTGATCATCTAATGGGCATAGTCCCCAGTTCCTGGTGCAAACGCAACTGAGGCCAAAAGATTTCTAAATATCAAAAAAGAAAAAAGAATTGATTATTTAAGATATTGTTGACTCATTGCATTAACACATGGAATCTTAAGCTCTTATCTAAAGAAGGCAGAATTGTCTGCTGACATATTAGATTTTTGGAAATTGGACAAGGTTTAAAATGGTTGTAACAAGATTACAGAGAAGAGCAGGAGTACTAGAGACTAGTTTTCAGTTTCTGTGAGATGTGTTTTGCCTAGTATTTGAATTGCTTCTTGTCAAATAGTCCTGTCATATTTACTGAAGATTTCTCTGAAACAAAGATGCGATACATACATTCCTTAGTGGTAGAAAACCTTCTTTAGAGGACACAGTTCCTAGATTGACTTCATGCAAGTAGAGAATTGTCACACATTCTCATGAGTGGGTTTTGCGCTTTGAGTAGCAGATAGGGATGCCTTGTGGTCATAAACACAGAAGAGTATTCTCCTAGTTGTTTATAGTTGTATCAGAGCTGCTTCTCGTGCACAAGGTTATGTTGAATTGAGTTGCTTAAGCACATTCATCTAAACTCTATTGCCTGAACAAATGATCTGAGTGATTGGTTTGAATCTTGTACTTTGCTTTGTTTACTTTTTAGATCCAATGAAACTGTTATTTAGTACTAGGTATTGTGGTTTTGAGGCACACTTGCATCTTATGCTCAAAAGAACTGCTGTATCCAATTTCTTATACTTTTTGAAATTGGGAGACTTTTTCTAACCTTTTGTCTCTCTGAAACCCTTAAATTGGCTACTTCATTGAGTTCTGAATCCAATCTGGAGAGTCTTTCCATTATTTTGGTTCCTATGAGGACTTATTATTCTGTTCATGCACTTCTATATAGAATCAGATAATATTTGATAATATTGGTGGATAAGATGTTGGGAACTGATGCTCGGCTATTATTTTTGATAATTTTCCTAATATCTATTAGAAGGCCTGGTGAGGATAGTGATGCCGAATCTTCGAGGGAGACAAGTGGTGCTGGAAGTAGTGACTGTGAAGCAGAAAGGCGAGCAAAAGGAGTTGCTAATGGGACGTGGGGTCAGCACAACAACCTGAACTTCCAGAGATTGAACAGGCTTACATTGAGAGACAAACCCCCTTTGAGTTTATCTAGTGATGAAACTGAGGTTTGCAACTCACCTGGGTCACTCGTGTTTGAATATTTGGAACTAGAACAACCGCATCATCGACAGCCTTTATACGATAAGGCAAGTCCATGTTCATGAAGACTAGCTACTTTGCTTTGTCTTCACATATTTCTTGTCCTGAGTCCATAGTTTGCTTTATATGATAAGGCAAGTCCATACTGAGTATGCCCCGTCCCTAACTCTATGCCCAGGTTTTAAGTCTTGCATCTCAAAATCCAGTGATCAGGATGTACAGGAGCTGTGATCTGTCACCTGAAAGTTGGGTTTCTGTGGCTTGGTAAGATATCTCAAGCTTTTTATGTATCAAGATGCTGAATGGTGATTGAGCTGCTCATTTATCTTATCCTTTTGTGCTATGCATATTCAATAATTTGGAACCTTTTTCCAGGTATCCAATATACAGAATACCTGTAGGCCCGACACTAGAAAATCTGGATGCATCTTTTCTAACTTTCCATTCCTTATCAACACACGCTAGAGGTACATCTTTCTCACTCTCTTTCTTCCAGAATCAGTCAATAAAACATGCCTTTATATTAGTCATGATTTTGATTTTTTTTTTTTTTTTTTTGGTGATTGGTGCAGTAAAAAATCATTCACAGTCCAATATTTCTAGCAGCAGGAAGGTCTACAGTGTAGATGGATCTTCGAAGATTCCTCTACCTGTTTTTGGTCTGGCTTCCTATAAATTGAGAGGTTCAATTTTGACACCCAATGGAGGCTATGAATCGCAGCAAGCAAACACTCTGTTGCAAGCTGCTGACAATTTTCTCAGGCATTTGCAGGTCAACCTTCCTGATTTTCAGTTCTTTGTTTCCCACAATTCACCGTGGAGATGATATTGATAGGGACATATATTTTCCTTAAAGATGTTCTTCCATATAGGCAGAGAAGATTGGGCTTCCAGTTTTCAAATGATATGTGTTAAAAGACAAGATGCCTTTACTTAGAAACCCTCTTAACAAACAGATTTGTTTCAGCCTCCTTATCCTTAACACTTCTGTAAGTATAATATAAATGAGGCAGTATCCACAAGAAGTAAGACATGCTTGTAGCTTCAGTCTGGTGCAGTGAAGGAAAAAGTATTCGCTTGTGCAACCAGTTGCTATTAAAATTGCCACTACGTGAATGGATGGTAGGCACGAGGCGGCTGTTTTCTTGATCTCTGGCAGGGTATGGGAAACTGTGGTCGGTACGTCGGAATAGAGATGGCCTCTCATGTATTTTATTGGGTGTGGGGCAGCTCAGAATTTTATGATCTAAGTGGTGAATCACCGACTGTTTCTTCTTGTCTGCGTTTTGTGATTTTTGACATACTCTTGGCAATGTTGAGGAAAATTTGAAACATCTGTAATCTTATTTTCACATACACACATATACCTGTACTTTTCCAAAGAGGCAACACATTTGTGAGGGTTTTCTCTAACTTCTGTTTCAGAGTCTGGTATAGCTGCTGCTTATGTTAGCATAGTTGCATTGTTCTCAAGGCTGTTAAACCATTTCATGATGAGCAGCTTTGCTGCAAGTTTTTTCTTAGCACCATAGCAATCAGTCCATAGATCCCCCGGGAGTAAAATCTTTTGCCTTGTGGTTTTATGATCAAAAGTTTGCGTTTCAACCTTCTTGCTTGAAATGCCAACAACATTGTAAAGAGGATCATATATTCTTCTACCATCTATTTATATCCAGTCATCTGGTCCAGTTGAGAACTGATAGTCCCCGTGCCGCCTGATTAATCAATGATGGACAATCAACAAGGTTTTGAATCTCAGTAGGTTGGATTAAGGTTTTCATCTATCCTCATCTACGGGATCACCATCTGTACTGAACTTGCAACTTTCTGCCTCGTTTTTGTTGGTACTTTTTTCCGGTCTAACCCATTGCTAGAATTGCTGGATGCAGTTCACTGTTGATGGTCATAGGAGTCAAGTAACTGGAGGAGTATTTGAATTTGAGATGTTGTCGTTTGGTCCCTGATATATGGTTTCCATAGACATGAAGCAAATTGCAAGAATTTCCTCATTTGTGATAGGAGGATTTGGGATTGCCAAGTTCACTGCTTCTGTAATTCAAGGCAAAGGTGGTCGCCAAATCACGTTAGGTACGGTTTCAAGTTAGCGTTTTTCATGTGTAACCGTTGGATTGGATGCAAATTGCAGATGTAATTGTATTGGAGGGTGGATTTGAATGTTAATCATATGAAAATGAACAATTAACATGAATGTGTACTGATTCTTCTAAGTAATTAAAAATATGTTGAAGTATTTTATAAACTCAAAATAATAATCTATGCATCCCTTATTATTAGGTGCATAAAATTTAAATGAAATTCTATATTTTATATTCGACAATGGTTGTATAGGGAATCATTAGTGTAAAATGTCTGCATATAATCTATTGAAATTCAAGTTTTATTATTTTTTGTAACGCTTTATTTAATTTAAAAAATAATTTCGTCTCGTGATATATATATTATTAGTAAATTAATAAAAATGTAAACAATGTCTAACAAAAATAAAATAAAATATTTGTGAATTTAATTAAATATATATATATTTATGTAATTTAAATTAAGACTAAAATTATAAATAGAGGAAAGATGTTTTAAGAGAAATTTGGAGAGAGGTGATATAGTACCGCTATTTTATTATTAAGAAAAGGGGATATTTAATTTAATTTATTTTTTATTAGATAAAAAAGGAGAGAAAATAATATCAGTATAATCTGATAACTCTCACGAAGGTTAAAACCTTATCGCAATCGAGGATAGAGTTGTATTTTACTCTAGCAGCGAAGCAGTTTCAACCCGATTCAGGTTAACCTTATCCCCGAACTAGCAGAAACTCGCTCCGACACCTGCTCGTCGAAAGTCTTCGTAATCGATTTCAAGGTAGGGTTTAGTTATGTCGTTCTCTTTGCTCTCTCTCTTATCATTGCCATCTATCAGTACCAATGTTCCTTTCTTTTCATCCATGTATTATCCAATTTGGTGTACAATTCTTCTAATTGCATGAGAATTACCCATTATCCGCATATGAATTTACTGATTTTATGTTATAATGATTGAATTTTAAGGATGTATATGATGTGTAGTAAATTTGCGGTTATGTATCGAGAGTGTGAGACTGCAGTGACCTAGATTTTCAGTCCATTTGCGGGAATGGAACGACAGTGTGAGATTGCAGTGACCTAGATTATGAAAGGGAAAATTTCTGAATTTATTGAGCTAGGTATGGTGTATGATAAATAAGCAACACACTTCAATTATAATGCTCGAATATTACTTATCATTGGTGTCAAACTGTCCCGTACAAGCATGAATTGGAATTCATGAATTGGTAAATGTAGTGGAAAAAGTGCCCTAGTTAATGACTGAATGCAATTAGCAAACTGTCTTAAAATGAATGCAAGAAGTTCTTGTACTGATAGTTTCTATCAAATTGTAGAAGTATGGGTATGGGAGCCCAGAGTGGTGGTGATCGAATGAGGACCGTATGGACTCCTGAAATGGATAGATATTTCATTGACCTGATGTTGGAGCAGCTCAGTAAAGGAAATAGATTTGATGATCCCTTATTCAGTAAACGAGCATGGAAGCAAATGACCTCAGTGTTCAGTGCTAAGTTCAAATTTCAATACCATAAAGATGTTCTAAAAAATCGGTACAAAACACTGAGAAGTCTTTACAAGGCTGTGAAGAGTCTTCTTGATCAGAAGGGCTTCAGCTGGGATGAAATGAGACAAATGGTGACAGCTGATAATAATGTCTGGGAGGAGTATATTAAGGTGCAATCTTTAAGTGTTCTAATGAGCTAAAAGATTCATTTTTTTAGATTTATTATTTTCTTGAGTCTTACAAGTTTTACTTGCAGGTACATCCAGAGGCGCGTTCATACAGAATAAAAACAATCCCTTATTATAATGATCTGTGTTTGATATATGGAAATAAAGCTAATGAACAAAAAGGTAACATTCTAGTGTTATTTGCAATCTTTGGGGAGGATACGTACATATAGTTAGTTTACTGGAAGATTTTAAATGAAATAAGCAGGTGGTAAGTTACCAGAGTCTTCACATTTGGTAGAGAATGAGCCTGATGCAGTTAATCAGCCAAGGAATGCTAGTGAGGGAGCTGCAAAGGATCTTGATGAAATTATAGTCAATGATGATGATGGAGTCTCTATGTCAAAAGGAGATGTGCATGATACATCACAGGCCACGCCAAATGGAACAGGAGCTATAGTGGGTAGTCGTTCTAGGACTTACTGGCAACCGCCAATGGACCGTTATTTCATAGATCTTATGCTAGACCAAGTGCAGAAAGGGAACCGGATTGATGGTGTATTTCGTAAGGAAGCTTGGATAGAGATGATTGGCTCGTTCAATGCTAAATTTGGCTTTAAATATGATATGGAAATTCTAAAAAATCGCTACAAAACACTCAGAAGGCAATATAATGTTATCAAGAATCTTCTAGAGTTGAATGGGTTTGCCTGGGATGATGCTCGTCAAATGGTGACTGCTGACGATTTTGTGTGGCAAGACTATGTCAAGGTATGTTACTTAAATTATGTGCTTGTAATATCATTTCATTACAAAAGGTCTCACAAGGCTTTTATATGACAACATACAGACACATACAGATGCACGACAATTCATGACCCGACCTGTGCCATACTTTAAAGATCTGTGCGTGATATGTGGTCATCCAAGTATTGATGAAAATGATTGCTTCTCCATTCAAGACTTAGAGATGCAAAATGAAGTCCAAGAGGTTAACATTCAGGGAGCACAAAAGAATTCTCAATGTTCAGTGGCATCAGTTTACATTGAAGATGAACTTGGTGATTTGTTAGAGTCAGCTCAAATGGGTTCAAAAACCGTTTTGTCTAGTACTAACAAACGGCAATTGGAGAACTGGTCAGACTCTGGATTACTTAAAAAATCACGAAGCAAAGACGTGGGCATGGCTAGTGCTATTCGTGAGATGGCGACTGCAGTTTCTTCCTTGTCAGATAGGAAGAATAGCGACGACAACTCAAACTTGGTATCAATTGAAAATGTTATTGCGGCAGTCCAAGCATTGCCAGACATGGATGAAGATCTTATATTGGATGCCTGTGATTTCCTAGAGGATGAAATGAAAGCAAAAACATTTATGGCCCTGGATGTTAAACTACAAAAGAAATGGCTGTTAAGGAAACTTCGTCCTCACCTATAGGGCCTATTGAGTTTTATTTTGTTTCTTGGCAGATTATGCTGAACGGGTTTATTTCTTTAGCATGTAAAATTGAACTGACCGAGCAATGGAAGTACACTATAAATCATTTGGCTAGTAATCGAAACGATGATCCCAAATTCGACGGATGTTATGAAGCAAAAGCAAAATTTGTCGAACAAATGCAGCAGATTGAAAATAAATGACCAATGATTAAAAGAATGTCGTGTAATAATGTAAAGCGTGGCCTATGAAAAGTTTGAGAAGTTTTTCTACCCAAATGTGAAGGAAGTATTCAATATTTTCTCGTAACAAATTTTGCGCACGTGAATTGAATTGAGGCAATGCTCACATTTAAGTCTTCAATATAATTAATGTCAGGACTGTCTAATTGCAGAAACAAAGCAATTAACATATTTAACGTAGGAAAAGCGGTACACTGATGTTTGTATTTTTCCAAAATGCTTTAAAATATAGGGATACAAGAACAAGAGTATGTAATTCCCTACAGGGCAAATTGATTACATCAAATTCTAGCATCATTACATTGAATTCCTACTTCTAACCAGGCTTTCTCTATCGGCATATTATCATGTTCAACAAGGATAATATCAAATTATGAACTTGCCTTCCGAAGTTGAAGTTGACAACCATGAATACCATTTGGGTAGTCTCACTCATAACCCGTCATCCATGATGGTAGAAAATAATAGTCCCTGTACAAATTCACACCTCTTTACCTTCTCCAAATGGTCCTTATCTGACAAGGAAGATTGTTGAACATTTCTGCAACCACAAAAGAGCAATCAAGTTCACGTAAAATAAGAAGGAAACGGCTCCTTGGCCCTATGCAGTGCCAACACTTGATTACTGGAAAAGTGGTGCAATAAAAAGAAAATACTAACAGTAATGTCCTATTACATCTCAGTTAAAAATTGTTATTCTATCATATGGAGAATTGAGAATGTTCTTAAGCAGCAAATCAAGAATTCAACATGTCAAATCAGAAAAATAAGTGCACTGACCGTCTATATGCACTTAAATTCTATCTCCAGCCTTTGCATTAAGCATTAGTAAAATAGAATAAATCCTGAACCATCACAATTTTACCAGTTTGCCAGCTCATACTTCACTTATCCTTTTATATTTGTCTAAGACACCTTGCCCACTTATTTCCTTTATAGGCTTTCTACTTGCAAAAAGAAATCATGATAATAATGATGGTGGTAACAATTTGCCCCAATAATCAACAAAATAAATATCTAACTTTTCTTCTGTTTCACTTTTCACACACAAATCATTGTTATTGCATTCACAGTTCCTTCTCCCACTCTACTTGGAAGTGGATTAATGACATGATCAGGTTGTGACATTCCAGTATATATACAAGTTTGTCTTCTATCAATTATGTAGGACTAATAACACGCACTTCGATTTATTTTTTTTTATATTATTAATATATTTATATGTAGATTAAATCATTTCCAACTTAATTGTACATTTAGCTGATTCCTGGGTCTCACACTCTATCATTACAGTGCACAATCTTGACCCATCTCAAAGAGCACTTCCTTAGAAGGCACCTTTTCAAGCAACAGTTAGATCTCTTAAAAGGGTGCATAGTTCTCTATTATTTCTTGTATTTCCAATGGAACATCCAAATTTGCTTATCTTGCCTAGTGTTTAATGATAGTCAGTTATACAACATGTCCTACTTCAGTTACTTCTCAATATTTTATAAATATCACATAACTTACCCACACCAACTCTTTCCCTACAAATTTATATCCCATTTTAATAGCCTTTCATCTCTCTTGTCAAATGCTACACGACTCCTTTAGATCACTTAATTTTTCATCCACTTCACCAACTATGCTTGAGTCATGCTTTTCATCACAAAGTCCAATTTTCTTTAAATAGAAAACCTTATACATTCTTAAATACAGCCGTATTGGCCTAACCAAAGATCTATAGTTCTTGAAAACTTGTTTCAAGCATAATTAATGTTGAAAAAAATAAGCAAAACATGCATCAAAACATGAAAAGGGAGAAAATATCATGTATAATCAAACAACTTACGTTTCAGAAATTTTCTCATAACTTTTATCTTCTGCTCTTTCTCCAGTAATTGTATCAGGCTGTAAACTTTCCGACACATCAGCAGTATACACATTGTTAATAAATGACAGCCATGGATCAGTTGTCATTTTGGAGGAAGAAACGGAAGACGGCGACCTAGCAAGAAGAGATTGAAAATGCCCATTTTGCAAATCTTTCCTTAAAGACAAAATAGTTGAATGAGAGTTGCCTTTATGAAGTTTCAATTTGTGCCAACTGTAATCTCTAGTCAAGGTATTCAAAGTATCGCTTCAACTTATCATCACATTAAAAGTATAATATAAGATAAATTTATAATTCACCAAAACAAGCTATAGAAAAGACAGGAAATTTCGAAGTGAAAAAAAAAAGCAGGAAAAGGATGAAATTTGTCAAGTCTAATGAGAGGAAAAAAGGATATATTTGAGATATTTCCATGTTGTGTTGTTATGTGTCCAACCATATCCATCCCTACCCTCACAAGGCATACAGGACATACCTGCAAACATATAAACGCTAACTGTAAGTGGAAGCGTACTTCTAAAAGCACAGCACATGGATAAATGATAAGCATTCACAAAATGTTCAGCGACAATAAAATCTCAATTCATGAAATGAAAGAATAGGCTAGCTATAAGTCAACAATACAAAGAGATTGTAACTTAGATAACTATGATTACAGTCAGAACTTGAAATTATCATCTACAGTTAGAGACAAGTAGAACTGTAAAGGCAGTTCTAAGGTATAGAGTCCATCAATAGAGCAAACAAGCTTGAATTTCAATATAATTTTACAGGAAAAAACAGATACACCGGCCATTTTTTCACCATCGGTTCATACAACTCTGAACTGTTACTTGTTTTCATACTTTTTATTAAGATTGGCCTGCTATTAGGTCAGAAAAATTGTTATCTTTAATTAACAGGCTATAAAATGTTTTTGCACAACACCAACCAATCAACCAAACAAACAAATTAAATGAGAAGTAAACAAAATACCCCAGACTTTGCTTGTATAGGATGCTCCTCATCAATATGGCAGCACAAGCCAACTAAATCAAAATCCTCGGAACAAAATGGGCAAGTATACTCCCCTTTCACTTCCTCATCATCTTCTTCTATATCCTCAAAATCAATGCAAATATCTGCTGCAATAACAACAAACCATTCAGCCCAGAAACATAAGAAATGATTACAGAAACTAAAAAAGAAAAAAGATTTTGAAACAAACCAAACTGAGACTTGAGAGTTGACTGATAGTTCCTTGATGAAGTAGAAAGACCAAAGTAGCTATCAAAATCCATTGAACCTCCTGTTAATTAAAATTATTCAAACAATACCCAATTCAGATGTTACAACGATCAATTTCCCTTTTGATTTGATTTCAAGCTCTACCTCAACCCTCACTCTCAAGTTTATAAATAACGTTGAGTTACTAAGCGCGGCGAACGAAAATACCAAGTGAAATTCGAGGAAGAAACGTTAAAAGACTTGTTTGGGTTACATGTGGCTGTGGGTGTGAATTCTTAATGGACAAGCAAGATTTCTGAAACTGAAATGACCAAGAACTCCCGCGTTTTATCATAAACTACCCTCAACGATCAACCGCTGACTCACTCCTCTAGAAATATTGGCGGTTGTCATTCATTTCTTTGAGAAAAGTTTTTCCTGTCCACAACATTTACGCGTACTTAAATTCACGAAATAAAAAAAAAAAAAAAAACCAAAGCTCTGTTTCTTTCCTTCTCCGAGAAGGCATGAGTGAAAGATTTTGGGCCCTTTGTTTCCTCAAGGAGTCTACTTGGGCCCACAAAAAGCCCAAAGTATAGAATGGGCCTACTCCAATGAAGCCCAGTTTCATAAAAAAAGGCGCAAAGTGGCGTTTGGTTTCAAAGCTTTTGATTCCTAAACTGACAAATGTATTCAACCTTCTTCCAAAACCCTCAACTTTTCAATTCAATTGGGAAAAGGGATTTCTTTATTTCGCAATTTCACGTAAACTTTTAATATTCAAATTAAGATCCTTTAGTTATTGAATTTGGATTCAGTTTCTGTTTCCCGTTTCCATGGCGACGAGAAACCGGACGGCACTCTACAAAAAGAAAAGAGATGCATCAAAGAGCGTGCGTGCTCCTCTGTCTTCGTCGGCGTCCGGTTCGGTCGGTTCGGTTATTGAAATGGTGAACGGTTCGTTTCTTCGCTCCAACCGTTCTTCTTATACTCCTCTCAGCACTGAAGATCCCGGTCCTTCTAGGTACGCTTCTTATGTTTTCTTTTCTTTTCTTTTTTTTCCTTTTTTCTGTCAATGAGCCAAATTCCTCTGTTTGGATGTTGAGAAAACGAAGGAAATGAACCTTTTGGTAATTACCAGCTATATTGAATTCAAAATTCTCTTATCGTAATCTTAATTTTGATTTCAGAATTTATGCTTTCAGTTGTCAGATACTGCGTATTGTTATATAATTATCTATTTTTCAATTTAAATGTGATACGTAAACGGTAATTATTTGTTTACTTTGTGTGATCTGTGGATATCTGAAAAATTTTATCTATTGAAAATTTCTTGTTCACGGAGTCAGTTTGGAAAATAATTGACAAATTGGAGAGTTCACAAAATAATTAATTTCTGGAAAATTGAAACAATGCAATGACACTTGAGAAGAAGTTATCAGTTAGACTTGAAACTTTTAAGTTGAAGAAGTAGTTGAGTTTACAAGAGACCGACATTAAGGAGTAAGAGATTCTGAATTTGATTCTCCGTCTTCTCTTGACACCATCTGCACCGAATTCTCATCATTCTCATAGGTTTTGAACTTACCTGGTCTATGTGACTTGCAGGGTCACCGACTGATATATAGTATTTACCACGAATATCAGCCAGAGTTTTAGATTTGAGTATTCATTTGGTATATCTGCTAAAATTTGTTTGTTTGGAGTTGGATTCCTTTTCCATTGGTTGGTTATCGAATTGAATGTGATTCTCATTTTGTTATTAAGTAGCCAATTTTATGGACATCTTGTATGTTGGATTCACAATTAGTTTGACTTATAGTGAACTTTTGATTTATTAAGTGAATATTTATATGGACTGGTGGGTCCAGCGTGGTTAGAAAGATAATGAATGGATAGAGAGCTAATGGGAGTATTGAGGGTTTTCTCTTTGTTGATGACACATGTCAATAAGTCATTTACTAGAATCAGATTGTCGGTTTGCATTGTACTGTTTAAAAGCCACATGTTGTGTTCTATTCTACATTACTGAAAGTGGTGTTAAAAAATGTGAGATCCTCCCATGTGAATATCTTTTCCTTCGTGCAGTAGTGATGCATTCACTGTGGGTCTACCGCCAGCATGGGTGGATGATTCTGAAGAAATAGCTGTAAATATACAACGTGCTCGGGTCAGAATGGCGGAATTGGTCAAGGCTCATGTCAAGGCTTTAATGCCTTCCTTTGGAGATGGCAAAGAAGATCAACGTCTGATCGAGGTTCTTACACATGAGATTACAGGTCTATTAAGGAGGTCTGAGAAGTTATTACAGAAACTTTCTGTGACTGACTCTTCAGAAGAATCAAATGTTAGAAAAAATGTACAGGTATAGTTGTCTTGTATTCTCAGTTGGAGGAATTCATGTATGCCATTCCTTGTAATTTTGACCTTTTTGGCAAGTATGTCTCTTCCAAAGGTCTTGTCACCTTCAAATGCTTATTACATTTAATATCTGCTTCTTTGTGGAATGTTCAATGTTATTTTATACAGACGTTACATGTAGTGCCAATGGGCTTAAGTTTTCTCGATTTGATGTAAAAGAGGAGATACATCCAGCAAATGTCATTTGATGTTTTTATCAGGAACATATGGTGTTGTCAGTTAAAGTTTCTTCATTGATTGCTCATAGAGTCTTATCTTTTTTGTGTATGGGATCTATGTTTGGTTGTTTTTAATTGATTTTGTTTGATTTTTTGCTGTAATTGATTTGGACAGCGTTCTCTTGCAACTGACCTTCAGAATATTTCAATGGACCTTAGGAGAAAACAGTCTACTTATTTGAAACGTTTGCAGCAGCAAAAAGAGGTATGAATAATCAATCTGGCTGCCAGAAACAATTTTAATTCTTAGCCATACTTGACTTTTCTTCTCATAATCCTGCAAAATATTTTCATTTTTTTGGTGGTTGTATACTATTGACTAGTATATATTAAGATACTAACCCACCTAATAGTCTGACGGCTATTTGCTCTGAAGTTTATCAGTCAATATGATATATCAAGATGATGATATTTATCTATATATATTTGATTTTGTTTTGTAGGGATATGATGGTATTGACTTGGAGATGAACTTCAATGAGAACAGATTTAGATTGGAAGATGATGGATTGAGTGATGTGGTATGCTGTTTATCCTTTGTGGTTACTTCTATACTTGGTTCTGTACCTATGGTATGACTGAAGTAGATTTCCCGATATAAACATTTTTGGCACCTGACTCTTTCTTTATATCTGAACAAAGCTGTGCATGGTTGGAAACCCTATTCTTGGAGTTTAAAGTTATGGAATACTGGATTTCTAGGCCTGTGCTTCATTTATTGATTCTTGATATACATAGCTTTGAGCCTTTTGTGGTGCAAGACATATATAGTGTTTCTTTCCAGTTTGATTTTCATGCTTTGATCAATTCAGGATTTTGATGAGCATCAAATGATGAAGTTAAAAAAGAATGAGCATCACAGCAAGGAAAGAGAAAGAGAGATCCAACAGGTATCTGGAGACACCTGGTTTTCTGTTTGAAGATGCCCTTGGCAATTCCTTTTTAATCAATCCAAAGTCTGTCTGTAGGTTATGGAATCTGTAAATGAGCTTGCTCAAATCATGAAGGACCTATCAGTTCTTGTGATAGACCAGGTTTGAGTCACGTTTTTATATAATATCACCCAGAGAGGTTCAGTAATACAAGGTGCCTAATATGTTGGGTCTTCTACCAGGGTACAATTGTTGATCGTATAGATCACAACATTCAGAATGTCACTACATCAGTTGAGGAGGGCTTTAAACAGCTGCAGAAGGTTCTCTCTTTCTTGCTTTCTCTTAGATATTCAAACTCATGGATAATCATGTACACAAACACTTGCATGCAGACATCCCATCCGTCAGTCATCATAGAATATGGATTCTGAGAAGCAGGATTTTGTTAGGTTCATTGGTTGTTAACACCGTTAATATGTATGGTTTTGACAAAATTTTGTATATGATATATATGTTTTTAGCAAAAGTTTGTGTTCTCCATAGCTGGCTGGTAAGTGTGAGCATTATTTTTTTGTGGAACACTGTAATAGTGCGTTTCTTGCTATTGCAGGCAGAGAGAACACAGAAGAAAGGAGGAATGGTCATGTGTGCTACAGTGCTCGTCATCATGTGCCTTGTCATGCTGGTCCTCTTGATTCTCAAAGAGTTGTTGTTTTGATCAAATGGCTGTTTGTTACTAAGTATAGTCTGCCAGCTCTACATGCTTTGTCAGGAAAATGCTAGGATGGGCAAATTGACTGGGAAGATTTGAAGTGCCATCGATACATATAACGTTCCACATTGATTTGAGGAAACACAGGCTGGAGCATTTTTTTTTTCTCTTTTCATAATTACTCTGATCACGTTTTGACAGGAGGGATGGGTTTGTTTTAAGATATTCTCTTCACCCCATCTTGTGAGTATATTTTTCTCTGTTTATAGCAATTCGTTCTTGCAAATATTGTCTCAATGAAAAGCAAATGGAATAGATAACAATTTAGTTTCGGTTCTGTGTAATTGATGATAAGATGTGGGATGAATCCTGGAGGGTTGTTTCCCAATGGATTGAATCGTTATTCTTTATCCCCTTTTGCATAAAAGCTATGTTAGTAATATATGGTTTGAGAACGGAAGCTCCTGTCGTTTCTTTTATGCTGGAGTGTGGATCAGAAAATTCAACCAATCATAATAGCCATGCGCTTCACGGAAGCCTTGCATGCCCTTGACACCAAAATCCCCAATATGGCTGTTGGCTGTTGATTTATAATTTGCAGAACAAAATAATAATAACAATACTAATCTTAGAATCAGGGTGAATGCCAGTACCAAAATACGTGTAAACAGTCAGCTGCATCTGTTTACCCGTTCTTTTCCTTAGCTTTTAGACTAGAGTCTTGTTCGAATGTTAGGAGAAGAGTACACATTGTACATTTATATATGATTCAAGAAAAATGCAACCTAATAGTAAAAATAAAAGTAGGTATTGATATCATCATGTCAACAAACCTATCAAGTGAATTGCATTGGTATTACGTTACAACACAGCTCTGCGAGCTTCCTGAATAGTCATCATTAACCAAATTGTCAAACATGTTGTTTGGCACTAATAAATCAAACGATGAAAAGAATTATGGAATTTGGAACAGCTATGAAAACAACTCAAAGAGGAAGTCATGCCTCTCCAACATCAATCACAGCATTAATAAGAGAACTAGAATAGCTATTACGCCAAAAAGGCTAGTACATGCATTCATCTTATTACCACTGCTTGGAAGCATTGTCGGAAGCGCACATTCCTCGCCATTAAAGATTACTTTTGTTGGGAACCCATCCCCTTTAGCCACATTAATATTAGGAATTGCTTTTTTGGTAAATGATATTACTGACTGCTGGGTTCCAGGAACCCTGGGATCTTTCCTCGGATTGGCACCCTCTTTTTCTGCCACAAGATAATTAAAGTCTGGAAGACCCTGCAGGAATATTGTATTTTTGGAACCAGTAATTGTGCTTCCATTGAATGAATAAACTTCTTCAATACCAGGCCCTGCCTTGTCCAATTGAACTGCAGCAAACCAATCAGCAAAATCGGTTTCACCCCAGTTGAAAAGGGTGATCCTGGCAGTCCAGCCACCTTTGTAATCTGATAACAAATGCCAGTTGATGCTAACTCCACAGTTATCCCCGCAGGGCAATGGATTCGGCACACTTTGACTTTTTTCCTTTGCCCAGTCCACAGCTTCAAGAGTTCGATTCTCAAATGGGATAAGAAGAGTATCAGGTGGTAGAAGAAGAGCTGGCTCGGTAGTACTGCATGTTTGGCTTGGGTTGTTGTTACAGCCACAGGCACAGGTACTGCATGGAATAGCAGAATCATTGAAGAAAGCTGAGAATGACACACAACATCTTGGACTCGTTTCCTTGGACTGTGTAATGTTGCAAACCACTTGCCAACTAGCAATTGCTGTTGATTCTGTAGGCAACCCACTTGAATCCGGGAATGTGCTCGGACTTACTCGAACTGGAGGTCCACAGTGATAATCCTGATTTAGAGTGTCACTGATTTTCCAGTTCTGGGGCGGAATAAGTTCAGTTCTGTTCAAGTCTGGTGGCATTTTGTAGACTTGCATTTGGAAAACTGAAGTAGACTTCCTAGGATCCATGTTAGCTGGTAGAATTGTTCCATTTCGACAACAGAAGGGAATTCTCCCAATATTTGCGTCATTTGCTCTTGTTTGAGGTAGGTCAATGATTGTTGGCCTTCTTTCACAATTCAATGCTGCTGAAAAATCCATTTGTTGGTAATACTGACCTTGCCGGCCAAAGATGCATTCTGATGTATCAACCACATCAGGGTATGCTCCTTTCATGGCATTAATGAATTCATCCCTCATCCAATCCCAGCTTAATTTCCAATTATCAAGGCGCCCCAGGGGGTTATGGTTTGAGATTGAAACCTGTGCCCAGTAATCTGTGTCGTAGGACCTGATGAAATCGTACATAATGATAAGATCGCCGTCTTGGCGGGGCAGATATTCATTTTCTACTGTGAAGTTTGATCTCAAACTTGTATCTTTGGTACAACATAGGTGTATCTCATTGTTTCCTGCATAAACCACAAAATTTAACACATCATTGAACACAAAACAAGTTGAACCGAGAAAATTAATTCATATAAGAAGGACTCTCATTAATATTCAATTAAGCCTCTTAGACAACATTAAGTAACAAAAAAATAATAATAATAACAACAAAAATTAGCTTAATTGAAAACATATTACCTTGCATTGTGTGAGTAGGACAATTGAAGCCATCATTGGCAAGAGTGATATTAGCCGGCATAGGAACATTCGGAGCTTCGACGCCAAACTGGGTACCCACCAACTTAATCTGAGCCTCCATTTGTGTAATGTCCCCTGCCGTTTCAACTGCAGATTTAAGGTCAGTCTCAGGGAAACCCGCAAAGACGGTGCCGTTTCCAACAAAAGCAGGAAGTGATGACCCATCAGCTAAAACAGCATTAGTGGCAGAAACCAAAAGCTCGTTGTGTTGAAACCCAACAAAGACTCTCCAGGACTTGAGTTCACCGAGGCCGTTGTTGAGAACGGTGACAGTTGACTCAAACCTGTAAGCTTGGAGTTGGTTGGTTGGGTTTATTGGTGGGATGGCATAGCCTGTGATGTGGGTGTACGATAAGAATACGCCGTTGCTGGTTGTTGATGGTGATGGAGGCGGTTGCGTTTGTGGGGTTAGTTGTGAATGTGAAATATTCAGGGAGAGTAAGATTGTGATGATGCAGACGACGTAAAGATTAGGAGCCATTGTTGCATGAAAAACAGAGTTTCTAAAATTTTTGGTATATAACTTGGGCAAATAAGGATAACGAAGAAAGCTTTTTTATAAGCTGTTATATGAAATGGAAATGGCAATGGAATTTTGGGTTCTTTTTAATTTACGTGCCGGCTCTGTTTGCTCTGCTTGTTCTTGCATGTGATGACAACAAAGAACTGGTCATGGCAAGCTTTAATTTATTTTCACTTGTCATAGACAAAGCTTTGATGTGGTAAAAAAGTGGGACCAACGCGACCTAGTTTAGAGATTGGTGGCAGCAATTGAATTTAGAGTATCATTATCACCACACACTGTGTGAAATACATATGTCAACGACCCATTTCTATAAAGAAATTAATAATTTAATAATTACTTCCTCTTCATGTGCAACTTCTTTATAGATTTGTAGAGGCTGCTCCAGCTGGCAATGCCACATTGCCACTGATTTACGGATGAGTGAAATCAATTTTTGTTAGTGGATAAAACGCAGTACGTATGGCACAAATCTTAAGAGATTATTGCATGTGGAGCAAAACTTTGATTAAAATTGCAGCATAACAGTTTATGCCGTTAAAAGTTCATAAAAGCCATCCAGATTTTGACTTTCTTTTCAGTTAGGGACCAGTAGGTGTCACAAACCAAACTGACCGTTTAACATGAATAGCAACCGTTGGATGTGTATCTACGGTTCAGATTTGTCGACCGTTGCAAATAAACCCTCGTTTCTGAAGAAAACCCTTTTTGTTACTTAAAATTCAAATTCAACGAAGCCCAGATAGCAGCACCATATGCAAGTCTGTTTGTCTCCTTCAACTTCTTGTCTGCTTATACCTTATTTCACGTCACGATTTTCCAGTTTCATTTGGGTACGAAGGGGTTTTTCTTTCATTCGTGATCTGGGTTATGTGATTTGGGCGTTCTCTTTCTTTCTTTGTAGGAAAGGAAGGTTATTTTTTTCAATCTTTTAGTGCCTTTTTGAACCACAAGAAAAAATGGTGAGAAGTGCTTCTTCTCCATCATCGTCTCCGGTGACCATAACGGTGTCATCAGGAGGCAAAGGTGGAGGAAGTAGAATCATGGGCTTAACTAGTCCAGTACCACGAGCTTCCGTATCAAACAACCCTAATTCTCCACTCAGTGCCATAGGAAACCGTGCTTCGAGTGGAGGAAATAGGACTTCTAGTGGAGGAAGATATGTTTCGATGTCAAAAGATGATACCACAGAGGAGATCAGTTCAGTATTTGTCACATACACTGTTCATATACCTCCCACTCCTGATCACCAGCCCCTGTCATCCTCACAAACAAGCCTCAATGAAGATACCAAGATTGAGGCCAAACCTGAGAGGAGTTTCATTTCAGGTACTATTTTTACTGGAGGATTCAATTCAGTGACGAGAGGGCACGTTATAGAATGTTCTTTGGAACAAACTGAGCCAGCTAAATCAGTGCTGATCTGTGGAATGAAAGGTTGTGATGAGAAAGCAATGCAAAATAAATGCGAGTGTGGGTTCAAGATATGTAGAGACTGTTACTTGGATTGTACTGGTAAGGGCGGAGGGCGTTGTCCAGGGTGCAAAGAATCGTACAAAGAGGTTAGCGATGGAGATAATGACGATGAGGTTGCCTCTGACTCTGAGGACGGTGACCAGGCTTTGCCATTGCCTTCAATGGCGGATTTCAAGTTGGACAAGAGGCTTTCGCTTGTGAAATCATTTAAGGCTCAAAATCATCCTCCTGATTTTGATCACACGCGTTGGTTGTTTGAGACCAAGGGAACTTATGGGTACGGGAATGCAGTGTGGCCTAAAGATGGATATGGTGTTGGATCCGGAGCTAATGGGTTTGAGCACCCTCCGGATTTCGGGGAGAGAAGCAGGAGGCCTTTAACAAGAAAGATGGGGGTTTCTGCTGCAGTTCTTAGTCCATACAGGTAAAATTCTTCTTAATCTGTTTAGTTTATGTAAAATATTTAGGCAGATATCTGAGCTATACATTTGATATTTCTTGGTTAGTACATTACACATATGGTAGTTCATATAGGCTATTTGAAATTTAATCTCTTTGTAGATTATAAATGATGGTTAATTCAGTCTACTATGCTTGCAATACGCTCACCCATGAACTTCAAAATGCCTGCCAATCTTTTTCGTTTTTATTTTTTATTTTATCAAATTGCTTTTATGGAATCTAATGCAGTGTTTTGAATTCGTTTTTGTCTGATATTAAATAGGACAAGTCAGCGATATTAAGTAGAACGCTTGGAACAACAACACTGTAGTACTTGTAGATAAATTTCTATGTACAATGGCTAACTGAAGTCAATATAACGAACATTGTACTACAGATTACTTGTTATGTTCATAATGGTGACTCAAAAGGTATATGATCTTCATCTAATTTTTGAAATATGACCTTGTTACTCTGCAGGCTACTAATTGTGATCCGTCTTGTTGCTCTGGGTTTCTTTCTGACATGGAGAATTCGACATCCCAATCATGATGCAATGTGGTTATGGGGAATGTCAATAACTTGTGAGCTCTGGTTTGCCTTCTCTTGGGTTCTAGATCAGCTCCCTAAGCTTTGCCCTGTAAACAGAATTACTGACCTCTCTGTTCTCAAAGACCGTTTTGAATCCCCCAACCTTCGTAACCCTAAAGGACGGTCAGACCTTCCTGGTATTGATGTATTTGTTTCCACGGCTGACGCAGAAAAGGAGCCACCTCTTGTCACAGCAAACACTATTCTGTCGATCCTTGCTGTTGATTATCCTGTGGAAAAACTGGCCTGCTATCTCTCAGACGATGGTGGATCTCTTTTGACATTTGAAGCACTCGCTGAGACAGCTAGCTTTGCTAGAATTTGGGTTCCTTTCTGTCGAAAGCATAATGTAGAACCCAGGAATCCGGAGGCATACTTTGGACAGAAGCGAGATTTTCTTAAGAACAAAGTAAGGCTGGATTTTGTTAGGGAGAGGAGAAGGGTGAAAAGAGAATATGATGAGTTCAAGGTGAGGATCAATTCATTACCAGAGTCCATAAGGAGAAGATCTGATGCTTATAACGCTCATGAAGAACTTCGGGCAAAGAAGAAACAGATGGAAATGGGAGGCAATCTTGCTGATCCTCTTAAGGCTCCAAAGGCTACTTGGATGTCAGATGGTTCTCATTGGCCAGGAACTTGGGTTTCTGGAGAACCAGAACACTCAAGAGGGGATCATGCTGGTATAATTCAGGTAATGTTCTTTTTTTTTTTTTTTTTTTCACTTTCTTATGTGTATACTACTCTGGTTTTGAATTATGTGTGATTTTGAAGCATTAAACTTTCATCTTATCTTATTGCAGGCAATGCTAGCTCCCCCAAATGCAGAACCAGTTTTTGGGGTGGAAGCAGATGGGGAGAACTTGATTGACTCAACAGAAGTGGATATTAGGCTGCCAATGTTGGTTTATGTATCTCGTGAGAAAAGACCAGGTTATGATCACAACAAGAAAGCTGGTGCCATGAATGCACTAGTTAGAACTAGTGCTATTATGTCTAACGGTCCATTTATTCTCAATCTTGACTGTGATCACTACATATTCAATTCCTTGGCTCTGAGAGAAGGAATGTGCTTCATGTTAGATAGAGGTGGTGATAGGATCTGCTATGTTCAGTTCCCACAAAGGTTTGAGGGTATTGATCCAAATGACCGCTATGCAAATCACAATACTGTCTTCTTTGATGTGTCCATGAGAGCTCTTGATGGGTTACAGGGACCAATGTATGTAGGCACTGGCTGCATTTTCAGGAGAACCGCTCTCTATGGTTTTAGTCCTCCTAGAGCCACAGAACGCCATGGTTGGTTCGGTAGAAGGAAAATTAAGTTGTTTTTGAGAAAACCAAAGGTGGCAAAGAAGATAGGTGATGAGATAGCTGTGCCAATTAATGGGGATCATAATGATGAAGATGATGCAGATATCGAGTCATTGCTTCTTCCGAAAAGGTTTGGGAACTCTACTTCTCTTACTGCATCTATTCCGGTCGCAGAATACCAGGGAAGGCTGCTTCAAGATTTGCAAGGAAAGGGTAACCAAGGCAGGCCAGCCGGTTCTCTTGCTGTTCCTCGTGAACCTTTAGATGCTGCCACTGTTTCTGAGGCAATAAGTGTTATCTCTTGCTTCTATGAGGATAAAACTGAGTGGGGAAAAAGGGTGGGGTGGATATATGGATCTGTAACAGAAGATGTAGTGACTGGTTATCG
>JAXCLQ010000001.1:20051808-20062589 GCA_035584115.1 Cedrela odorata | reverse complement strand
CAAAATCATGTGAAACTTCTCAACTTCATCTTGTAGTGTGATAGTTTAATTTGAATGTGTATTTGTCTTGTATTCTGTTATTTTTAAACATCTTATTTGTAATGAATTTACACAAGTAGTAGTTCTCATTCTTGTTCAATATGTGCCCTTGTATATATTTGGGTCAGTTGTTAAATCAAAAGTCCAATGATATATAGGTGTACCAGTCAGAGCTCAAAATCTGGGCAATAGATTTACCCAGGGCCAGTTTCTTGTACCCGAAACTTTTTTAAGTATGCTGGAATTAGGTCAAAGAAAAACACATTTTGAACCAGAAGCAACAGTATAGTGTTAGACTATGTTCTACTTATCCTGGCTGTGTAATTGTTGATAAAGCTATGCAAATTATATATATTAGGTATCTCGTCTAGAATTCCATAGTTTCTTGTTCTTAAGCTTACACATTAACTTCAAACTTGCTCTGTATTTTGATGGTCAATGGCTCAAATATCAGCAAGGCAATGTTTTATAATACAAACCTCAAAGATAGAATCTTTTAGACATGCAGGCTCATTCTTGTTCTCGATAACAATATCCATAAAATTTAATAAATAAAATCCAAGCGTTAACAGCTGTACTGTCCTCTGTTTTCGGTGCATTTTATGGTTGTGTTTATAGCTATGTAATCTAGTCGGTGATTCCTATGAATTTTGAAGAACCCGTCTACGCACACACCGGGTGAAGTAAACACAGCAGGAAAGGACAAGGACACCCCGACAGATTTAAAAATTCTTGATCTTTTTCTACGGCTAAAGCATGGTTAAGATTAATCAATCAAATTCTTTTAAACTTAATATCCGTAGGGTATGCAACGAATAAACTTCTGAACTGGCATGTTCCCCTCCCAGTCAGAGTTAGAATCCTCCAAAAAGATTTTTCAAGTGGTCCTCAACTTTCCATCGCAATCCAGGAGATGCTGTGTAATGCAATGCAATGGTAGTGGGACTGAACAATGATCTGAAGCTGAAGGAGTGGCAAAATATGTGTATCAGCAATTGTTGATCTGTCATCTCTACATTTTTATATTATTTGCTCTTTCAATAGTTAGTTATCCGTGAGCACATTGTTGTGATGTTGACTGGTATATATATATATATATATATATAAAGAAAAAAGCTGCCGTTTTATGAAGTTATGGTGGCCAATTAGCAAATGTGACAATCCATGGTTAGTACGAAGGTATATGAATGTACAGAGCAATTGGTGGACCACAGACAGTTGACGGTCCCTTGTACAGCAGATCAACGAGATTGAATGGGTGTTTCTAGCTGTAAAGGTTTTCAAGGTCCAAGCATCTTTATTCTACATGTATGGACTATGGAATGGAGTGTGCTTTCCCTCTTACTCTCACTTACCCTGTTTTCTTTTTCTTTTTTTGTTCCTTTCCAAACATAAACATGGCCACAATGCCCAGCCAGGACGATGTTTTTACACCCAAACACTCGAATACTCCTCTCTCACCATTAAACTCCATTTGGTTCACAAACTTGTACCATATATTAGTGAAAAATCAGCATCACTGACGATAATGCAAATGCAGCAATAAACGAGACAAAATAATAACCAAAAAAACAAGAAGAAAATCATTGTCTTGAAGTTTTTGATGCCGATTCATGTTAAGAATTTACTAATATCTTAATGAATCGTTCCAAATCCTAATAAAGATGCCAGATACTTTAATAGTTATAGATAAGCATGAGTGGGAACCCATTTACAGAAGAAAGACAGCATCGTGTACGGGACCAACATTTGATCACGATGTGTTATGGGGTAACCATTCCTGTATCTCTCAACAACTTTAGTTTTTGGCATTTTTTGTAATGATCATACGCTATTATTAATTTACCTTCATTCTTTTTTCAAAATAAATAAAATCTGCTAAACAAATATCAAACTTGCAATTCCTTCCACATGAATAACCTACTCTATCCCCCCACACAAAAAACAAACAATAAAAAGAGTAGCTCCCTTTTATATCCAATCCATCTATCTGGTGCTAGCAACTTCGTCCGCGAACTTCATCAACCCCTGGGATCAAAACTTCATGTTTAATCCTTGATTAAACAAAAGGGACATCACATCTGTTCAGGTTTTAGGCAGTCAGTGAAGGATGGGATGGATGGTTTGGGTTGGGTTGGTCTCTCTCTTCTCTTGCCCCCCTATCTCCCATTTCCAGAATCATCTAAACTATTACCAAATGATCAAAACAAACAAATTTACATTAGTATATGATTAGAATAATTGCGACAAAAAATGCCGTCTGTCAAACTCAACTTTATTTTTTATGATTTCACCACCTCAATTAGGTAGACCCAGCGTCTGTTGCTGCGTCCTAATGTGTATTTAAATTGATCTATCCCCAAGAAAAAATTTCCCAAATACAAATCTAAAGCAGCTGCAGCCAAGAAAGCACATAATTAAAATTAATTCTCTCTAGAGCTAGGATCATCTCAATCTTGAGAGTTTGATACTACAGAAACACCAACCAACCATAATCAATCCCATCTCATCCTCGTCATGTACTGTAGAAATACCACGTGTAACCCGTTGATTCTACAAGACTCTAAGCAATTGACCACGTGTTATGCTATGACGAAAGGAATCGGTCCCCATTTCTACACTGGACACTTCTTACGCAACAAGGAGATATGGTTCCCCTCAATCATTCGTGTATCTGTTAAATGTGATTGATCTGCTTCTTAACTTAACGCAAATCAATAGTTATATTTTAGTGATATTTGAATAATAAAAGTGAACTGATGGGCGGTGAGGTCCCATATTGGCTACCATATATATCACTTTTCTTTATTAAATAAAAGAATTAAGGAACTGACAATAACGACAACAAGATGATAATAAGGAATTGCCACCCAAGTGCGCAATGGTCAGAGTCGGTGGTAGTCCACAAGTCTTCAGCCGCTGTCACCGAAGTTCAGGCCTTATCAAAAAAGAGCCCCCGACTTGGCTATATATCATCACCTTCTTTGGATTCTTCTAATGCCTAATTAGCTCTCCAGCCAGCACCGACGCCTAAATTCTTGAGACCAAATTACTCTTAGTTGGTTCCTTTTGGCCACGATTGAAAACAGACAACCAACAAACACTTCCGACTCACATGCCCTCTCCACCTTTTGCTCATTAAAAACCACCAATATCAATATACTTGATTGTTTATTCATTTTTCTCCCTTATCATATTGTGCGTTAAGTCACAAGAGAATGGAGAGCAAAAGGCAAAAAGCAAAAAGATAATCCTTTTCAAGTGCCCCGCCAAGATGCTGTGTACCACATTGCCGAATGGCCTACTAGAAAAATCAATGTCATTGCTTTCTCCGCACCCAGTCAGTCAAGGGTATTTCAGGAAAACAAAAAAGAAAGGTAGTACCTAAAAAAAAAAAAAAAAAAAGAGAGGAAACTCCCAAGAAACAAACGGCAAGACCGACACCAACTTTCAGGGCAATAATAAATTTATGTTTGCCAATTGCTATTTGTTAATCAAATGATTTTCAAAAATAGCAAGTTGGTCATTTCAAAGCTTCCACTTTAATGACCCTATACCCACGTGCACTGCGTCTCCATAAGAGGAAAGGAAAGAGCTATTTCTTAGTGTTCTTGAAAGGGTAGTAGCTCTTTTTGGCTGTAATTGCAGCTGTAACTCTGTAACTATAATGTTAATTCAAGTATCTGACAACAGATACACCATGAGACTCTATGATAACATGTATAAACATACCATAACAAATTGAATACCACCTTCTTCTTTTTTAACTTTTATTTCCAGAGATATAATAATAGAATAGAATACAAATGGCCTGAGAAATGGGTTTATAACAAAAGTTTAAAAGAAATTAAATGACTACTCAAAAGTAAAGAGAGCATGAAGAAGACAAATAAATAAATGAGTAAAAAAAAAGTGCTCGAATGGAATTTACCGGCGTGTACCACCAAGAAATGATGATTCAATGCGAGTGTCCGTACAAATCGTATGGCGCCCATAGTGCGTCAAGCGGGCAGGGTCGCTTGGAGTCGAGTCTGAGCCACGGCTTCCCGCTACCGGACCAATGTAGTAAGCTAACCGGACCAGGGTGTAGGTTACGACAGCTGCCACGCACGTTATCTCCGCCCAACCCGTGCTGGTTCCACCTGTGTTCGATTGGCGCCACGTGTCCCGCAAAAACCAAAAGGAACGGCGGCAATGAACCGAGCTCGTAGATCCGGTCACTCTTCTGGATCTCCATCCACCTCTCGATCCGCTTCGTGTATCCGACCCGTCTCCACTTCAGCAGATCTATAACCATCACTCCAGTATTGAAGTAACACGGCTTTCTTCCGTTAAAAGTAGCGGAAAGTCGCTTCTCATTCCAAAACGTGGCCGTGAAATATTTGGTGAAGTTTGCGTGGCAGTATTCTGGCGCACCGATTGTTCTGGAACCCAAGCTTGTAGTCCACAGTTTGGCAATATCGTCAACAACCACTAAATCCGAGTCCAAGTAAATCACTCTACGAACACATGGCTCCAGCAGATCAGCTAAATAATTTCTGGCGTAATTTAACGGCTGTTCAAGCGCTTGCCTAACGGAAGTGGAGATCAGATTCCGTACAATCTCTGGATCGAAATAATACACCTTAAACTTTAATTGTGGAAAAGTGGATCTCACTAGGGTTTCCAGATTGGTCTCCGATACCAAAAAATGGAAGAAAATATTCTCGGGACACATGGAGTGTTGCAAAATGGAATGCACAGCGGCGATTGAGCCACGAAGGTACTCAACATCAAGAGTAATCGCGACGTGAACCAGAGAGGGATCGCAAACGCTGGCTCCGCCAGTGATTTTGTAGGCAGTGGAGCCACATTCATCTGCATTGCGAAATACCGAAGCTTTTCGAAACGAAAACCGATTGACAAAATCAATAGACGATACCTGAGAGGGTAACCGGAGGTAGCTATCCAGGTGCGAGGATCTAATGGCTTCAGCAGGGGGAAAAGATTGGAGAGAAGGAGAGAGAACGATCATCACCATTGCGGCTGAGAAAAATCCAGATAATCTCATAATCCACAGCATCTTCACACGGTAAATCCCTCCCCTCTTCTTTTTCTTTGATTTGAAATCGAATCGATCTGCTATAATCGAAGAAAATCGTAGAAACGCTTGAGTTCCCTTTAAGGCCGCCAGAGCTATGAATACCAATAAAAGAACGATGAATGAAAAGTTCACGAATCGACCTTCTACTGGGTATCAAAGTAAAATTGCCGTGGGAACGAAGCTACCTTGGAGGAGAGAGAAAGTAGAAGAATCCATATAACCGAACCAGGCCGCAAAATCAGGGCCCGGTGCTACCGTATGCCGCCGTATAGGCGCCTACTCTATAACTCTTCCTTCTCTCCCTCTCTCTCCTTTGCTTGCACTCTATCTCTATCTCTCCGACTAATAAAGTCTTCGTGGTAGAAGGTGATAGTAGCAGAACAAAGACACAAGCTGACGCAAGAGATGGTTAAGAGAGAGAGAGTGTGCCCCTTTCTTTTCTCTTTTTTCCTACCTTTGCGTTTTCCACCGTAGAAATCCACGGCCAAACATGAAATTAAATTTTAGAGATAAATTAACCAGCAGGATAATTTAATTTTAATTAAGAAATTATATATATATATATGTATATAATTCTCTCCTTCTTAAGTAGTTAGCGTTATTGCATATGGTAATATACAAGTAGCGTTATACGATTGATAATAGCTTTGTACAGGGAAAGGACGAGCTGTCATTGTCTTCTATCGCAATGACGATTGCGTCCCTGCCCCAGCGCGATGCCTGTACGCGGTCACTCTCTCTTCTCTATACATTGATATTTAATTGCTGGATCAAAGATTGCTTGATCCGCCCGGATTGGTTCACTTTCTTAGTCTTGAAAAAGTGGGTAATGGATCACCGTCGTATTAACTTAACATGATGAGTAGGAGCTTTGGATTTGGCCAATCCGTAATTATGTTACACCTAAAAGAAGTGATCATGCGTAGATTTTCTTGTGAACTTGGTTTTGCTTTTAAGGCATAAGATAAATTCCCCGAAACAAAAATAAAACAGCCAACCTCTTTTTTTATATTGTGTTTGTTTTATACTATTTGTTTATTCACTTTTGTTAGTTTTCTACTTGATTTTTGTTCGATGGTTAAACTAATGAAGGTTAATTACTACATTATTTATATTATAAAGTAAAAAGTAAAAAATAAAAATTGTAGTACTTTTCCTTGTAAATGAATAAATTCTCCGCAGAAGAACTGGAAAGAATAATACAATACTAATTATATTTTAAATTCAATCGTTGTTTGTTTTTATTTATTTGTTAAAAGTTTTTGTGGCCGTCGACTATGAAGTATGAACTCACTTAGATGACGACAGTTTATCAAACAAATATAATATGATGAATATGTCATGAAGCTCAACATAGCTAGTTTCCATGTGATGATGTACATAAACATTTGCCTCTTAGAACCGTGACCAGAATGTTATTGGTACAGCACTTCATGTTCCTTCAATTTCATCATTTGTTCTTCAAAACAATATAAATAATAATATAAAAAAATTACAAAAAAACAAAAAGTGTTCAATTAAATCCCTGTTAGATGTAAATTATCTTTTATATTATAAATTACGAATTAATAATTTTTAGGTAAACACGTCAGCCCCAATTATTTGTCAATTGACAAGTTTGTCCTTGTATTACGGGTCCCGCAGAATCTTTGAGCTCCTTACTTGCTATTCTTTATCATTTAGCGCACATTAAACACGCATGATATCTAAATTTCACGAATTCCCAGACGGTAAAAAAGGTCTACAAGGAGATAGAAAATGCAGTGAAGTCCATCAGAAAACATCAGACGCTCTGCTCAGGCGCAGGCTTAGGTTCAGGCTCAGTGTAAAGAGCGTTAGTGTAGACCAGCTGTCCTGTTAAACCATTTTAGCAAGTGAGGTTTAATTCCATTCAGGCAGTGTAGGGTGTACGGTGGACCTTCTGCACCACAGCTGTGCACTGCATGCATGATTAGACTAAGCAGTCCGTACGCCCTACTCTTCTTTTCAAATCCAGCCTGGCCTCCACCACTGATTTTCGTGGATCAAGTTCTTCGTTGATTGGCTCGCTCCAACATTACCCGTAAGCCTCCTTTTGCTCAATCAAGCCCGTTTGATTAAGATACATAATTATTATTCTATCTGATAGGGTTTGCAATGGGGCCGATTTGGTTATTACCTCATCAAACCGTTTGTTGTTAAACGATGTCCGTTTCGATAGAAAACTTGGAAGTAATATTGGGTAAAGAAATGATGCAAAAGTTGCACTGACTCCATTTCAGCCCAACTCGTTCAAGTTACAACTGGAAGCCCCCAAACATCGGTGTTATTGCCTTAAGAGGGTGATATCAATGGAACATATGTCTGGACTAGTGTTTGCTTCTCGTATAGCCAACATTGTTCTGGCATTATTTTCAGATAATGACCTTGAAAAGTAGCCAGTTACATCGCCAAACAAATCATGATACAAACCTACAACTTAGTACTTACAGCTGTGTAATACAAATTCATAACGTGGAAACTTGAACATACCAAAAACAGCAAAGCAGCACGGCTCATTCAATGGCCTGCACGACAATTTATTTGATTAAATTAACATCCCATCCCATCCCATCCCCTCCCCTCCCCTCCCATCCCATCCCATTCCATTCCATACCATTTCTCAGCTTATTATTTTTTATAATTCAAATAACCGAGAAACGTATCCTGTTAAGAAACGTGATATTTGGTAAAACGTAGATTTCTCAATAATTTTTTTTGGTCAACTTATATAAACTCGATTAATAAATTAACACAAAAACACCGTATACATATAATATGGACGTTAATAGACCTAGCCGTTACCACATAGCAGTCATTTTAGATTGACTTGTCAACTAAAGAGCATAATTTCCAAATACAAAACCTGCTACAAAAGTTTCCACTTTTATAGCCGTTGGATGGTCAGTGTTCACTGACCTTTATGTTCACACATTGAATTTGAGTTTGGCCCAGTCTTCCACCACTGACTAACCGGAGCCCGAGAGAGAAACTGCAAATTGCAGGATGCATGTATCCAAGACAAGTAATCAATCAAGTTACCATATATTTTAAAATTCTCGTATTACAGTTTATCAAACAATTATCTATTAGCCAAATGAAAATTTGAAAAAGGATAATACTTTTATCTGCCAAAACGTTAAAAAGGTATATTAGTTAAGAAAAAATGATTATCCAATAAGGGTACGGTTTTGAACATCATACCGTGAAGTGCAAGTCTGTGTATAAAGACCAGGATTTTGCAATAAAATAGTGGAAAAGACTTGGAAAGCGATTCTGTCAAGCGTCAACTGAAGTCCATGGGGCAGAAAAATAAGCTTCCGAAAGCCAATCATAAGAATTCATTAGTTGGAAGAAAACTAGAGAGCAATATACACGTTGAAGTTGAAACCTGAAAGGCTGAGTCCAAACCAATCGTGGGTTTTATATTGAAATTCAGAGCAATAATAATACTACACGATCTTCCCTAGTTAGTAAGAGCTACATATAAATTAACTTATAATTTTCTCCCAACATTTAGACATGATTAACGTTTTTGAGGTTACGGTCCATGAATCTGTTACAAAAGGGACATTGAAGAATAAATAATAATAGCACACTTTACTCCGTTCGTCCTCTATTTTCGTTCACCGACATGTCACAAAATCTCAAATTGGGCTTCCTTTCTCCATTTTGAGCCATAACATATTTATATTAGCTCAACAAAATGGTACTATTGTTCTGGGGTTGGACCTGGAATACCAAATTCCTAACTAGTCATATTTAATTTAATTTGATATTGAGATGTTGTATTTTTAAGTCATATAACTATTGTGAGATAAAATCAGTAGAGTAGATGTTATATAATATACATTATTCCACTAAAACTAGGGTTTCTAAATATTATTTAAGTTTTGCTCTCAAACACGGTAGATACTCAAAAGGAACTCATTCATTCGTTTGGCAGCTTTTGATAAAAAGGCACAGTAAACTTTTATTACATTTAGCACAACCAAAAATGTTAGATTAAAACTATGGTTGGTTTGCAGAAGATAAGGGAAAGAAAAAAAAAATTCCTTATTCCTTTAAGGATTCGTTTATTTGGTTGAACAAAGAAGGATAACGAGAATTTCTTATGAAATCTTATGCATTCAAACGGTAGAATTACGATTTCTTCTGTTCCGAGTTGTTGAAATTCTAATTTTATCATTTCTTTATATATTTTATCATAATTTAATATAAAATTTTTATTAATTAATTATTTTAAATAGCCAATTATCATATTTTTAATTATATAAAAAAATGATATATATATATATAATTAATTATTTCCTTTCCTTCATTCATTTCTTTCCCATAAGTATTTAAAAGGATTATATGGAGTCGCTCCCATACAACCTAGGCTGGATCAATGTACCGTAGGTAGCTAGCCCCAATTATGAGTGAGTAAATCAACAATGTATGTAGCTTAGATACAGCTACTCTAATAAATCTTAGCCTAACCATAGCTGGTTAGGTTGCCCAAAATAACTCAATCCCAGAATGATATGCGGAAATTTATGATTGTCCAGACGTACCAGGGGATATGCTACTAAATTTGGACTTATAACCTCATAATGGACATGGGCTTTTGTGCAAAACCCAAAAAACTAAATCAATTTATGTCGACCTCAGGCTTACTCGCAATCCCATCAGAGGTACACCCGTGAATTAAGAGCCCAATTGCAAGTGGGTCCAAATATGCTCGGCCCATATGTTTTGATTTTGTCACCTTGAAATGAGCTCAGCCAGAAAAAGCAGCCTTGCAAGTTTCAAGTGTTACAGGTAGCATACCACCATATAGGCTCATGAATGGATGCTTTGACATTTGAGGTATATGGGGAATGCCGACCAGGGACAATTCTCACTTTCGGACGGAAGAAAACTGAAACCATCAAAAGCTTAAACTAGAAGAACGTCAAAGCAAGATCACCATCAAGCCTAACCCATAAAGTCAAAAGTTTTCAATCAAGCTAGCAGCACAGATACAATCCATCATCCATGCCGCTGGACTACTTCCAATTTTTCGTAAGTGTTAATTAAAACATTTAATGACATCAGCGCTCTATAGCATTATGCGGTTACAATTATTTCTTTATTATTATTATTTTCCGTCTGTTAGTTTTAAAAACACGTTGCTTTTTTTAATTAAATATTATTATTATATTGTTTTGATGTGTTGTAATTTTTGAGATTTAATAACATGATTTTATAAGAGTGCATTCTCAAATAACGATATAATATTTTATTTTTTTAATACAAAATTGTATTACTAAACATTCTTCAGAGGAGACATTAAAAATTATTAAATTGATGTGTGTGCTTGTGAAGAACGAAAATTGAAATTTATCAGCCTTAGACGTTGAGTTCACAAAATAGCTGGTGAATGGGAAAAATAACTAATGAACTTCCGATCTAACATCCTACGAAAGGGTTGTACAAATGAAGAAATGGGTTGAGTTAGGTCCCATCCTCGTCTCTACTTCTCCTATCTTCCCCTAACTTCGCTCATCTCTACTCTCATTTTTATTTAGGAGAAAATATGGATAAGTGATTTTGGAAGTTGTACCCCATCTTCAATCTTAATTTCTTATTTTTTTCATTTGTTTTTTTATTTTTTTTT
>JAXCLQ010000001.1:20032000-20051708 GCA_035584115.1 Cedrela odorata | reverse complement strand
TAACCCGTCTTTATTCCCATTTCAATTTAGAGATGAAGATCATCTCCATCTCCGTTCTAATTTCTTATTTTCTCTCAAAAAATTTTTCAGTAGAGAAACACAATCCTAAAAAAAATGTGTCACCCTAACCCTATAATGATTCACTACCTCAACAATCCATCCAGCCACATGGCTGGGGCGATAAGTATGTTCCGTGGATCATTAAAATTAGTTGGTTGACGACCATATTTTTACTTCATTATCAAACAGTGCATCGCACTGTTGTAAATTGAGATGGGTAAATAATTAACAGAACATGTAACCTGGCCAGTTAGGATGTACCATTACACCAATTTTAAAAAAATAAATAAATGACAACAATAAATAATCAATGTGAAAATCAAAATCATGTTGATAATTGTGTTAACATTAGTGGAAAATAACACATCACAAGAGAACAAATATTAAATCATCTCAACCTCAATCAAAACTCTTTTTGTTTTTGCTTCTTTGGCACGAAAAAGACTACCAATTTTTAAGAAAGAATGCTTTGTCATCACATCCTTATCCTTCTCCCACACGATAAACATTTATAGAATATGAGTAATAAGATTACATCTCAATTCATTGTCATGTGAAACTCGTCAATTTTTGCGTTAATGATACATGCATTTACACACTCTCACCGACTAAAGTTGGCACCATACCCTCTATCATAAATGCCAACTACGTGGGCTCCTCAATGCTCATGGCCATACGATCTAAATCAAAACCCACTTTGGGATAGCCATAATCTTATTAGTATTATGCCATCACATCAGAGATATATCAATTAGTGAAGAGGCATGAAGATTGATCCTATTCCTGTGATCAAAACTAAGAAATAGTTGTAAATTTTAATTTGTTTTTTATTCTTTTGTTTCTGTCAGAATCAAGTTAGGTGGCCTTTAAAGTTGGGGACTTGTTATTGCCAACTACTGAACAATTTACTTGTCGAATCTACCAGAACTCCATTAAAAGCATTAAAAAATACAGAAGGAAAATAAAAAAGAAGGGCAAATAATTTATTGGCTTGTATCTTCTCCCATTCTCCTTAGGTGAATTTGCATGAAAACTACTGCATACCGTCCAAATTCGTCTCTCACATTGATTCTTGTCAGCAACAAGTTCTGTGATGGAAACGAAAACGATGGTACCTGAAATTGTAATACAATATAGCTAATTAAGTTGTTTCTGGTTGGCTAGCTTGGACAAATGATCCGAGAGTTAAGCTTTGCTGCATCACGGGGCACCAGCTGACCCTGCGACATCAATATGGACTTGTAGATCTCAACGATCATCTTCTGATCGTACTCCTTAAGGGAGCCATTTACAAATCCATAAACCCCATCACCGGTTAGTGCTCCACCGTAACCAGAAGTACATACGCGTGTATTAGCAAAACCCATCATCATCTTTATGTATGCGTCACGTAGCCAAAGAAAGAACTTCTTTGGAGAAGACATTCTAAGGATTTTCAGCTTTGGTTTGATCTTGATCGGCCAGAACCGTCTCCGCCGTTTTGAACCCATCTCCGACCGGATAATCAGTCGCCGCCGGTCCGTCCCATTTAGCTTCACGTAACCTTTCCTCCTCTTCCAGTAGTTTCTCACACCCTTGTACGCCTTCACAGAAACACCTTCCATTCTTTCTTTCTTTCTTGTTTTGTTTCGATTTCTTTTGCCACAAAATATTTTTAGACAGAGAGAAAAGATAGACAGGTAGGTGAGACACAGAAGATACAAGGGTTGGGTTGATAAATATGAATATGAAGTATTTATAAATAAAACTATATATAAAATTATAAAATATATTCTTAATATATTATATTATTGTTAATACATAAAAAAGAAATATAATGCAGATGGGTGGTGATTCTTAAATGAGAGATGCTATTATGTACCTGCATTTCCACAGGAGTCACTATCCCCATTCATTGCGTTAGTAGACTTTGCAAGTGCCACATACAAAGACCATAATCTCCGTTGGATTCTATACATAAAGTAATTTTTAATTCTGAGATAATGTAATTATTAATTACTAAATACAGCATCCACAAACATTATTATGCTAATTTGGAAGATAAATCGAGTAGAAAAGAAAAGTAGAATAATTATAAAATAGTGAAGATCTTATTATTAATTGATGGGATGGTGGAGCTGTTTTGTAATTAATGGTGTCATACAGTAAAGCGGCCGATCCAGAGGGAGTTATTAAGGGCATGCAGGCTAGCGTCATTAATAATTTAGGTGGCAGAAAATTAGTTAAAACTCTAAGGTGATATACGACTTGTGATGGAACACCCTCGAGCTTCATGCCCTGTCTTACCAAAGAGTTAGGTGTGCGTTTGTCTAATCTAATGGCAATGGACCACAACCACGTTAAGGTATTGTTCTTACATACTCGACTTTGACTTATAAATAAAGTAGTTATATAATGTCTTTATAGTAATGTGTATGCGTACATAGGTTAGGTTTCTTTTTATTTAGCATTCATTCTAATCCGGTACGGTACTTGTCGTTGTTTCATACTCGAGTTAGAAGGGCAACAGAAGACATCCTTGCAACCAACTTGTGCTCACATTTATTGATGTAAAGTAAAACTAAATAGTTGGTTTGTTGGGGCATGTTTTTGTTCCGTGATAGAAGTTACTGTTGTAGGCTACGTGACCTGCCATTGGATGTAAAGTAGAGGTGGGAGATCTGGTCAAATAATCTGTTTGTTTACTACGTTTCAGGAATCCCATTTCTATATGTGCATCGTGCTCGTGTCTAACAATTTTTGGAATTATTATAGAGATTTTTCTAATTTTCTAGAAGGATACCAAAGATACGTGTAAAAAACAAGTATATATAATTCAATCAATTATAGTTAACGTCTTATATTACAAGCTGTGATATTGATATGAATCTCTTCTCTCCCGTATTCCATTCCACATGACAAGACTCCATTACCAAAACTTTTGGAGCCAACGAAGGATCATGGCTGTCACGGCAAAAGAGTGGTTCATGATTCATAGGCTTCCCTAAATTTGGTTATTTTCAAGTGGCGTATATGCAACTTAATATGCTTTGCAAGGTACTCTTTTTATTTTTTATTTAATTGTAGAAAATGATTTACTTAGAGAGACACCAATTGAATTAACATTATCAAAAATCAGAGTCCAACAATTTACTTTGTTCTTAAGATAGGTGTCAAATATTTTTTCTGTCTCTTAAGGGTGCTGCCTAAGCAACTTCCCTTCACAAGTGATCGTTTTTTACATAAGACAGAATAGAAGAGCAATTAGGTGAAGCTGAAGAAGGATTTTCATAACATCGTGAAGCATCGAGTTTGGTCATTAATATGAACTAATGATATTTCCAAGTAAAATCACAAGTCTATAAAATTATACCAAGCAAAGATTTTGTTACTAACAACTAGAAGTTGATCCATCAGATTTCAGAATCCTCTTTTATTTGTTGCAAGGGACTGTTCTGTTGGCACGTCATTTATACACAAGGCGATCAAAGATTTTGTTACGTGGGATGGGAATTGGTCATTCACATCTGGTGGCAACAATGTCACGGTGATTTGCTCTGTAATCTCTACAGATTGTTTAGTATTGTTGAAGAATAAATTGAGGACTAATTAAACAACAAATTATGAAATCTTTTTTGGATCCACATTCGATTCTTTGAGATAGGATTCAATCTATGCAATTAATAGATATCTTAAAGGAATTCTTGCAATTCTTAATTAAACAAACAAACATAAAAGAGCAATTGGATAGAATAGCCCGAACTCAAGCTATATAGCCCACTGAAGATAAGCCTTTTGTGCGGTGTTCGGCTAGTGATGAAACTATAAATTTGTAACACGCGATGATAATTATTTATTTGGATGACACAAGCAGTTAGATTGCCGGTCCAGTCCATTCGTAATCATGTTCATGCCCACATTCTTTTGTCTCCTGCATAAATTTGATAGTAAATTGAAAATGTGAACATGAAACTCCATCCCCATGTGCAATATTAACGAAAAGAAAACATCTTTTCTTATCTTTACCATGATTCAATCTCCATTGTCTCTCAATTAAAGCAGTGGTCTCCGGTCCAGGTACATGCATAGGAATAGAATCCCATGCCATCCATTACAATTTACTAGGTGGAGGCTTACTATAGACTCTCGTAATGCAAAGTCTATCTCTGAGTAATTTGTGTGTTAATTGGCATTGATATAACCACGCATAGCCAAAATTTGCAGAATTGCATGTTTGTGTAGGGCTAAGTTTTCAAAAAATTAATTAATTTGTTAATTAAGCTTGCACCTTCTACTATACTATAGACTATAGCTGCACACACATACATGGAAAGAAAAATAAGATAACAAGGTAGCTAAAGATGTTTTCCAGCACTAATAAACAATACAGAGAATATGTAGAGGTTAAATATACACAGAGTAGGAATTTATTTCCGAAGTAAACCAGCCTTATTTTTTCTTTCCAATTTTCAACGGAAATTAGAGCTATGGCTAGCAACTAAAACTAGACCAGGTTCAGTAAATAACCTAGACATGCAATTAAATAAACAAAGAAAAACCATCAGTGACAGTTTGTGACAGATGTAAGTCACAGAAGATGGTGGAGGGTTATAATAATTTGGAAAGTACCGGTTGTTGTCCGGTGGAGCAAATTCACCTGTCGAATTTGGAAACATCGGAGGCATCCTTGGCGGAGAAAGTACTTGTGGAACGTCTGGCGACGGTACGCATGCAGAGCAGGTTGGTGGTTTTGGAGGCGGAGGACATTTTGGTGAAGCTGGCGGTGGCTGTGGGTATATCACTTCCGGAGGTGGTGGTGGAGGAGATGGCAGGGGTTGGCAAGGGTTTTCGCATGCATCGCACATTGTACATGCTATTTGGTCTTTGGAAGTTATTTTTGATGACGATAATGGTAAATTGGATTGAAATGCGAGGATGAAGGTGAAAAGAGTGATTAGCATTGTCTTCTGTTTGGACATTTTTCCTGGAAAAGCAAAGAAAATGAAGAAGAAGATGAATTGATGATAGTATTGTTTGGCATTGATAAATTGTTGGGGGAGGATTGCATGTGCCTTGGTGACCACACTAAGCACCGTGTTACAATAACACCGTGTTACATATTCTCACCTCATATTCGATCATCAGATGCATATTAATCTTACCATTTGCATTTATTAATTTATTTTTGCAAATTTTTACACTTCAGCCCACTTGATGGACAAAGTTCTCAGATTCATCTTCAATAGGACTATCAGATAAATTACATTTTCTACACATTTCTCTGTCACTTTTGCACGAGATTTTCCAATACTGATTATAATTTGATCCTACTACTCGGGTTGTTTTAATAAAATGAAAGCTGAATTCTACTGTGTTTATTCAAAAATAACAGATACATCATATCAACGACATATCAAAAGATTTTATCCCATTCTATAAACACTTAATAGATCCTTGAGAGCATGTCTACAGGGAGAGTTTCATGATCCATCTGATCATCAAAACCACTCACCACGAAGCTCTCTCAAAACCCTCGAGTGTGGAAACGTTTCAGGATCACCGCGCATTGCATTCTGTTTAAATATCTCTGCAGCTCTTCTCAGCGCCTCCTCTGCAGTGTCAAGCTGTTCTGGCCTCCATCCAATCACATCTCTCCCAGCTCCATAATCTGCACCCGCATCCGCCGTACCATCAGTGGCTCGTGTTATTGGCTTCCTAGTATCCGCTAACTTAATTTCTGATAGGGCCGACGCCTTTTGGTGACTGAAGTATTCCTTATCATCTTCTAATTTCTCATATTTCTCTCTCTGCTCGTTCTCTGTGTCTTCCGGAAGAGGCGTGCCGTCTACACCAGCACAAATCACGTCTTCCAGAGCTGCATTAGTATTATTCTCGCGCTTCTGCTGAAAGTGTGGGTTTAACGGCTGGTTCACTCCATAGCTTTCAAGCCTCGGAGAAGGGATGTGCGGTGGTTTGGGTGGCACCAGTGGCTCAGTTTCTGTATCTTTACTGGGCTTGTTTCCTGTTACTGCTTCGTGGCTATCAGGTTCAGCCTCCGTAACATTCCATGATCCCTGCAATACATATGAAAGTTGTTATTTTGAGAAAAAACTAGCATTCCCACTTCAATGATGTCACTATATATGCAGAGAGAGTCTTACTTCAACCTCTTTATAATGAACAGCCGGGCCTGCTTCAACTTCTCCAGAGTGAATAGCAGGGTCAGCAGCGCGACCCGTCGTGGATGCTGCAGCAACGAATTTTCGTTGAAAGCATTGATTGCGAGCTGCAGAGAAAGCCCTGCAAGATCTTGCTGCAGCAGTTGCTAATCTGGATTGCATCTTTGATATGTTTTTAGTAATTCTATTACTATCGAATTCGTCTTTGCTGGTCTAAGAACGGAACTAAGTGGTATACAAAATATTATATGAAAGACTGAGGGACCTTCTGGAGAAGGCGTGGTAAGACGACACGAATCTAGTTCAGTAACGTGGAAATCGCTGAAAGTGCCTCGCTGTACCTTGCGTGTCATCTTACTTTTTATTTGCTCATATGTACGTGGCTTGTGCTAGAGGCATCCAGAAGCTTTGGGAATTCGCCTACTGCTTCGAGGAATGGCTAGAAGAGTCAAACCAAAACTGTTGAGCAGCGTCAACTAGAATTCTCTGGCAAAATCGGAAATTGGTCGACAGAGATATTGTAACTTCTCAATTTCGGGTACCTTGTTAACATCACTAATGATTTCAAATCACTATCCAGAGTATTACTATATGGCAATATTCGGACCCACGTTATGAAACTCAGTGTCCAACTCTTTGGATCAACAAACTAAAAATCAGTGTTACTGGGCTACTTTGCATGATTAATTAACTTGAAAAATAAGCACGTTGCTTAGAAATACGAAAATATTTAGTCTTCATCAATTGGAGAACTACTTTGATACACAAAATCAAGAGGAATTCGTTACTGTAATCTCCATAATTGTTCCCTGCAATTTATACCGTCAAACCTGCAAAATTGACATCACATCCTACTTACTGGCACAACCGGTTCTGCCAATTAACTGTATTTATATATCAGAGAGAAGAGTTCAATCATATGTTGACGAGTTATTGTATCTCAAGTATTTTGTGATTTATAATCTAGGTTGGATGATTTATGTGTGCAACTTATGGTACTGTAAGAGAAGGAAATGCATTGCAATGGCTTTCACCAGAAAGCAAACTATTCCAGTACTAGACCAAGGCATCAAATGATAATGGGAGAAACATTATCAAGGAGGATGAAGGAAACTAGTTAAACACAGCAATACAATGTCATTAAGCGAGAAGAAAATCCTCTGTATTCAGTTTCTGCCTGTCAGTTCCTGATGATTTCTTTTTACACCATCCATACATGAAAAACAATTCGCAGGTAGAACGGTGATGTCGATGGTTGGCTTGCTAGCTTATTCAAATTAAGCACAAATATAGCCGTAAGATAGAGACATCAAAAGTATAGCAGCTTGTTCTTCCTCTTCCATCGATTTCTGCAAAACCATTTCTCTTCTAGCAGATGCAGCCATCAGGCCCATCTTTACTGAAACTCCATGTTTATTATTCTTTCTTTTACGCTTTTCTACTCTTCCTTTATCCAACTCTGAGAGTGGTCTCTTTGTCTTTCTGTATCTGATCCCACATGCATTGCAGAGAGACTGCAAGCAGAGAAACACAACGGAATCAAAATCATTACTAACCAAACAGACTGACTGTGTGACACAATATGAAGCAAACGAATATTCTACCCTAGGGCCAGCTGGACCGCCTCTCCATAGAGGTGTTCTTGTCGTGTGACAATCTATACAACTTTTCTTGATAACGTTAAGTACACTTGCAGGTGAGCTTTTCACTTCCCCTGGTCCTGATCCCTGTTTGTTTAAGATAAAGGGATTGATCATAAGTTGATAGCTCGAAATACTGGACTAAATAACAAAAGATCGACACATTAAAGAACAAAATATATAGAACTCACTTTCGTCTTCACATCCATTGATTACAGCTATCAGTTATCTGAAGTAAGTGAATGAAATCCCAGATACAATTGAGGTCTGCGGCCTTAAAGCACCTTTTGGGATATTACGATAATGCAACAAAGGCAGAGATGAAGAGATTCAAAGTGTTGGCAGATGAACACTAGCAACTGATCAAGAAGAGCTATTAGTACATAGCTATACAAATTTTGCAGTCACAAATATAACTTCCTCATAGATCATTTAAAAAGAGAAATGGAAGATGCTCAGTAGGAGAGAGGGGGAGAAAGGAATCTATAAATATTCTGAAGCCAAAAGTGGAAAAGAGCAAACAAGTTAACGGGGGAAACAGCAACAAAGATTTATTAAATACCACCACTGCATCTGATACAATACATATTAGTGCTCCATTTTTCCTGTTACTTTTGATTAACTTGTAGGCAGAACACTATTAGATTTTGAAAAACTATGACCACCTAATCCATTTTATGTTGTCTTCAGTTTGCTTAAGAGCTGTCTGTAAGGATCTAGAATCGAGTTATTACATTATTACAAATATAAAGTTTGAAGGATGAAGAGAGACCTGACAGCTGTGTGGTTTAAAAAGACATTAATCAAATCCAACTTACTACGCACATTGACATGGTAAGTTCAAGAGTCAAATAGGTGGCTCTGTGATTTTGTTGTTCTATCTTTAATTACTTGTGACAATTTACTAATCAATCTTTGGCAAATCGGCTCATTCCATTTATGTTATATTGGGAAGCCTCACTAACCGACAGCCACACCTGAGTTTGCATGGACCAATCAGTCACAGGTTTAGATTACTCTAATTTCAGTGAGGAATTACGCAAATAAGAATTAAGTTTAAGACAAAATCTACCTAATACGATGTAATAATTGAATGGAATAATTGCCAGTATCATAAAAAAAAGGGTGCTCAATATATTTCACTTGATTATTTGAAAGTGTCGTGACAATTTGCCTTTACAGCATGAAAAGCTGTCCCAAAAATGAAGAGATTAAACATGGTAAGGCCTTCACAAGTGTAATTAGTATCATTATCTCTTGCTATTTTTCCCATCTGTATTCTGGGCGGTAGCGGCTAACTTGGTTGTGATTGTCACAAATTTACTGTCAAAAGACCAAACAGAGGATCGTGTTAGAAATGGAAGCAAGAAATTTCTCTTGTGGCCCTCCCCTGCAAAATGTTAGAGGTTGTGACATCCAAATCAGGTATTATAGAGAAATTAGAAAAAGGCAGAATCATGACAAGTTGTTAGTGTTGTTTTAATTATCAGGCACAGAATTAAGGTAAAGATAACGATGCAAGAAAAGACAAAACCAGGCACATATATTCTGGTTTTATATGCATAGACAGCCAGCCATTTCTTAGTACGTTTTGTCCCAAAGACTACACAGAAAGCAACCCACGATAAAATAACAAAATAAAATGGAGCCCTAATACTTTATAGCAACCCTTCATACCTGTTAAGTGGTCCAGAAACCCTACAAATAACAAAACAACCCACTAATAGATGCAGGAGACTGAGAGGGTGATATTGTTAATCTGCCCCCGCCGTATTAATAATTCCCATAAAAAAAAGACTTGACGGGTTTGAATTTCTGTGTCTGAATTCAGGTGCTTTATATTTCAATAACAACATCCATAGATAATTGACCCACGACTTTTAATAGTATCAACTCGCAAACTGACATTGAAGAATCCGAAGTATATGACCACCCAGCTCACCACCTATTTAAAAAAAAGATACTTTCTGATTCTCAGAAAGCTGTAAGTCAAGCACATTGATGACAGAAAGTCATGTTTCAAACTACTTTTTTATAGTACCATACAGAGAAATATGTGAAAAGTGATGGAGTTTTTTACGATGCAATGCAAAGCTTACTTCCATATGCTCACAGATTGTGAAGTCTTAAGCATATTAGCTTTAGCAGTTCAAAGAAAAGGCTATACGTTTTATTTTTAGGACTGTTTGTCTTTTTCTGGGTCAGCGTCTTACAAATGCTGGTACTTGAGATTGTTCAAAGTTTTTAGGGCCGTTTGTTAGACCCTAAACATTGAGGCGTGCAAGAGTGTCCGACAGAGAAGGGGTTTTAGCCTCGACCTCTTGAATAGAAGGTTGCGAAAAAGAGCATAAACAATGCTCTTGTGAATTGAGGTGAAGGCATGGAGCGAACGTGCCACGGATTGTGCATGAACTTCGACGACACGGAAGTGTTATATGATCATAATGCCACCAGACATGTCGACATATGCCTAGTGAGATATAAGATGTAACGGGAGAGGTGCAGACAGTTAAAAAATAAAGCTGAACTGTACAATAAGTAACTAAAAAAGAAGATGCAACAATCGCAAGCCAAGAGTTATATAAAAATTAAATTAATTATAATAATAACAATTATGATACTTGACATATAACATAGTTACATATTCATGTCATATAATTTTATTAAATAGTTTCATAAAAAGAATCATTCACCTAAAACTTTGGTGTCAGCTTCGTTGATATAAATCATAAAACCCAAAATTCTACAAAGGTTAAACAGAGGACAATTCCTCTAAAGTTGACACTAGGATGAAATACAGCAGTCAAATTAATACACTGAATTAATTTTGTTCAAATCAGGCTCCAAATTATTAAGTTACGTAGTCTTAAAACTAAGAAGCTACTTGGTACAACTAAACACTAGTTTAGTGGTAACACACAATTATACAAGATTAAATTCTTCCTCCTGTCGACAACAATGTCTACCACAACTTCAACTTATAATCTCTTTGTCCGAGTCTGAAACAAATATCAGCAAGGAACGCCAAGAAAGAGGCAATGAAGCACATAAGCCATGACAATATGAGAACCGCCCAGTCCAGGAAGTTTTTCTTGGGTAAGTGGCCCCTGTCTGAGATTAGCAATGCTCTGTATACAGCTTCAGTCAAGGCGTAGGCAGTAACGGGATCGCATTCTTCTGCAGGAAATCCATACTCAGTGAGGCACACAATGTCGTATACTCCATTGGTTTCAGATACACCAAGACATTCGCATATTTTCAGCCTAGCGTCGATCCTCTCCTCAGTTGATAACATGTCACCATGTGTGAAGATTAAAATAGGATTCTCATCTGTACCCACGATGTACACAAAACCCATAATTAATAATGTTGCTTTTCTGCTTCCACTTTGGAACAAAGTTTTACTGTACAATATTAAGCTGACACACAGCGAAATGAGTCATTTTTCGCATCCATGGAATGCTTTAACGATTGCATGCAGCAGAGAAGTTAAGTGTAAAGATGTTAATGCCCTAATATGTATTGATAAAAACAAAAAAGGAGGCAGTAGCACAGATTAACCACAATAATGGTAAATCTGTAGATGCACTTATTTCATTATGATTATGATAAATGATCAATTTTAGAATGTGGCAATGCATGGCGTAGCCGTTATTACTCATAATGACAAAATGACAAGAGGACGGGAATCTCATTGTGACTCGGGAAACTTGTGGTGTTAGAGCTAGCTAGAAAGTTATATGCAACAAGCTTTACTAAATAAAGTACCAAATTAGGGCCAATGATTCGTGCCGATTCCTAATCATTATAGAATAATTCAAACAACCATAATTACAAGTATTAATAATGCAAGTACTAAGAGAAACAATTAATGATTAAGAAGGAAAACTTACTGCATTTTCTCAAATCAGGTGCGGTGAAGAGCTGTCTGGTGGCCTCTAATGGCTTGGAATCACCTGCTTTGAAAGCTTTATAGATCTCTACTATGTTAGCTACTACCATTACACAGTTCACTGTCCTCTGCACGAACTTAGAAGATGATCTCATATTATCAACGTCCACATCGTTTCTCATTAACGAATAGTCAACTGATCTCAAGCACAGCTGATTATGATGAACTCCTTCGCTCATCCAAAATGACAATTCCGCAAGACCCTCGCTCAGTCGATCGTAATCAAACCCCCTGGAATCATACACACAGAACCCACTTTGCATTGACCTCATCACGTTGTGTTCTTCCAGATACATAGTTGTGGAATATGAAGAACTTACTGCAATAGAAAATGAGAAAAACCGCTACAGTTAACCACTACTGTGCAAATTAATATAACCTTGAAAACTACACGTCTGGCTTGCGAGTTACCTGATGATGTTTGAGCGAAGAGTAAGAGTCCAGACCGACTAAGAACACTATACATAAGGTTCACAAGCGAGCTTTTCCCTGAAGCAGAGAAACCCACCAACAGAATCGTGATCGCTGGTGGAATGTCCAAGTCTTCCTTCTCAATCCCTCCAGTGGGTACCCATAAGTCACCTGAACGATAGTTGACAAGCTTGTATCGTAGCTCATTGAGTCCTTCAGGCGCAATTAAGGCCAACCTCTCCATTTCTCTAAGCACCCTGAGTCTAGGTGTGAGACTAGAAACGTTGGGAAGGTCAAGCTTGAGCTTAACACAGTCATCAAACTTTGCAGCTGATCTCCACCAGTAATACACCAATTTAGACGAGTCGTACTCGTCTTCTTCGCTACAAGACAGTTGGTTTTTCATGTCTTCCTTTGATGTTGCTGGATGTTCACTAATAATCCTGGAAAATAGTAATAACTGGAACTTTCAGCTTTTTAGCCAACAGTTTAGTTCTCAAACAATAGTTACACTGTTGGGAACTTGGGATAAGCACAAAGGGGAAAGAGAGACGGGGACATTGCTTGTTCACAAATGTACTATCTCGTTCACGGGCTAGGTATTGTTGGATGCCAGCATAAGGTTATTTCCAAGCTCTTTCTTGCGCTTGGATATTGTTACATTACAGTGTGTATTTCTCTACAGGTATTTTGAATAGTCTGCAAGCAATTTCACAGAAATACCCGTGACTACACGACTAAATAATCAGAAAATAAGTTGCTAGAGTGATGGGCATTGTCGTCAGAATGAGTTGTATTTGTATACTTACTAGGGAGCGTATTGCTACGACTTTACTGTAATAAGCAGTCAGACCTTCAGCCTCAATGGGCTTTGCATCCGCCGTCGCAGAAGAAGGAAACTTCTCTCGTCCAATCCATATTGTCGTGTTCTCATCAAGACATAGTCACGTTTCCCCGGTTGCAAATTTTACCAGGCAATAAAGAATTTTACATAATTCTTAAATGCCTTTAAAGCGTTACAGGATCCAATAATGGAATCCTAGCAACATTAACTAGAAGGTGAAAGGGATGGTTAAGGAGACGATCCAATTATTTATAAGCCCACTTATCAATTCGGCTTGCAAATAGAAATTAAACTTTACAATTAGCATAACCAGACACTATACTTCATTAATCCTTGAATGTTTTGACATAATACACAACCGAAAATTCCTTCTCCAAACTGAAAAAGGATATGCTTTTCTGATCACATACAAAATCATGCGGCCCAGGATAAATTATATTGGCGAAAAAGGACCTCTTAAATAGGCAAAATTATATCTTTTTTTTGTTGCTGTAGTAAGTTATGAACCAGTAAAAGCACAAGTCTGAGAATCTGGCAGCAGCTAGCCCCACCCTTGCAATCAGAAACAACTACACTGAAAAACTAACCACCAAAAAGAAACGGACAAAGAAAAAGGAAATAGGGAAACTGTATACGGTGTAATTTCCAGGTCTGCAATTGGCTTTCAGCATTTCAACCAGCTCATGAGATCATCCACCACTCTTATTTTGACCCTTATAAATGACACATTACTCCAGCCTATCTTCAACCACTTTTGAATCTGGACCAAAACTAGATCAAAGAACAGTAAAAAGAGCCTCATGCGCACAATCTTGAACATATTAATCTTGACTCTGAACCTCATTCCACAATCAATTGAATCTCCTGCAAATTACAAAGTTTCATGATGAATAATAAAAACATAAACATAACAATTCTTACCAAGATAGAAAATATTCATGACCCATAAGACTGCTACTCCATCTTTGACCTAATTAGACCCAGTCCTATCAGGAAACTGACCCATGGTCTAATTACCAAAAACAACACCAAAACACCACATTTTCAAGTACAAATATCCCAAGCCCATCTCATTGGAAATCTTTAACTCACAGTAACTACATTTGTTCCGGCCCTAACTCACTAATAATTATCACATTCAATTTTGAGAAAACAAATCCAGTGATTAGGCAATGCTGCCAGGAAACCAAAGTAATCACAAACCAGTGCAAACAAGGGCCAACAAATATTGAAATTAATCCACAATCACCTCCACTCATGAAGACACTGCAATCTAGAAGGATTTCCCAAGTCCCTTGATAAGTATATCTCAAACAAAAGGTTGTGGGTAGAATGAGTGCAAACCTTAACTAAAGTTGAATCCCCCGGAAGGAACAGGAAGTTCATTGCCTCCAAAGCCGAATCCAGCTTGAGAAGCATCACCAGGGGGTAAAGGCTCATCTTCATCCTCCTCTACCCAATATGTCTCAAGTATCTTCACTGCCTTCTCGTATATCTCATTATTGTCATGACTCTGAAGGTTTTCAATCTTTTCTAACCCCTCAGCATCATCAACAAACTGGGCAAACAAATTTACACCTCCTGTGACACCCATATTCTTCTCAGTTTCCCCAATCTTCAAAATGTTCTCAAGCCCTTCCAAGCAAACTGTTACAATTCTTGGGTCGGGACAGATCAGGAGATCACACAATGGCTTAATACACCCTTGGCTCACCAAGAACCTATCAGAAACAATATAATGATAAGTGTTATGTATGAAAGCAACTTAAAATATTGAACAGTTTTTGAGAAGTAGAGGATTGTGTACTTGATTTGCTCCATAGTGCCACCGGATGTAGCATTTGAAATAGCCCATGCAGCCTCTTTCTTGATCTCAAACTCAGCATTTAGAAGCAAATAAACAAGGGGGCCAATGATATTAGCATCAATTACGGCCTGCATATTCAGAATATACACCACAAAATTAATATCAGCAAATAAAGAACAAGGCTTACAAATGCAATAAAAATATCTAAAAATGCTCTTTAGATACCCAAAGACCCATTCAGCATACGGCTGCTTAATGATAATAGTGACATGTTCTATATTATCAAACATACAAGTTTGGAAATATGTGACAATCGGGAGACCCATGCATTCTAGTAAAACAATATTGATAACATGCTCACCTGTATCTGATTCACATTTCCAGCAGTGATGTTTGAGATGGTCCAACAAGCTTCCTTCTTGATGCTCTTCTTATAATTTTCTGTTAACAGTTTCAAAAGGCATGGCAGAGCTTGATGGTTTATTATGCACTGTAAAAAGGAATAGAAGGATCAAACACAAGCTCAAGAGAAAAACTATATTAAGAAAAATGTAATGGACCATTCAGAGATATTGATAGCCAACCTAAAAAGAGAATTGAAAGCATGAATTTAGTTTGATCCCAAAATCTACTAACTAGATATTACTGAAAAATCTAATTAATTGTGATTTTATAGTTTTCAAACTAACAACGATACTTTCACAACTAAAGAATGTTATGAAATCCACATTCTACAGCAAACAAAACAATCTTCGTTCCATCTTTTAAACAGCCAAAATCAAGGCCCAAGACAACAGGGGAAGATTGCTAATACAACGTAGCTGACAAAACACTTCAGTCAAGCATTCAAATACACAAGAGCATTGATTTCAGAACCAGAAAAATCAATGCAACAGATACAAACTATTTTACCTCCTAGCACAATTAATGAAAAACACCATCCAAAGATAAACCCCTAAAACATACTCCTATACATCTCTAACATATCTGGCTAGATTATTTCAAACTTGTGGGTTTTGTACATACTAGTGGTACTGATAAATGCAAACATCTCCATATGGGAAAAAAGTAGCATAAAAAATGTTGTTATGCCACAGCTTAATTGTCAAAGCAATATAGAAGCAAAACCCATATATAAGAAAAGCTAGTTGATTCACATAAACACCATGATTTTAACAAATAAAAAATCGAATTTCAAGATTAAAAAGATGAATAAATAACAAAGACAAAAGGTACAAGATAGAGCAAATAACTTAAATCCTAAATACCTGAGTCTGCATATCATCACCAGTAACAATATTTCCAACCGTGCGAAGGGCAGGGATGAGCACTGATGGAGATGGATGACTACCAAAAAAGTTCATAGGATTCAAATTTCACAAGCAATTTAACACTTAAGTTTCAGGGAAAGTGAAATACTAATGCACCAAAAAGAATATCCAATACTCACAGTAAAAGTTCGACCAAACGGGGGCAGACACCTGCCTCAATGACAGCTTGAATTTTGTCATTGGTACCATCTGAGAGATACGATAATGCCCAGCAAGCATCTGTGAGGACTTCATCATCATTTGAATGTATAAGACGCTCAAGAGCTGGAAGAGCAGGCCTTGTCTGCTTATAGAGATTCAAAATCACCAGCTATTAGTGACAAATACCAGGAAAAAAAAAGATAATGAGATAAAGCAACCCCCACAGTCTTAAAAGTCCAACCTGCTCAAACAGAGGCTGTGGCTTGCCCCTGCAGAAGTTTGACAATGTCCATGTTGCATTTCTCAACATAGAAAGCTTTGCATGCTCATTAAATTGTGCCAGCAATGGCATCAAAGCTCCATTGCTAAGAACAAGATCACGGCATTTAGGCGAGTCACCAGCAACGTTTCCCAATGCCCAAACAGCCTGCATTTCCATATATAAGTTTTGACTAACTAAAATGTCAGTAAAAGAAGGAAAATTGCAACCAAAAAAACATGAGAGCATGACCATATGCAACATATACCTGCTCACGAACATCACCGGCGGGAGAACTTAGAAGTTTAACAAATATCGGGACAGCCCCATGATCAATTACCACTTTAGTGTTTTCTGATGTCCCAGAAGCAATATTTGTCAGAGCCCAAGCAGCCTCAAACTGAACAATGCCCAAAAAACAGGAGAGAAAACAATCGGAAAAACTGCAAACAAATAAACATAATGGAAATGAATATAAGGCCTAAAACATCAAGGGAACTGATTTAAACCTGAAGCTGAGGAAAGTCGTCTCTGGAAAGAAACTCTATAAAGCGAGGTACAACACCAGATTGTATAACTTCATTGATTGGAGGACTGCGTTCTGCAGACAGATTAAAAATAATTATTATTACAAATAAAATAAAAAAGATATTAATAATATATAAAAAAAGACCCAAAATTAAATATGAGATGAAACATGAACCTATTGAGAGTAACTTCCGGAAATGAGTGGTTGCCTCAAGCTGTGCGTTTCTATCATCAGACCAGACACCTGCAACCATAGCTGGGAGACTTTCTAACTGCAATTGGATTAAAAAGAACATTAGATCCATTAGTCTTAAAAGAAAAGCATAACACATGGCGAAGCTATTACTAGGCATCTACATATTGGTCTATCCAAAGATTAATTGGCGGGTAGCATTACAAATAGTAGAAATAAGCCCCTTCCCATTGCTCTGAATAAAGTTTAAGGCAACTACTTGCGCATAAAATCAAAAGTCTCAATAATTGCATGCTTCAATATTGTATTCCACTATACGGTCACCGTACGTATCACTAAATTATCATCAACAAAGAAAATTCCATACATTCATCAAACAGTTCACTAATCACTGAATCTAATTGTAGGCAAAAACGAACCACCACCGCATTTCAATCAACAAAATAACTAAACAACATACGATAAAACCTAACCCTAATCCTTTCTTGCAATTTGAACATATTGATTTCACACGACAATTGACTATTAAATCGAACTTAACTATTTCTTAAAGAAGAAAAAAGAAAACTAAAATCAACAACAGTATAATCCAAAACACATGCGCACGTAAGAGAAAGCGAGAATAATACCTTCTTGTTGTCAAGAGCGGCAGAGGAGGTAAGAGAAGAGGAGAGTTGCTGCTGAACCTGAAGGCCCTCACGTCGCTTCTTGAGCAAGCTTTCTTCTCTCTTGTTCTTTCGGATCTCCACCATGTTGTCTTCTCTTCTTCTCCGCCCCTCATCCGCATCCACGGCTACCTTGTACCTACTCCTGCGAACCTCAGTTCTCGCGTTCGGTCTCAGCGACATGGTCGTTTTGGTTTTCTTACTAAAATCAAATCTAATGACCAAAAACCCTAACTGTAAAGATAGCAGCCGATCGGTTGTTCAAAGAGGGAAAGGAGAGGTGACGCGGTTTTCGGAGGAAAGCAATAGGATGGACTGACTGAAGAAGACTGTGAGAGTGAGAGAAAGAGAGATGAGGGCGTATTTTGGATATTTTTCGAATGAATTAATGATTTGACTTAATCAGACGGAGTGGAAATAAGGAGGTGGATGTCATGTCATTATAAAGGAATTCAATGGGATGTGCAATTAGGCTCGGATGAGAATTATATTACGGAAATGCCACAGATTTTTGAACTCGAAGTTGGGGAACCCTAACGTCCTTCTCCCGTGATGGCTTAAAATAATGAGAAACAACAGACATTTTGATTGGAGGTAATCTTTTTCTTTTTTCTTTTTTCTTTTTTAAATAGTTAAAATGAGAATCATGATTTAAAAAATACACTTGTATTTCTTCTGATTCAATTCTAATTAAATTTTTAAAAAGGTGATAGGTATTTATTTATTTTTTATTTTAATTATCTCTATTTGATGTTTTTGTTTGGGTTAAAAAGAGTAATATTATTTAATTTATTTTTTTTTTATATTAATATACTTAACATAATAGGAAGATTGTATCCCTTAAGTTACCATAACTTAGCACTATGAAATTTTGCACATGTTAATTTGTAGTTGGACTTTTTTATAATAGGTGTTAGTATTTATTTTAAATCATATAAGAAATTGACCAGATTTTAAATAATATATATTTACATATTTTTGGGTATGACACGAAATTGTGTGTTGTCGGGTGACAACTCACTTTCGAGTGGCAATTTGATACCAAATTCATTCCCAAATATTTTTGGAAATAATTTTTTGAACAATAATGATAATATAAATCTCTTAATGCATAGTAAATTTTACGGAACGTACCGTAATATTATTGATGTAAACTCTCTCAATAGAATTAAAAAGACAAGTTAGTTTAAATAATCAAAGATTGTACCAATAATTTTGATATAACACTAAAGACTCTGTTGTTAAAGAATTGAGTTGGTTTAAATATGAAATATATTAGTCATGAAGTTGGGTGCAACTCACTTCTAGCTGGCAATATGACGCCAAGTTCAATCCTAAGTGTGTTTGGGAAATAATTTATTTGATGATAGTAGAAGCAAAAATCTCTCAACATGGAGTAGATTTTCAGATTGTGTTACAATATTGTTAATATAAATTCTATCGATAAAACTAAAAAAAATAAACGATCGCTTTAATTATTTGATAAAATAATATTAATTATTAATTATTTGATTCACATTTTTAAAATATCAACATTTATAAACTTGTCTAACTTTAAATAAAACTAATTTAAACCACTAAAATATATTTATGAATAATGTTAAATATTTTAAATTTGTATTATAAATATCATGTTATTCATAAAGTAAATGGTAAATAATATTATAAATAATTTTAAAAATCATAAAATACACGAATGCTACTAAAAGTGATAATATA
>JAXCLQ010000001.1:20017975-20028370 GCA_035584115.1 Cedrela odorata | reverse complement strand
AAATAAAATCAACAATATATAAGTTAAAATTCAAGTTTAAATAGATAAAATAATACTATAAAAATAGAGTTATCAATCACAAATATGGATTTTCACGTAAAAAGATGTATACAAAGTATGAGCATGCAAAGTATACTTGTGTAAATACTTCACTAAGTAATTGAGGATTTGTATCACAAATATGAATTTTCATGTAAAAATGTGATCCATTTTCTAGAACTAGCCACACAAAAAAAATAAAAAAATAAAAAAATATAAATAAATTAAATAATGTTGAGCTTGTAATCTACTTCGTTGAAACCAGTTGCTAGAGTTAAAGGTTTGGGTAATTCAAATTATCTATCTACAAATACTTTAAGAGGCTTAATAAGGTCGTTTAATCCGTTGATTAATATTCAAATCTTTATGATGATTGTTTTGTTTTATGTTAATGATTATGAGCTAACTATTGTTATAAAGTTGGTTCAAAGTTTGTTTTGCTCGAGGACAAGTAAAATTTTAAGTTTGATGGTGTAATAACTCTATTTTTATAGAGTTATTTTATCTATTTAAACTTGAATTTTAACTTAGATCTAGTAATTTCTTTTATTATTAAATAAATTATTATATCTCTTTGTAATTTTCATTTTTAGGATGAAACTGATGAAAAACTGCATGTGGACCCCATTAAATGCTACTATTTATGATGAGATCATTGTTATATATTGAATCTCATTCGAATCAGCTCATCATTTCAAATATTTTAGAAAAAACAACTCGAATCAAAGATCGTTCAAAAAAGTTATCGCATTTTAAAAATCGAGTATTCTATAAATAAATATTATATTATACTGATGTAAGTGCTTATGTCATTATAATATAAGTAATTATGTAATTTAATATATGATGTAAGCAATGATGTAATATAAAAGATAATGTAAACGATGAAGTAAATAAATTATGATGTAAGCGATGATGCAAATGGAGGTAGACTTTATTTATAAATAAGCATTAAAATCACCATTCTAAGGCATTAAGGAGGAGAGAACAAGAACATAAGACATTAGGTATAGAGAGCTTAGAAAGGAAGAGTAAGATAAAGGAGGAAACTTTACGACAAAGATTCAAACTACTAAGTTTTCCTCATCTTTTGTTATGTTTTGCTATTTAATCTTTATTGTATTTTATTTTGTTATGGAGTAAATTTATTCTTTTAAAGTTATGATGTAACATAACTTTGATATTCCGACCTTTTATTTAATTAATTATGAATTTTCTATTTTGATTAATGCATTCAATATTATTCTTAATGCATTTAATATTATTCTTAATGCTTCTAAATAATTAATCACTATTTAGTTGAATTGTCAATCGTAATGATAGCAGAAACTAATTTACTTGTCTTAGTTCATTGTATTGAATATTATAAATTACATGTAATATAGGAATATACCTGTATGATTTGTATAGTCTTTAAAAGAGATTTATAAATCTTAATGAATCATTTACTATTTTAACTTTATATGGAAACATAACAGTTAAATTTTATAAGGTATTTTCCTTAAACCTCGAGAGGAACTATATGAATAATTCAAAGATACTCAATTAACAACTAAATAATTAATTCTTGTTAAAAATAATAAAAAAATGAATTAGTGAAAATAAAATCAAAACCCTAAAATTTTAGTTTATTAATTTAATCTTATTCACTTATTTTATTTGTATTTAAATTTAAATTTAATTTTCTATTAATCAAACTTCATTAGTCAAATAAAATTAGAATTATTTCATGTTTTGAGAATTAGTTTACAACAATCCTCATAGGACGATACTCATCTCATCATTTTATTACTTGTTCGACTTATTCACTTGCAATTTTGCACAACAAAGTGGTGGCGAATATGATTTTCTAGGTCGATTGTTGTTTTTTCATACAAGGTTTGGATGATTCTTCCATCTTGGATTGTATGTGTTGTAGTATAGGTTATTTTGTTGTCTATTGCCCACAAAAAATGCTTGGCCTATCTAATTGTTATCGCACAGCTCATTGTAATAGTCCCTTCACAAAAATCACAAGATCCCAATAGAGTGTGAATGGCATTAGTTGTTAAGTTTCCGAGTTGCTTGGCTAATGTCTCGACCTGAGTAGATAGTTTAGTCAAGATATCATTTTCTTGTATTCCAAAAACTTTTATCGGAGCTACTCTTTCTGATGACCATTGATAGACATTTACAGCCATTTCCTCTAGTAAGTCCCAAGCAGCTTGATGAAATTTGCCCAAAAGTACTCCGCCAACTGCGGCATCTACCAATGTTGTCATGGAACTCCCCAAATCGTTATAAAATATGTGTAGTTGCAACCGATCAGCAATTCTATGATGTGAACACTTAGTAGATCTTTCAATCTTTCCCATGCTTCATATAATAACTCTCCATCAAGGTGTCTAAATGTTGCTATCTCGGTTCGTAGTCTTGCACTCTTGGCTGGTGGAAAGAATTTAAGAAGAAATTTTTATGCCAAGACATCCCATGTGGTAATACTCCATAATGGCAAAGAGTTGAGCCAACTTTTGACTTTGTCACGAAAAGAAAAATCTCAATCGGATGGCATCATCAATAACGCCATTATGCTTAAAAGTATCGCAGATCTCCAAAAAGCTGTCAATGTAGGCATTTGCATCATTGTTTAGAGACCAATCGAATTGATTTTTCTGCACCATCTGGATAATTGCTGACTTAATCTCAAAATTGTTAGCTACAATGGTTAGTCGCCGTATTGCCGAGGCATTACCCATTCTAGGTAGAGCATAATCACGTAATGTTCGAGTATTCTCTATATTTACTGGTACCATGTTTTGTGTGTTGTTTGGTTCTTCAGCTATGTCTACGGGAGCAGTACTCGCAGCTTTCCTTGTTTCTTTTCGATTCTTGCAACAAGTTTTCTCAATTTCTAAATCAAATGATATCAAAACCTCATCCCCAAACTTTCTCATACACAAGAAAAGAAACACCTGCAAAATAGGAAAAAGAAAACAAATAAAAATAAATAAATAAAATATCAAATTAAAATTTGAGTCATATAGTATCAGTATTACTTTAAACAATAGTTCTCGGCAACGGGGCCAAAAATTTGAAAAGGAAGAGTAAAGCAGAGAAGGAAACTTTATGGGAATTAGAAATATAAAACCTTTTGAATGTGGGATTATCATCTCCAAGAACCTAATCGGTCTGCAAATCAACAACTGACCTTAGATTTGTGTGGGTAATGGTTGCTAAATTTCTTTTCAACTTGCTGTAAAAAGACTTAATGGTCTGCACCAAGCAATTCTAGTGCTTTGTTTCTAGCCCTGTACAGTTTAATTGGAGGGCAACTGTCCTTGTACTTTCTCTTCAATTGACTACTAATTATCTTAATGTCAACATTAGGGTTAACTCTAAACAAATGATGAAATTAAGATGACCCATGTTGATGTTGCTTCATAGTTGTCAAACACCTTAACACAGTTTTGTATAGGATTGTATGTCTTAGTTTCAAATGAAAGTTTTTCCCAAGTAGGACTTGCATGAATCTTCCACTCACAGTCAATCAGAGGCACACTTGCAAGTAGCCCTTTATTTCTCGTTCTTAATCCTCTTCAACCTGAATCCATGTTTAATTGCAAACACTTGAAGGACCTTTCTGAAGTCATACACAATGTGAAATGTTTGACCTGTCTTCAGCTCCATGTTACCCTTTGAATCTATGCAAAATTGAAATCCCCATGTATTTGTTTCATATCTTCTTATTGGAGTATCATCACTGTCATTATCAGATTCGTAGTTTGATATATTTGAAAAATCATCATCATCTCCTGGTATTGCAAGTTCCTCTTCTAAGTCAGAAACACATATTTCAAAATGAGCTTTTGTTTCTGTTATTATCTCTGCCTGGAAAAAGTGTTGCATCTCATTGTTGTCAATATTTTGTATCCTGTGTACATAGAAACATAAATAGTGAGCATTCCACAACTTGATACATACTTGTTTATTAATGATGTAAGAATCATCAATAACCAACAAGTGAACCATAGAAAGCAAATATAAAATTCAAAAGAGTCTTCAATATGATTATATTTTCTACAATTTCTTTGTATAACAATTGATTCTAGAGCATATAATCAATTGGAAAAAAGTAAACTTCCAATAAAATTAAATGCAATATTTCCTTTCTCTACCTCCATTTAACCACACAAGAGTATACTTATTAAACTGAACATGTACCCCTTTTCATAAGTTTATACTTTGCATTATAGTGAGCTTAGCATAAAACAACAAAAATTGTCTTTAAATTAGCATGCTATCATATTTAAATCATAAGCTTTAACTTTTTTTCTGCTTCACAACCCAAAAAAAAAAAAATGGAAAAAGAACAAAATAAATATATAATAACTATACAAACATAGTTCAGCACAAAAAATTGTTTAATGTTTACTAGATACTTGAAATGGAACATATTCCACAATAGACAATTGTCACAGTATTATTTTAATCTTCCTATCATAACTTCATGTAGTCTAGTCTGTCTTAGAAATTTTATTTTCCACACCACCAGAGCTATGTATGAACAATCGTTGATATCATCTCCAAACAAATAACTATTGAAACACACATACAAAACACCAATGGAAATGGACCAAAATTTAGCTCAAAGTAATTCAAACAATTCATTCCCAAGTTTAAATTATTTGCATTTATGGGAATGTGAAAGCTGACAATCTGAATGCTACCAAACACATTAATACTACAACTAATATTTAACATAATTCAAGCAAACTATTATAGATGTTCATTGTCTATGTTAGTAATCAATCATTATTCTTTGCTTCAATAATTACTCGTAATAAAAAATTAGGCTTCGAAAAGATATAAAAGTTTTGTCATTTATATTCCTAAGTTCATTATTCATAACTTGCTAAATCTCTTTCATATTCTAATTCATTATAAACTTAATTAGAACGAAAGACATCATATCTATTCTTGTTCACTTTGAATCTAAGAATCAATTTTAAATAGTATTTATCATTAACGCACATTATTTCTCCTTGTTATTCTTTGCAGTTTTCAATCCATACTTATAAAATTAATTGATATTAGCACCTTTCTATTCACTTACGAAATAAAAGTTAAAACATTTTAATATGAAATTACTCTACAATGAAACTCTCCAAGATTGCATGAATATACTTAACTTACTACAGGTGTTTAGGTTTATCTAAATGAGTAAATTACATCTATAATCAAATTTCAAAATCAAAGCACTCACTAAAGTTGTTGGTATTAACATAGCAGAACTCACAAATGTAGAAAAAATAAAGTAAATATAATAATAATAAAAAACTTGTAATGACAAAGAGGTCAAACAAAGCAAAGAACTCACAGACCCAACAAAAACTTATATTAATTGTTGTCACAGACCCACCATTCGTTAAACCCAACTCAAAACTTTCAACATTCAACGCTTTCGTCACAGACCCATCATTAAATCAACTCCAAATCAACAAATCACCCAAATCAAAACGAATAGGTTTTCAAGAATAGTGGTGGGTTTCAAAATCAAACTAACCTTGATCTTAAACCAACAACCATGCAAAGAAATAAATAAATACCTTGAACTCATCACGAAATCTCTGTGTTAATGTTGAAATTAAAGCTAATATCTTTAATTTTTGCCACAACAGTGAAGAAAACACTGGAAAATAAAATTGGATAACAATTTCCCTCACTATATATGTTTGCACATGACAAAATGACCCAAAATTATACCTCCTCATTTGCGCCTCCATTATCCAAGAATTGCTATATTCAGAAATTGCAGGTGTTTTAGTAAGAAATCATACCCATTTTCAGCTTTGTTTTGCGTTCTTAGGTTTGATTTTTACTTGTTACAAAATTGTTAAAATGAAAGTAGTGAAGTTCTATTTTACAGAAATAGGCATAGGCTTAACAGTCAACTAACAGTTAAATATAGCAGCAGAGGTACAAAGTGTACTTTTCCACAAACCTCAGGGAGGTATTTGATAAAACCCCATTTATAATGTACAATCTTATTTTTCTATCACTTCCATCAAAAGAGCCTTTCAAACAAATGGACAGGAATTAAAAATAAAAAAAACAAAAACAAAAACAAAGTACATCATCTTTCCTGTGCTTAAAGAGCGAAAAAGGTCAAGAGAAAAACTGTCTATAAATTATCAAAACCGAAATGTTCAATCTTTTTATGCAAAGACCAAATCAACATCAAACCCATTCAAAAATGCATGAAAAACACTGCTTAGCCACCAGGTTGAGACACAGAAAGATTTATATCCATGATACGTTCCTAAGAAAGTATCACTCATTTAAGGAGACTTGAGCAGTATCGCTGAAGAAGAATTAAGGATCCATGCTGACAAACGCTGTAACAGTCTCACTATATATACAAAGAGGTATGCCACAACAGAGTCATTAACTACAAATCTGTTGAATATAGGGCATTGGATGCTTGACTTTGTTGCCAAAAACTTGAATTTAAAATGTTTGAGTGCTTGGAAATTACAAAGTTAGTGGCCTAAGTAATAATTGTGTTTTAGGCTAAGATGGGAGAATGTGAAGTACTGCACCGAAAGAAGAAGATATATATTATATTAATATTAATATAATATATATAATAAAATAATAATAATTATTATTATTATTTTATTAAATAGTGAATGAAATTTTCCTATAAATAGGAGGGTTCATTTCATTCATGTGTATCTCTTCTCAAATCCTCTCAATCCATTAACTTCTCAACTTGAGAGAGTATTCTGCAATTGTACTCTCCTTGTAGTTAGAGAGAATTGTAATCATATTTTCTATAGTGAATTCTTCTACTTTACCCGTGGTTTTTCATCCCATTTCATTTGAGGTTTTTCACGTAAATCTGTGTGTTATTTATTTCATCTTCATTATTTATTATGGTGATTATATGGAAGGCAAAGCCTCCTACTTTATCATTGTACTTATATGGTAGGCAAAGCCTCTTGCTTTATAATTGTGCTTATATAGTAGGCAAAGCCACCCTCCTATTTTCATAACAATTGGTTGTGAGTTTCCTTATAAGTTGCAGATAAATAGTCCCGAGCACCCTAACAAGTGGTATTAGAGCTTCAGGTTGCTGAAACTCGTTCAAGGAGGTACTGTTTAAGTATGGTTACTATTCATGTATACGTTACTGTTCACGTATATGCCACTATTCATGTATATATACTGTTCACAAATACATTATTGTTCACGCTGAAATAGTGGGAGTGAGTTCGAGTAAGGTTGGGACTGTGGTAGCAAAGTTTGAAATTTAGAAATTCAATGAGAGTAATTTCTCATTGTGGAGATGAAAATGAAGGCGATCTTGAAAAAAGATAAGTGTTTGGCGGCTATAGAAGATAGATCGGCGAGTATCACAAATGACAACAAGTGAAATGAAATGAATAAAGATGCAATGGCTGATCTCTACTTGGGATTAGTTGGCGATGTATTATCGAGCATTAAAGAGAAAAAGACGGCAAAGTAGATATGGGATGCCCTTACAAAATTGTATGAGATAAAATCACTTCATAACAAGATTTTCCTCAAAAGAAGATCTACATTCTTCGGATGTTGGAATCAACAACAGTGACAGAGCACATCAACGCTCTACAAACTCTATTTTTGAAACTCACATCGTTGGGCCATAAAATAGAGGAAAATGAACGTGCGGAGCTTCTACTTCAAAGTCTACCAAACTCGTATGATCAACTCATTATCAACTTGACTACTCAAGGTACATACTTTGATAACCTAGTTTTTGATGATATAGCAGCAGCTGTATTGGAAGAAGAAAATAGGCGAAAAAATAAGGAAGACAGGTTGGCAAGTTCTCATCAAGCGGAGGCTCTATTGGCAATGAGAGGGAGATCAATGGAACGTGACTCAAGTGGGAGCCAAAACCATGGTAGATCAAAATTAAGAAGTAAGAAGAAAGTCAAATGCTATAGTTGTGGTAAGGTCAGGCACATGAAAAAGGAGTGTTGGAAAAATAAGAAGAATGTAGATATGAGTTCTCAAGGAAATTTGGCAAGTACCTCTGGGAGTGGAGAAATCCTGTATAGTGAGGCGACAATAGTCACTGAAGGTAGAAAGAAATTTGCTGATGTATGGCTCGTGGATTCAACAGTAACATGGCACATGACCTCTCGGAGAGAATGGTTCTATCAATATAAACCTATCTTAAGAGAATCTGTGTTTATGGGAGATGATCATGCCTTGGAGATTGTCGGTATTGGGACTGTCAAGTTAAGCATGTATGACGGCATGACTCGCATCATTCAGGAGGTACGACATGTGAAGGGCCTTATGAAGAATCTATTGTCTTTAAGACAATTGGATGGGATTGGGTGTAAAACTCGGATTGAGAACAAGATCATGAAAATTGCAAAAGGAGTGCTTGTAGTAATGAAGGTAGAAAAGGTAGCTGCAAACTTGTACATGTTGTTAGGAGAAACATTGCAGGAAGCGGAGGCATCGGTCTCATCTTCAAGTTGTGGAGAAGAATCAATGATGATGTGGCATCAAAAGCTCGGACATATGCAGAACGAGGTTTGAAGATTTTCTCAGAACTGAAGTTACTTCCTAGACTCAGAGATTGAAGTTTAGCACATCCAGTTCTAGAAGCAGAGGTATTCTGGAGTTAATTCAATCGGATGTTTAGAAAGCACTGGTTACGTCCCTAGGAGGAGCAAAGTACTTTGTGTCACTTATTGATGACTATTCTAGGAGATGTTGGGTGTATCCAATCAAGAGGAAGGAAGATGTATTTGAAGTCTTCAAAGTCTTCCAAGCACGGGTATAACTTGAATCTGGGAAAAGGATCAAGTGTCTAAGGATGAATAATGGAGGAGAATTCGCCAATGATGCATTTTGTCAGCAAGAAGGGATCAAAAGGCAGCTCACTACAGTATACACTCCTCAGTAGAATGAAGTGGCAGAGCGGATGAACAGAACCTTGTTAGAAATGACAAGGGTAATGTTGAGAACAACAAAATTACCCAAATCTTATTGGGCTGAAGCTGTTAGTACTGCCTGTTACTTGATAAATCGATTACCATTAACGGCAATTGAGTTGAAGACACCGATGGAGATGTGGACTGGAAAATCGGTTAACTACTCCAACCTCCGTACATTTGGAAGTCTTGTGTACGTGATGTACAATTCCCAAGAAACAACGAAGCTAGATCTAAAATCTAGGAAATGTGTATTCTTAGGGTATGTTGATGGAGTAAAAGAGTATCGCTTGTGGGACACCACTGCCCACAAGCTTGTCATCAGCAGAGATGTTATATTTGCAGAAGATAAGCTGCATGGGGATAGCACTGAAAAGGAGAAACCAGAGACTACTACAGTTCAGGTGGAGGAAAAATCAGAAAATGAAGATTCTTCTGAAGTAATACCAGAACACAAAGAAGAATCAGTTGAGTCTGAAGTTTCAGAAGTTCGACGATCAACTCGTGAGAAAAGAACACCATCTTGGCAATCAGAATACATTATGGAGGGCAATGTTGCATACTATCTTTTAACAGATAATGGAGAGCCATCAACTTTCCAAAAGGCAACGAGCAGCTCGGATGCACACTTGTGGATAGCAGCAATGCAAGAAGAAATTGAAGCTCTTCATAAGAACAAGACTTGCGATCTTATGCCACTACCACATGGAAGGAAAGCCATTTGAAACAAATGGGTCTACAAGATCAAGCGGAATAGCGATAATCAGGTGGAGCAGTATCGTGCAAGATTGGTGGTTAAAGGGTATGCTAAAAAAAAAGGTATTGATTTTAATGAGATAATTTCACCTATGGTACGACTTACAACAGTCAGAGTAATCTTGGTTATGTGTGCTATGTTTGATTTAATTTAGACCAGCAAGATGTAAAGACTGCATTTTTTCATGGAGAAATTGATGAAGAAATTTATATGCTCCAGCTAAATGGTTTTGAACAAAATGATAAAAAGAACTTGGTTTGCAGGTTGACCAAATCTCTGTACGGTCTCAAGCAGGCGCCAAGGTGTTGGTACAAGAGATTTGATTCCTTCATTATTAGCCTTGGATACAACAGATTGAATTCCGACCATTGTGTGTATTTCAAGAGATTCGGTGATAATGATTTCATCATTTTACTGTTGTATGTGGATGACATGTTGGTAGCAGGCCCTAACAAAGATCGAGTCCAAGAATTAAAGACACAGTTAGCTAGGGAGTTTGACATGAAGGATTTAGGACCAGCAAACAAGATTCTAGGGATGCAAATTCACCGAGACAGAAAAGATAGGAAGATTTGACTTTCTTAGAAAAATTATTTAAAAAAAATCTTGCGGCGCTTCAACATG
>JAXCLQ010000001.1:19969261-20000431 GCA_035584115.1 Cedrela odorata | reverse complement strand
GTCTTTCTTTCCGCCTCTCCAGCTAAGCTCGGTCTATATCAGATTATCTGAATTAATTCTCTTCGAAAGTTGAAAAATAAAAAGAATATTTGACATGCAAAGGCCAAATATGTGTGCATGCATATATGGAAATTCGATTTCCCATTATCATTTCTAGCTGTCAGAATTGTACACCTTAATTACATATAAAAAGGAAAATCAAATTCAAAATGATCCAGTCAAGAAATCACACGCATTGTTGTTTATAGTCCATTTGGCTTTACTATAGGAGACTACAGTCTAAAACCCAACAACACTTGAGCAACTGTTGGCGTTGTAGGTAGGTAAACTTAATTTTTTTACAGGATTAATAAAGCAGTTATGGTGCATTTTATGCTGTTAACTTTTATTTGCAATTAGTGAACCGGTCTAGGTTGGTTAAAGTAGAAACCAGCGGGTGGGCCGGGCTATACAAATGAATCTGTGCGAGGAATTTATTGGCATTTGCTTGGTTGAAAACAACTCGGTTTCTCCCTGTTTGCTGTGTGAGTGGTTTTCTGAATCGGCAAAACATTAATTTCTTTGTGTCATTATTTAGTTAGGCATTTAAGATGTTTGAAAATCAACAAATGAATGCAGATTGATGGCACGGTTACAGCCATGCTTCATTCAAAGAAATGGGGACTCTGGTGTTGGTGGTGACTGAGATTTTATAATGGGTTCTTGTTGCTGTGGTTTTCTCACCATTAAAAGCCCATGCATGGAGTAGTACTAATATTTAACCAATAATAAATAAATTAACTGAAAATTCATTTTTGACATGTAGATTTTGAAAATTCCCTGTGAATCGTAAAGTTTCATGCACGAAGCGGAGTTCAGATTTTTTATTTGGATTGATAAGGGGCAAAAGGACACCAGTAGGGAGCCAAAAGCTAGAGAATGCCTCCTTACTGTACATAAAAAGAGTAGATAAAGTTATTCTGTAGGGTCTAAAATTTAGACCAAAGTTCTCTCACAATTGAATTTTTTACTTAATATAATAAAACAGAGAAGAATCATCAAGACCATTAATACCACTTGAATTGTGTCAAATCCATCTAAAAATTATAAAAAGTGAACTTTAAATTGCAAACCACTTGTAATTTGGGTGATCTGATGGTGTTAATTATTATGTTATAGTGATGCAGATCAAAGAGCATAATGGTTTGGTAATTATAGTTTCTTCGTTTTGAAGATTCACGTAACTTCTTAAATTGGTACAACGGTGCAAAAGAGAAGAGTATTCTATGAAGAGTACCCTTTCGGCCACAAACTCCAGTTATGTAGCTTCAGATTCCAAGACCATTTGCTGGGGTAAACTAGGAAAAATCTGTGCCCACTTTAACATTCTTTTCGATTCAAAACAGTATATAAGTAGCCACTTACTAGTCTGCCATTCATCTTGCATTTGCCTTTTCCCTTCCTCTCCGTAATTCCTTCCTCCTGTCGTTTAGAAGGAATATAAGATGGCAACTGAGAAAGCAAAAGCTGAATTTTCAGACAATCAAAATGACGGCACCCAAGACAATTCCACGGTGCAACCGCAAGCACTAGATGGAAAAGAGTCCAGGCAATCGAACATCGGGAAAGCACTTGCACATAGAGCACTCTCCGGTTCGAGCAGTCGCAGCAGAAAGGACAGAACCATTGATGTCAGCAGGACATTACCATGTAGGCTGAGCAAAGTTTCGTTGGCTGATGATACTGAAAACTAGGAAAAGAGTTAAACCACAGTCTTATGCAATTGTAATAGATGTACTCAGTACTCTTGTTTTAGTTGATTATGATAGAAGTTTAATATTGTCCAACTAAATATTGTAGGATTCTGTTTATGTGCACTCCTGATATTTGTCTTCTAGCAGAGTGGATTGAGCAACACGAACAAATCTGGGGAAACAAATGCTTAATACATATCCTGTAGAATAAATAAAATTTCCATTTTCAAATAAATAAGTTTGGCTGCTCTGTCTAGATCCACAAAGTAGGGACAAATTTCCTCTTTCACAAACTACAGGGAACATAGTCTACATTTCAAAGAGCTTACAAAGACGATTGTCTTCAGGTTATCACAATGATTAATTGGAAATGTACAGCAAAGAAAGCTGTATCAATTTCTTAACAAATTCATAATCCAATGCAAACTTGAAAGAATTTAAGGTATTTGATCTTCCATGGCCAACTTCATACCAATGGGATAGCCATCAACAAATTTCAGTACACAGTAACTATACTCCACAGGGAGAAGCTTTGCACACAAGATTTGTGCACTTTCATGAACTAGCTTCTTCTAGAGAACCGATTACTGGTAACATAATAAAAATATACGCATTTCCAGGTCCAATATCAACCGACTGACACATCAAGAATATTAGAAACATGTGCAGACAAAAGCTAGTTAACCAGCAAATTCAGATCGCTGAAATTATTTCCTAAATACGTCTCATATTTTTCCAATTCAGGCTTGGGGCATCACCTCTTTTTGCATAAAGGGAAAAGAGCCAAATTGTCGAATATAATAAAGAAGGCTAATTGATCAGTCAGCTCTAGTGAAATGCAGACATATTTCTCAATCTTTTCTTGTATTGCTAGAATGCTAGAGAGATTTCTACAAAAGAAAGAGGAAAACTAAAATGTAGGAAAGATTGAAAAAATTTCTTGTATTACTTCATTCATCCACCCAATTGCAGCAATTAGCCTATAGAAATCCTAGCCCATCCCCATTCAAATCATCACCTCCCATCATTGGACAATCAGCAGCATCATGTGCAAACTGACCATAGCAGGGCACAGGGTAACGCCTGCGCTTCCTATAAATATCTATGCTATCTCTTAGCCTCCTCTCTTTTAGCTTTCCCAGGGCTATAGACTCATGAGAACTCCCAGCAGTATAACTTTGGATGATTCCATCAGAATCTTCAACCTCTGGAAGAATTAATGAGTCAGATGGGCTATTATAAGCAACAGAGTTATCACCATGTGCTGGCTTAGGAAATTCCTTGATACGAGATAACACCATGGCAATTTGATCACAAGCAACATCAAGGCGTTCTTCTGTTCCAGTTGATTCTGTAATAAGTGTCGAAACCATGGACTGCAATAACTGAACTTTTCCTCCATGTTCTTCTGAAGTAGAAGTCTGAAAGGGCTTTGTCAAAGATGAGCTGATATCGCGCCAACGGCTTGGCAGATATCGGTCTGGAATGTGGAAGCAGTTGTTATTTGATAGAACACGAAGAACATGTCTACAAAGGATTCCTGAAAACTCAAAGAAGTGGCAGCTGCAGCTAATGAAGCCATCATGAGGGATCCAGATTACTTTGCACCCTCCATCGCTATCTGTATGGTGTCTCACAATGAAAAAAGTTTCATCTACCATTAGCGATGCATACTGTGGAGCCAAAACAAGCTCTTCTTGTAGTCTGCTAAAGGCATGTGGTGTAAGAATAGTAGCAGCATGTGATTCCATTGGAGATCCTGTTTTGAGGGAGATTTTCTGGACTTTCCGTTGAATTTTTTGTTTTCCTCCTGCTTCATCTTTGAGTTCAATTATAGCTGCCACCTGGAAAGAAGAGGTTAAAATAACGAAACCTAAACACTCAAAACAAGAACATAAAGGGCACAGATAATGGTCACTAACCTGCTCTATAAAGTTAACACCATGAAACTGAGCACTCATAAAACGTTGGATAAAAGAATTTATCAACTCTGATTGGAATACATTTGTCATTCCAGCAAAAAAGTAACATCTCAAGTATGGGAGAGCCCAAAAAGTGCGTAATGCATACAAGCTGACAATGTGCTTATTTCCATGTAGTCCGTATTTATCAACCATTTTCTTCCATCCTAGTTCAAAATCCTCCGCTGAGTGCAAATCATAAAGCTGTCGGAAGTCAGCTTTCCATTCATCATATTTTGACCCAAGCAGTACTGAAAACCAATCTGTGAACTTTGCAATGATATGCCATATGCAAAAAGCATGCTTTGTCCTGGGCATTTCAACAGCAACTGCTTCTTTAAGCCACATATTTTGGTCAGTTAATATTGTTTCTGGAGCTTTTCCATTCATGAAGTCCAAGAATGTCTATCATGCATATTTACAAAGAGAAAAAGGGAAAAAAATTATTAGTTAGCTCAAACTCGTTATCAGGAGGAAAAAAAAATGAAGAGAGAATAAATTTTTAAATAGAGAAGTATTAATTACAAGACTAGAGCACAAGCATAAGGCATCATGAGATATAATTTTCTAAACATAAGGCATGAGTCTCATGTATAGCATAGCTAAATGTCTGGCCATTTTCCTTTGACTCTATAATGATAATTAGGAGGTTCATACATACAATAAGAAAAGCCATCAATTCAATGCCGAAGATCTCTCCATAGAAATTGCTACACAGCTTCTTACCTTCAATGCCCAGGAAAATGACTGCAGATTTTCATCTCGAAGAAGTACACAACCAAAGAAACAGTTCATTCCATGATTTTCCACTCCAAGCCAAATCCCTAGAATCATATCATAAGCATCCAAACGATGTGTGGTGTCAAATATTATGGCATCTCCAAAAGCCTCATATGATTGTACAGATGAAGCATAGGACCAGGCAATATGCTCCAACCTATTGTTTGCATCTATCTGGAAGTTATATTTGAAGTTGGGATCCTTATCCTTCTTGTATTTGCACAGTTTTAAGAGGTCCATAACATCATTATCTCGATCCACATTCCTAAAGGATTGCAATAAGTTTCTGACATCTATTTCTGTAAATGGTAAACCACCTAACTTAACACCCTTCTCTAGTTCCATTAATCTTAACATTTGTCGCACAGACATACCAGCTTTTGCATACATGCAAATCCGGCTCTTGTCATCTGCAGACATGGAGCAGTAAGCAGGAAGCAACTGCACCTCATTTGATTTCAACAATTCATGGTTGTGGGCATTGCTGAAACCAGTTATCCGCCATTCTGGAACATCAAAATCTGCCCTTTTAACAATCCGCATATATGCTTGACATCCACAGCGAGATGATTTGCGATTTCTTTGCAGCTTTCCATCGTCTGATGGCTTTAGTTGTGGATGGCCACCACGGTGGCAGGTGAAATCTCTCCTCGTTATCCCCCTACCGACACCATCTTTGCCTCGAGTACGATGACGTCTAATTGAAAAGCCACATTGCCTTGCAAAACTGCAATAAAATTCGTAGGCAGCATCTTGAGAAACAAATCTCTGACCAATAAATGGGACAAGGGTAACAGAAGTTTGTCGAGACAAAATCGTGTCCTCAGGCATTTCCTCAATGCTGCCAATATCATCTGGAGATGAACCCATGCCATTTTCAGAGGTTTCTTTCATGACACCTGTTAAGTCTGAATTATTTCCACAAAAGATATCTATATCCTGCAAGTAATTTTTACAACTCAGATAACATAAAAGTAAAATAATACAATTTTTGAAACTTCTTCACCAGATCATCTCAATTAATCTTCCTGTAAATTTGAGGTTGTAATGTAACAAAAGAAGACAATAAACGACTAAAAACTGAAAGCCAAACGTATAGACAACACCATAATATATCCTCTCATCGTATAAAATTATTAATTACGCAACATTGGAGCATATTTTCACACGCATATTGCCTACTACTCAACGAAAAAACTTATGTAAATAGTGCACAAATCAATTAAACATGCTAATACATGCTAATTGCTCCTCATTACAGCATAAAAACAAAGAATCAGAGTTTTCCCATCAAGAGTATATAGAAATTAGTAAATATACAAAGCTCGCAGTGACATGTGAATCAAACAATTCTTTTACAACTAATTTGATAAAAATGAACTTACTTAAGTGCTAACCGCTTGTGTACAGCTCTAATTTCCAGTTCATTTGAAACCCTAGGTCCCTTCATCTTAATGTTATCAAATCACACCTCTACAATCCTCTGATTCCGCCAAATATGAAACAATAGCCAAATTATGACGCAAGACTGAAGAGAAAATAGTGAGTAACACGAGAGTTTATAAATTTAAATCATTTTACACAACAAGCTGAGAAAATAATAGTAGCTTAAAATATTATATGTGAAATTGAGCATAGATTGAACTGGCAGGGACGTTCAAGGATGGGAAGTGAGTACGCATCCGTGGAGAACGATAACTTCTGTGGCTAGAGAAAGCTACCGTGCGCCGGGAGCGACACGGGCTAACAAATGCACCTGGTTTGATTTTTTGCCGTTGGATCAGAGTGTTGGCGTAACGGGAGACCGTCGGGTCAATGAGTTGAGATATTCAGATTCGAGCAGTGGCCGGATTAACGGTCCGCGTGAGAATTGTGTTGCATGGCGTGAGCACATTGGCGTATCTAAGACAAACCCAAGTCAAATGGGCTTTTGACCCACAATGGAAGAATCACAGTACAAAGCCGTAACAGTAATAAGCGCTTTGTTTGGGCTCCAATTGGGCCCAAGATAATTGGTTTGGAAATTCAAAACTTATGGGCTTGTACTTTCATACTAAAGAGTACGAGCAATGATAAATACCCCAGCTCTTGTATAATATTGACAAGATTCACCCATAAGTTATACCTATAACTTAAAATTATTTTGAAAAGATCATCTTAATTAAAAATAATTTTAATAAAATTGTGTTATTTTTTGTCACAATCTTCATTATTGTTGGTTAATTTTATTATGAATATATGTATAGTTAAATTTTTGTGGGTAATCATGTGTCTATGATGTATTATCCCAATTCATAAATTTCATCCGAGTCTTTTTTTTTTTTTTTTTTTTTGTAATAAAGAAAATCTAAGTATATTTATTATTACCCATGCATGATTAAGATCTATTTTCTTTTTATTATATTGCATTTGATTAACAATCAATCACCAATTTGTGTTTACTCTAAAAAATAAGTGTTGGATTAAGATCTTGATTGGAGGTTAACCTTAATCCAAGCAAAGTGGTCAGAAGCCTGGTGTTTGTATATAGACCTTCCAATAGCAGATTATGGCATGCAAATTTTTGGATCTTCTGCCTGTCTGGAAACCGTTCTCTCTAGAACTAATTTTCCTGAAGAGAAAATAATATATTCATTTATCTCTTTCAAGCAAAACAAAACAAAACAAAAAGGTGTTCTAGATGCACATAGATCTTATTGAATATCCATGTGGTTTATTTGACATCAATACATATCAACACTCCTGTAAATTGATGCTGAAGTTTAGAGCACTATACCAATCCTCATCCACTTACATGTGGGCATGCTTTGCAATTGGATCTAAAAAAACACCATTATTCAAAAGGCAAGAGACGACCTGTAAAGAAATTGCTGTGCTCAAGTTTTTGACACAAATCACATGATTCGTGTGGGTTACCCACTTCCAACTGGAGGACAAAATTAACAAGCTTTGCTAGAATATTGTGAGGCACCAATTATAAAAAATGTATAATTATATTTGGTTAATACCAAGTTTTCGGATAATCTTTACATGTATGTGAAATGAAATTGTGCTGAAAATTAGCATGGATAGCAGCATTGTCACAGATGATAACGTGACCCAATAAAACCTTAGGATATCATCACAAGCTGAAAAGTGAAGAAAAGTGCGGTTAGTAACTGATAATGCACTAACTAGGAACAAACCAATGGCGTGTAAGGTTGACCTTAACCGTAAGAGATTTAACTCATAACCATTTATAAAAGGTCTTGGTGCTGCAGAAAACAGGCTTTAGTTCCTTCAGATAAGAACTAAGGGGCTTGGTGGGGTATCATAAAGAGATTCTGCAACCTTGAGACGTTGGCTTCTAACATTTTATGGCGTCTTTTCCTACGAAATGGGTCAGCTATGCCATCTTACCACTATACAAAAATTCCATCAGATAACTCTGGCTGAATTGTGATCTTGAGCCAAGATCCTAGTATGAAGAAAGCCATTTCAGAAGTACCAGGTGAAACTGCAGACTCTATCTTCACCATCAGCATCAGCTAATTAATTATCTAAATCTGATTGAAGTTTATGTAAACTTTGACGAAAAAATAGTTATAAACTTTTAAAATATGTTTGAGATTAAGTTAGCTGCTAATGATAAACACAATATATATTTGCAAACGTTTTTAAGAATGGCAAGCTTAACTAGCGAAAGTTTAAGTTTAAGAGCAAGTAACTTTCTACACAAGTCTTCCCTTCAAGCCAGCATGTGAGTTGTGATAGAGCAAGAATTTCTGTTAAAGTGAAAATGACACACAAAAAATAAAGGTGATCGTATTGTTTCCCAGACCGAGTAGTGGATGAAGATAGTAGTAGTACAAGGTAGAATTTTATTCGAGTCCAAAGCATTGTTTGTTAGCCATTATCCTACAAAGCTTGTAGGTCGTGGCAAAGCAGTGCCAGCGCCACCACTCTCTTATTTGTTTGATTTTGTCGCATTTGCGACAAATAATATCCTCATGTCGAGACTCGAGAGATTGTATTGTTTGTGCACCTGATAAGACCTTAGCGTGTAAGAGTTATCAACCTAGCTGAGTAACTAATGTTACATCACGAGAGAGAACTGATCTGCTTCACTCGCTCTCATTGCCTTCCATCCATGAATCAACAGTTTAAAAGAGAGAAAATTGACAATTATTTGTACTGGTAACATTTCAACAGTGGCTGCATCATTATCAACTAGAAGAACATGGCGCAACTCAAACTGAAACAATTTGTTGTGGACCACTCTTAACATAAGAAAAGCATTTCAGATAATGCAGCAGCTTCTATCAAGACTAGTGGAAAAGGCAAAAAGTGACCACAGAAGTGACACACGTGAATCTTTCAAAGTGATCAGGAAGATTTTTGAAAGTTATTTTCGAAAGTAAATAAAATCGAAGATAATTAGAGACAAGAAACTAAAGAAAAACATGGAGTGGGCCATTTTCTGTACTTCGATGTCCCGAAATACTAGAAAGCATTTACCGTGAAGTTTTTTATAGTTGAAGCACTTACATTACTTGTTATACAAGGCCTCAATTCTCTAGCTCAAAAGAGAAAGGAACTGATATCTAAAACCCACAAGCACCTGTGATTTTGTATTTTGCGGTAAGATTATACTATAATCTTAAGGAATATGTTTACCAAATTTAATTTGTAAATTAAGCAAATCGAATCTAGATATTATGTGATCATTGTCTGCAAGCGTGATAACAATGTTACATGTAATTGTTGTGAGAATGAGGTCGGGCCTCAGGACATTATATATCATGACACCCTAGCTAGTAGGGCCAATTTGTCACTCAATAATTTTCGTCACTGCCTGAATCCAAACAAACGAGGGGAATAGAGATTTGACACCATAAGGCCGTGGTGGGGGCTGACCTACTCTGTCTCTGTTTAGGCATCTCCATCGAATTTTTCTCAATGACATGTGAGTAATGGTTTGCATGAGTGCAAAGTATTAAAGGCGAAATAAGGACGGACTGGGGTCATATAGTCATTATGTCTTGAAGAAATAATTCACACTTTCCCACGGGCCACATAAGAACCTTTAAGACTAAGAGCAAAGCTACAAATTACGGAGCAATCCAAACTTTCTACGCATGGCTTCTACTCGTATTTTCCAGCAAACCTTCACACAAGTACCCTAGGAATAGGATTTTAGAGTGTAAAAGGACAATCTCATGTGATAGTAATGGTAAGGAAGCCGAGTTGGTGAGATTCATTCATAGACTGCAATGAGTTCCCAAGGGTGAGAGAATTATCGAAAGTTACCTTTCACCTTGTATGAAACCGAAACAATAGTTAATCAATATATTCAAGTACGATAATGCAGAGGAACCTTATTGAGCTTGCTCACTGAATTAATTTCAGATTTTTAAACGACGTCGTTAACCATGAAATGATCAGCTTCCTTTCCTACCGCTTCTCGTATTTTCCAATGAGGCAATATTACTAGTGGGGTTATTGAAGATAGGGGATGTCAATCAAGCTTGGATTAGGGGAGACACTGATCATTTAGACCTCGTGAGCTAGCGGTGAAGGTTGGGAGTCCGTCCACGCGCACGTTAGTGGTCGACAGCCTATCTATCTCGTCCATAAACAAACGACGCACTCGCACGTGTCGTTAGATGGCGACAATGGTGGTCTGCTAAGTACAACAACTGATTTATTTCCATCCACAGTCCCTTTAATTTGAGAGAGAGAATATGTCATGTGTAATGCTAGTCTCTCAAACAAGCTTTCTTCTTCCTACTGCTACACTTCACCTTCTTTGGCATGAGGGCTACCATTGACTCATGACTGGACATGTCATCTCTTATTAGCTAATATTATTGGGTTAAATTGCCCAACCAAGAATTTTCAACTGAAAACTAGTTTCATCGGTTTGTGATCAAGTGGTGCAAATTATTGAATTTCTGTTTCGCCTTACTTTGATCGTGGGTCCTCATAAGGTTCAATTTGAGGCTATAATAAACAAGGTGGAGGGAGAATTCAGGTACATGAACAAAGTGTAATTTTCCATAAGTTTACTTCAATCAGTGATCTGTGTCTTGTATCCCACTAATCTCTAGTCGTCCACCTTTCCTTCTCTTTTTCAATTTCAATACAATCTACAGACTTCAATTTGTGGTGCATTTTGGAGTTTGAAGAAATAAAGAGATCCTGTTTTGGCAAAACGAGAAGAGATCTCACACCATATTCAATGGAATGAGACAGAGACCAAACTAGCTACAACTATAGCTTAGGTTAATTCATATATATCACATAAAAGATGAAGAATATGTCAGTATTTTGAAAGACCTCAGCCTAATTTGGCTAATTAAACAATGTTGGTAACCTGAATTCCTTCATGGATTTCAAAAGTGTTCATGTATGCTTGCCCGTCTCTTATTATTGTACCAAATTAGTTGAGTTCCACTCTATTATAGGATCCACAAGAAACCCTATAACCACGGTTTTTATTCTCTAACGGGCCAACCTGATTTCCTGTGTTTTATGGTTTCTTGTCCTCGGCCTGTTGATTATTTGTGCTATGACAGATGGCACGCCTCTACAATCTTAAGAGTAGCTCGTGCCTACACTTACAGACAATGAACAATGACTCCCTTTATTTTCGGGCTCTTTGCTTCAAAATTTCATCATCACCCATCCTCAGGATCTGCCTCCACCAATCAAAAATTTTGAAAATATAAACACTGCACATTAACTGTATACGCTTGGTATGTAAGAAGGCAAATTATAGGCACTACGTAAAATAACTCAAATAACAGTGTTAAAGAACTAATTATTTAACCCAGCGCTATAGCTATTTACATTTTATCTGCAGGGAAATGAACTGTGCAGCCCAGCGATTTCCATTGACATGATTCAGCCTGAAAGTGGCCAACTCTGAAGATGTATTACTTTTTACTGTTCTTCGCCAAGGACAAGACCAAAAACAAGAAGGTAGATGAAGCCATTTCCTTATAAATATACGGGATTTCATTGCAAATCATATTCAACCATTTGAACTTCTGTCGCTAAATATCATGGGTGAGTGTTCAATTTCAGCCAAATTATTATCAACCGATATGGCACCAGACAAACAATCCGATCATAAACCCACTTCAACATTAAAGCTATTCGGGTTCCCATTGACTGATCACCAAGATGAGATTCCAAACAAAAGAGAAAAACGTGGAGAAAACAGAATGTTCGAGTGTCAATTTTGCCGCAGAGTGTTTGCTAACTCTCAAGCGCTAGGAGGGCACCAAAATGCGCACAAAAGGGAGCGTCAAAGAGCAAGACGTCCCCAGTTTCATGGTCAACAACAATTCATAGCAGCCGCTGCACCTTTTATCAGCTCACATGCGGTGAGATCAGCTCCCTCCTTTCATCCAAGAGCGTTTGCCAGCAATAATTTTTCTGCTGCCAGATTTGCGCAGCGGCCAAGTTATTATCCGTCACCACCTTCTGAGTTTCCTTCTCGAATTTATGTCGCACAGCCTTTGCATGTTGCTCCTGCAATGCCCTCGCATGGTGATTTTTCTGGTAATTTCCCTGAGGGAGACATAGGCGTTGACCTCCACCTTAAACTTTCTTCCTCATCAGGTTGATTATGGCTAATATTCATAAATTAACCACGCATGGGTGAATATGCTTCTTTCTTCTTTTGGAGTGAATTGCTGTATTATCTCTATTTCAAAACATCTTTTAAAGGCGATAAATTAGAAGCTTGATTTTGAAGGAACTACGAACATACTTGTATCACATTGCTTAATCCTTTGTATATATAGACAATATATTGCAGAAGAGTTTTCTATTTATCCTCGCCATCGACATCCAATCTTCAGTATGTCTTCAAGTCATGAATGGCTCTAAAATAACTGCACTTGCTAGATACTTATTGGAGATAACAATAACAAACTATTTGTCCAATAAGAAACATAACTTGTTTTCTAAAATTAAAGATTTGCTTTAGTGTTTAGTGTTATCAAGTCGTTGACCAACTTCATTTCATTCAGACAAATGTATTAAAAAGAAATATTTAGCTGTTTAATATCCGTCTTCCTTGTAATAATTACTGCTTAATGTGAATCAGATACAGCAGCAAAGCATATTTTAAGTATAAAGTATAGTATCTGTCGTTCAATACCTTTTGAGCATTTGAGATTTCCCTTCCTTAATCAATATATTAAAGAAAACAAGTAATAATTAAGTATTGTAATTAGAGCCAGACAGAAGGTTTCATCCAACCGAAGATCGGCAAATCCGAGCTGTCCATAGTACTTCAAACATTTCATTACAGCTAAACTGTAATTTTTCTTTAAACCGTCGCAAAAAGAAAAATGAAAAGAGATCATACAGTACAGAAACCTCCAGCACAAGACTCGAGGAAAAGGTCCAGCAAAAACTCAAGTCCCTTTCTGCCCTTTATTTTATTATTTCTTTTCCCAGTTTACCCTCAACTTTCCCGAACCCTAGTGTCCCTTGGATCGTAATATAAACCCCAACACATCACTTCTCCTTCCCTCTTTTATTTGAATCAAAGCTCGGGTGATATTAGATGGAGGGGTACGAGCCGGGTCAGCGGTCGTACGGAAGTGATCAGAGACTGGAGATTGTTAGTGGGAAGAGTTTTAGTAGTGGTGTTGGCGACAACCATACCTATGCAACTTCCGATCTCCCACAGATTCCTCCACGTGTGACTCGGCCGAGTAACAGCGCGTCGTTAAAGCCGTGGGGGTTTGGCGATCCTGAGATGAAGAGAAGGAAGAGGGTTGCCAAGTATAAGGTTTACACTGTTGAAGGTAAAGTCAAGATTTCTTTAAGAAAAGGACTTCGTTGGATCAAGAACAGGTGCTCTCAGATCGTTCACGGGTACTAGATTTTTGCTAATCGGAATGCGCGGCTCTGATGGAAACACTTCAGATGGGCACCCATGTAATGCTGAGTTGACAAGATCTTGGTTGGAAAGTCTGATCACGGATTCACGTCTGGCGAGAGAGTGTGAGTAGTTTCATGTCAATCTTGTACTACTGCAGCTTTCTAATTTTATTTTATCAGTAATTCAGTGAGAATGAGTGGAATGCTTTCCTGTATTAATTGCCTCATATTGACTCGATTTTTTTATCGTGGTTGAAGTTTCTGTCCACCGGGTACCGGGTACATATTTGAATTACCCAATACTGATTAAGTTGTAGAACCCCAATAGGGCTTTCAAGAAAAAGCCCAGCCGGAAATCAATAGACAAACATGGGTGTCAGTTCGGTCGTTGTCCTAGGCCACTTTGTTCTGTAATTTTTGGACAATTCTGTACGTTCGCATTCGGAAAATTCAATCTGCTTAATTATTAAGTCTGAATTCTGAATGTCAAGCCTGTAGTTGTAGATGACTGACAATATCGTATTAGAAACTCATTCATATACTTCCATACACTCAAAATTATTAGAAATTCCAGAATTATGTCAGGAACATTATGTTGCAAAAATGGTTTTATCAAAAAGGAATATTATAATGTTTTCTGGTTAATGAATGTATGGACATTTCATATCTGTGAAGTTATAAAGAAGGGCTTGGCCGATAAATTAAAATAATTCCAAGTCAACAAACACCAGGCAAGAAATGATAATTGTATTCTGATGCTAGCGAGGAGTTCATTCCTCTAGTTTCTCTTGTATATTAATTGTCCAACACAAAATTATGAGTGTGTATCAATGATCACCTCTTTCTTCCCAAAAGTTGTTTACAAAACTGGAAGTAGGATAATGAAACACAAAAGAGAATGAAATTAAGAGACACACTGGAGGTATGGAATCTTTCTTCCATCTCTGCTTAGACATTTTTATTATTATTATTAGCAAGAATATTTCCCGTCAATTTGTGATTGCCCAAAATTACAAAAAGGATAACAAAAGTGAAGAAAACAATAAACAACAGCAATCGTAATTGTATTTTATATATATATATATATATATATTATTATTATTCTCTCCATCTTCGCCTTTTAGCTGCCTTCCATGTACTTGACGTACTGCAAAATCGTATTGAATCCCTTGGTGATTGGCCCATTGGTTTCCAGCCCACAGATCTCGAAGGATTTAAAGATTGAAGACACCAGAGATTAAAAAAAATGAAGAAACCCACGAAGGGAATGGAATGAAACAATGAAAATGCATATGAAAGGTGCATACATATAAATACATATATATATATATATATATGTATGTTATTAATCTGTCAACATCGGCCCCTCATATCGGCTGTTTGAGTTTCTTCCCAGAGCTGTTCATATATTCAAAGTTTTGAGTCTTCATTTGTTCATAAAATTGATTGATAAACTCCTCGGCCTTGGCATCAATCATCTCGTCACCAATATTATCATCGTATTCCTCATTGCCCTCTTCACACGTATCAAGCTCTTGAAGATTCACTGCAGACGCGTATTGGCTCAAATCACCAACAGAGCTGGAGGAAGCAATTGACTTGGGCGCTGCTGGCGACATGGGCGGCGAAAACACTTCCTCAAACTGTTCAATCGTTGGCGGAGCCTCGGGCAAGGGCATGCATTCCGATGGTGGTGGAGATTGGTTGCTGTGGAGATGCAATGGACGCATTGAATCCAAAACGTTCTTCCACGGACCCTTAGAAGCCACATCAACCTGCATAGATGTTTTTGATTTGCCAGATTTACGAAGCATGTACAAGGCTACCCTTATAAGATGCATTGGACCTCGCTTTTTCTTAGGCGCCTTAAGCAAGGCTTGATCAACATTGATCATCATTTTGTTCTTCTCATTTGTGATCGCCGTGTTCGATTTTTGTTCCATAAAATTAAAGGAAGAGAAGAGTTTCCTGGAGGCTTCCCTGCACAAAGCAGGGTGAGATCCTATAAGTTATCTCTTTTTTGGGAGAGAATCTCAAAAGGGCAAATGAACTACCTCCCAGGAATGACTTATAAATACGACCTGCTAACTATATATGTTATTTGTTAGGAATGTGCGTTGTATATAATATTTCAGGATTAAAACTCCTTGCAGTTTGTTCCAAAAATAACAAAAATACGTGTAACTCTACGCGTTGTAATGCTTAAAATAACTCAACTCATCTACAATCTCAGCGCATGTAACAAGTAATTACTGAAAATGCATTTGTCTAGAAATTCATTAGATGACTGGTTAAAGACAAACATAGACAGCCCCCCTACCCTATGAAACAATACGAACAATCCGTAAATTACTTAATAATTAACACTATTTTAAAGGAATTTGTTCATCGCCAAATACCATAATCTATACAAATTTAATAAAATTAACCAGTAGTACGAGTACGCAGTACATTATTCAACGATGCAATAACTTTATTTATTTCACTGATTAATGATTATGAAATTAATTATCATAATCTGACGGTCAATAAAGAAAAGCTTCGTCGGGGTGGCAGAATGGTAATAATGAAAAAAAAAATTGATGGTTATTTGGTAGGTAGGAGCAGAACGTGGGAGGAGCATGGTTTTAGGCAAAGGAACCGGCGAGTTGCCTGTTGGGGAGAAGAAGTCAATAATCCGACGGCTATCATTTATTTGATGCCGTAAGTTCCTCCCTTCTGTTGAATAAGAATTGGTCACTTTCTCTCTCTCTCCCTCTCTCATTACAATTAATACAGGAGAAAGAATAACCCGAAAACATGCATCCATGCAATCAGCTTACAATACCAACTAACCCTAGTAACGTGAGGTCCGCAACATTGCACACCAAATTTTCCGTGATTTCTTTGCTTTGCTAGTACAATACAATACAATATTACTATGCTAGGTCCCACATCATAGATCATTAATCACATCTTAATCATATCATCTCTGATTATATATATGTGATTGATGATGATCGATACGTTGCGTACAAGTCTTGAAATTAACCCCAACCCAGATCATCGTTGGCTGTCTATATTCTCAAATATATATTTGTAGGAATATTGCAAAATTGCATGCAATTGTGAGACGATGACATAACTAAGAAAGAATTTTACGTGCACTCTTACTCTATAAATAATGCAATTTGAAGGCATTTTGCTAATGAGTCAGTATTAATTCCACATGGAATTATATAATAGCTGATTAGAATATGCAGCCAAATGGGTACCTTTCAACCTATCTCCAATATTTGTTTGCTATATATCATTTAATAGCTAGGCAAACTACAAAGATTGGACAAATGTATATAGAATTTAGATTATTGTAATTAACTTCCTGTGGTATAATGGTGCAAATGATTTACTGATAAGAAAGGTAACTTTGTCTTTAACTTATATATTTGTTTGCCTTGCCATCATTTATTAGTTAAAGGGACAAAGGAGTCATTGTTGATAATAGTTTTCCAAAACAACACTCACGATGTGTTGATGACTGAATCAAGTATGCTTTACTCAATGTGCTAAATCATATCATATGTGACCGACCATATATAATTTGTTGCATTTAGTCTTATGCAAGCTGTCCAAACTGTCAATATTACATGAAGTTTCGTAAATGCTTCCATGGCTCGAATAAAGCATACTTTATATATATATTAATCATACTAGTATACAATAGCTTCCCCGGTTTATAAGCCATGGAAACATTTATGAAACTTCGTGTAATATTGACAATTTGGACAGCTCGCATAAGACTAAATGCAACAAATTAGTTCCATATTTTACGATGTTGATCAGGAAAATGTGGTAGTTGCTGCAATATTCTATGAAATAATAATTTACTACAATCATTACAACTATGTCTATTTTTATAGGTTGAATCCTGTACCTTTCTCAGGATCTGCATCATCCTAACTCCACTGTTTGTATGATACAGACAATTTTTTTTTTTTAATTTGTTCGACAAATTCATTTACCCAAATGGGATTGGACCTATAACTTAACCAGAAATTACCTATAAAATTTGAAAATCATTCTTAAAAATGCTGTATACTTTCTTTGGAACGATATAAGAAGCTCAGTAGGAAACTCTTGAAGCTAGAAGTTAAGTATCTTTTTAGAATAGAATATAAAAAATCACCCAACAATGATTTGGCCATTTATGAAACTTGGGTTGCTGTTTTCTTCTCATTTCTTTGTCTTTTAGCTTTTATGGGTAATTATATATAGAGCTTATTCAATTCAATACTTGTTGCAATTACATTGAATATAATATCCTGTCATAGTGTCATTGCATTTGTCAATTTGCCAAGAGAAAACAGCTGCCAACTGTTGCTCCTCCCGTTTCATTTTCCTTGTTTCCTTCTAAGATGCTTCATCGCAGCACTTTATTTCATTTACCCACAAGAAAACAAAACACAAGTTTGAACATTTGGAATTTTCTTCAAATCTAAACACTTGTTAGCATGAATTAGGTGACAAGTTACAGTGTGAAAGCCACGCAATAGGAGACCGAAGTGTTACAAGTTACCGAATTCCTGTGAAAATTAGCTATCGTAGGACCCACGAGGCCATTAGCAATAGCTGGAGGGGGTGTAGCCAGTTCACTCCAACAAACTAACCGTTTACCAAGAAATTGCAAGAACTTCAACACTAACTCCACAAATCTAGAACGTATGCCCAATAAATAAAACTGATCATCATCACAAATATACTAAAAATTATAAAAGAAGACCAAAGTTTAGATCAGATGGATGGAAAAGCTCACGAGGCTCAGACCAGCTGATGCAGTCAATGCCCAAAATTGAAACAAAGAGCCATGGATCTAAGTGGTACCCAACTCAGTTGACGCAGCCTAAGATTGTAAATACTTTTTGAAAGAAATATGGCATCTTTTTTATTTAATTACTCCATAAATCAATGATTAGTACTACTGCCGAGACACGGTTTATGAGATATTCAAGCAAGCAATCATAGGCAAGGCACAACTGTAAGTTACTTTCAAAGAATTAACAAAGAAAAATCTCCCCGGGCCCTCTTTCGGAGCTTGGGATTCTCTTTAAGCTTTATGTATAATTGCAAGTATAAACAACTAAAATAATAAGCAAACGTTTACTTGTGCAAAGTCTACACTCAATTTTGAACTTGTTCTCAGCCTCAGGGATATTCTTTCTTAATTAGAAAGCCAAACCCCAACTCGCCCATGTATTATATGACCAAAATGACCTTTTAAGTATTAATTTCTAAAATTCAAATTAAAAAGCTTTCTCAGTTCAAACTTCATTGCATTTCGTTAATTATAAATGTTCACATTAAAAAAAAAAGTATTAATTATTTATTGGGATAGTTACTGTACATCAAATATAAAATTTTTAAACTTTTTTATTAATCATTTTAAGTTTTTTTTTTCGTATTTTAAATTATTTTATTATGTATTTTAAATTTTGGATTAATCGTTTTAATTTTTGTAATTTATATTTTAAGTTCTTTTTATTAAGTGTTTTAAATTTTTTGTTAATCGTTTCAAGTTTTATATTATATATTTTAATTTTTATGTATGCAAATATATGATATATTAAAGTAAATTAGTATTTATTTATTTATTTATTATAATTATCTATTGTTAGTTGAAATAAACATAGTTAAGAAACATATACAAACGATTTAGTTGGGCCTAGCAATAGTGCAACTACCAAGAAACAAGCAAGCAAAACAACGAACAAATCTAACGAGGGAGAGCAGGGCAGAATAGGGGTAGATTTGGTAACAAAACGGCTCCCTATGATTTTCCGCGTACGACCGCGTTAGCCACCAGGCCGCACCGCTCACACTTTACATTTTCACACCAGGCCCCGCTCTCTTTCCGCGTATCAATTTTCTACTCGATATATAAATAGCTTCAGTATCTCCCTCTTCGTTCAGCACCTGATTATCTAAACAGCGCTATATTTCAAAACACAGCTTTAAGTTTCTCTCATTTTCCTTATTATTCAGAAACGTTTCTCTCTCTCTTTCAGTACAAAAGTATCTGCTAAAAGCCAGCAAGTCTCTGTATATTCTCTGGGAGGAAGACTAAAATGCCGAAGAAAAACAGTGATGTTACTCGTAGAGCATGGAACTTGCTGCGTCTAGCATTGTTATGGGCTAGAAAAGGCGGAGTGTTTAAGAGACGTTTGATGATGGAACTGCGTCTTGTGCCTAAATTCATCAAAAGTTTAGGGCACGCAACTCCGCGAGATCAAATACATTTCGGACAGCGGGAGCTTTCCTTTGACGAGACTCCGATTTTCCACGTGAAAATGCGCCGTCCAGCCTCCATGCGATACCTGATCCCATGCATAACGCCGCAAGTTGATTTTGATTATGATTTTGAAGATGACGACGACAATAACGGAGTCTATGGCTATGATTATGGGAGGAAAAGTTTCTTGAAAAACGGCGAAGAAGAAGACGACGACGAATATGGGCATGAGACTAGTGAAAAGAGAATTCCTATAGAGGAGCAAGGGATTGATTTGAGAGCGGAGGAGTTCATAGCAAAATTCTATCAGCAAATAAAGATGCAAAGACAGATTTCATATTTGGAGTACAATGAGAGACTAAGTAACAGCTCAAGTTGATATGTTTTTTCAGACATTTGCATTGTTTGTCTTGCTTTTGCCTTCAGTTTTCATGATTCCACCCTTCTCTAGATGCCGCATTTTTTGTAAATACCGAGGCTTTGATTGAGTTCTAAGTGCTTACAATTTTATAAATAAAGAATATATACACTTGTATTTGTACAATAATTTTGCTTTTGAGAGAGTGAATTTTATTAATTTTCTTTCAGAAGTCCTTGTATTTGTATAACAAGTTTACGCATAGCGGCCGATGAACAAGCAGGAATTGGAAAATAGTGACCAGAACGATCCACAAATTTAAGCATACAATCATACTGATTTTGGGTGGAATTTATCTGTCACAAGGAGCAGTCATCAGATTCAACATTACAAACAAAAATTATCACTAGTGAATTTGCAATTGGCAAATTCGGTAATATCCATTCGAACCAATTTAATCAAAATATGGACCGTGTATATTGCCCTCTAGCAGTATCATTGTTAAGAGTGTTATTATATAACTGAACTGCTCATTTCTGCCCAAGTACAGCAAAATTTTCTTCACCCCACTCTGATTCTTTAACCTAGGATTTTGGCTTGAATGTCTAAATGAAGGAAACAAGAACTCACTAATCTATATCAAAACCTGCATGTAATAAAAAAAAATGAATTAGCTTTGAACTAAACAAGCATTAAATATAGCAAAGAACAGTGTTTCAAGCAGTATGGCTCTACACTCTGATTCTGTTGCATAAAAGGATCTACTTACGTGCACATAGATGCATCATAGCAAAAAAAAACATAAGCAACCAAAATTCAGCATATAGATCCATAAAAGAAAAGGATGTATCTCTTCTTCTACACCACATTGAGAGCTTATCCAACAAAGATGACATTATTGAGCCATGTAAAAACACACACCAGAGAACCTCAAGGAAAAGAATCATGCATTTCAAAGAGATTTTCAAGCCTTATTTGAAGTTCACCACTAAAATATTGGTTGCACTGCTAAATACCAAGCAGATGATGTGCAAGTTAGCACAGTGGCTACATTTACAAGTTACTACACTGCAGAACAGTACTTGATACACAGAAGTTTCCTGAATAAAATAGAACTAAAACCGTGAAAGATGTTTGAAAGCAATAAACATTCAATTCTGCCACTGCCAATTAGACTAGCCAAAGTTCCAACCCTGTCCAAAAAAGTGGCAGGAAGAGAAATGTGGATATAACTAGAAGGTATACTACCTTGCATCAAAGGATTACTCAAAATTTGTTCTTTCAGAATATGGCCTACCTAATAATTGTAAAAATTGATCTAGCACCATCTAGGCACTGAAAGTTGTAGATCAACTTCCGTTCTGATGTGTAGTAAGATATGCACCCAATTGCTTTGTCGCTGCCAATATGAAACCTGCGATTGTAAAGTCATATTTTTATAACCTGATAAGATAGATATTTACTGAAGGACAAAAGCTGAATTCTGTGAAATCAAAATATTTGTTTAAACATTAGTTGAACACAGCATCAAAACAAATATAGCTGGCTAGTAAGTATTGTTACGGAGATAATTTAGAATAAAATAATATCTTATTTAATATTTGATTTGCGATATTTAGGAATGTTTTCTATTATAGCTAATATTTGATTTGCGATATTTTAGGGATGTTTTCTATTATAACTTGATTATAAATAGCAGAAAATTATATTGTAATTATGACAACTTCAATGTACATTATCTTCTATATAATGTAAGGAAACCCAAAAAGAAAGGACATTCAGACAAATTTAACATCGTATCAGAGCCCTTACTCTGATATTCATCTCTGTGGTCTCAATCCTTCGTGTGCAATGAGAAAAGAATTTTTTTTCTGTTTTTGCAAGTTCTATCTTGCTCTTAGATCATACCACTTTGTGGGTTCACTATTTTGTGGCTGTCGGCAATTGGTTCTTGGTAGAGAATCATTCTCTCTTACAGGTCCTTTGCTTTTGTTGATTTTTTTTTTTGGCTGAGTGGCTGAGTGTTCATCGGCCTTCTCTGTGGCAATTGACCCTTCTGTGGTAGTGACCGGCCGTTTCTGTAAGGGTTACATGGTGGTCGACAACCTTTGTGACTTCAGTTCTGGGTGTGACTTTTGTTGATCTCTGAGATTTTGGCATTTCACTTTGCCGATTGCTTGTGCTGGACAGGTATTATCACAGGCCTGTTATTGTGTTCCTTGCCATAACTGTCTGAATTTCCATAATTTTCATTATGTCGATTGAGTATACTTTTGTTCGCTTCACTGGCAAGAATTTTCCTACATGAAAATTTCAGTTTAAGATGTTTTTAAAAGAGAAGGAATTATCAAACCATATTAATAGTTTTGCTTGAATTCCCAATGATGAAATAGAACTTGCTCGATAGAAGGTCAAAGATGCTAAGATAATCTCTTAACTATTGGGAACGATTGAGCCCTATCTTGTCACCAATCTTCGGTGTTTTACTACGGCTCAAGCTATGTGAGATTACTTGCAACGTATTTATCACCAAGACCACAACGCTCGAAAATTTCAATTAGAATTGGAAATTAGCAATTTTAATCAAGGTAATTTGACTATTGAGCAATTTTATTCTAGTTTTATTAATCTTTGGAGCAAGTATTCTGCTATTGTTCATGCTAAGGTTCCCCCTATGGCACTTGCAGCTCTTTAAGCGGTTTATGTTGAGAGTCAACGTGATCAATTTTTGATGAAACTTCGACTTGAATTTGAGCCTGTTAGAGCCAGTTTATTGAATCGAAATCCGGTTCCTTCTTTGGATATTTGTTTGGAAGATTTATTGCGTGAAAAACAGTGGTTATCCACTCAGACGAGTATGACTTCTAAGAATGTCATTTTTGAAGCCGTGAGTGTAGCATATGCAGCTCAAAGGAAAGAAAAGAACAAAGTGCAGTGTTTTTGTTGCAAGGAGTTCGGTCATATTGCTCACGACTGTCCTAAGAAAGTTTGCAACTATTGCAAAAAGGAGGGTCATATCATCAAAGACTGTCGAGTGCGGCCTCAGAATCGCCAATCCCAAGCCTTTAAAGTTGTTGTTCAGCCTTCGTCTTCTTCTACGCCCCCCATTGTAAGCTCTGATTCATCTGTTCTCATACCTGCCATGGTCCAACAAATGATTGTGTCTGCTTTTACGACTTTAGGCCTGCAAGGTACAGATACTACCTCTACTTCTTGGATGGTTGATTCGAGCACTTCTAATCATATGACTAGTAGTACAATTGGTCTCCATGATGTTCGTAAGCATGGAGGCACGCAAAATATTCAGATTGTTGATGGCAATACTCTTCCTATTACTGCTGTTGGTAATTTGGGTTCTTCATTCCAAAATGTTTGCCTCTCTTGGATTATCTACCAATTTGATTTCTGTTGGACAATTGGTAGATCATAACTATAATGTTCATTTTGCTCGTGGTGGTTGTCTTGTGTAGGATCAGATGTCGAGGACAGTGATCGCGAAGAGGCCTAAAGTGGGACGTCTATTTCCTTTATAGTTTTCCATTCCTAATGTAATTTCTCTTGCATATACGGCTACTGCCAATAATAATGAAGTCTGGCATATGAAATTAGGTCATCCCAATTCTGCTGTCTTGATTCATCTTATGAGACATGGTTTTTTGGGCAATAAAGATTCATTTACTTCCTCTCCTGTTTCTTTTGATTGTGCTACTTGTCATTTTAGTAAAAGTAAAACTTTACATTTTCCTAAACATAGTAGTCGTGCTTCTAATTGCTTTGAGATTGTGCATACTAATGTTTGGGGTGTAAGTCATGTTGTTTCTCATGGTCAATATCGTTATTTTGTGACGTTTATCGATGATTTTAGTCAATTTACTTGAATATATTTTCTTCGTTCTAAAGCTGAGGTGTTTTCTGTCTTTCAAAACTTTGTTGCACTTGTCGAGACATAGTTCATTACTTGTATCAAAATCTTACGCTCCGACTCAGGGGGGGAGTACATGTCTCATTCCTTTCAGACATATCTTCAAAAAAAAAAGGATAATCTCCCAACGTTCTTGTCCTTATACCCCTCAACAAAATGGAGTTGCCGAGCGTAAGAATCGTCATCTCTTAGATGTTGTTCATACTTTGTTGATTGATTCGTCTGTACTGTTTAAGTTCTGGGTAGAAGCTTTATCTACTGCTGTCTATTTGATCAATCGTTTGCCTACTGCCACTCTAAATTATGATTCTCCCTATTTTCGTTTATTTGCATATCTTCCGAGTATCAATCTCTTCATACTTTTGGGTGTGTTTGTTTTGTTCATCTACCATCTATTGATCGTCACAAACTTGTTGTCCAGTCTGTCATGTATGCCTTTATGGGATATAGCCCCACTCAGAAAAGATTTGTCTGTTATGATGCTCAGGCAAACAAATTTTAGGTCTCGAAATGTGATTTTCTTTGAAAATCAATATTTCTTTTAGTCTCAGGTTATTTCCAATTCCCCTGTTTCTCTTCTTCCAGCTTTTGATGATATGTCTTCTTCTATTGAGTGGTTTAAACTAGGTCTGGTGTATCATCGACATCTTCCACCTTCTCCAACGCTTCTTCCAAACACTAATCCGCCACCTAATTTTGCTATTCTTATATCTCGACGCGCCACCCGGATTACACGTGCACCTGATAGGTATGGTTTTCCTTATACCTCGCTTACTACAACTCTCAATACTGTTTCTGTTCCTCACTCTTATGCCCAGGCAACTTCCCAAGCATGTTGGCAGCAAGCTATGCAAGAAGAGATCCAAGCTCTTCAAGATAATCATACTTGGGATATTGTGACTTGTCCTTCTGGTGTAAAATTGATTGGCTGTAAATGGGTGTACTCAGTTAAGTTTCGATATGATGGCTCACTCGACAGATATAAGGCTCGCCTTGTGGCTTTTGGGAATCATCAAATATAACATTGATTATGACAAAACATTTGCCCCTGTTGCCAAGATGACTACTATTCAGACTATCTTAGCACTTGCTACTTCACAAGTCTCTCCGGCTAATGGATGTGAAGAATGTTTTTCTACATGGAGACCTAAAGGAAGAAATCTTTATGTTTCCACCTCCCGGCATGTTTACTACACTTCAAAGGTTTGTCGGCTACATCGATCCTTATACAGACTAAAACAGGCTCCATGCGCATGGTTTGATAAATTTCACTCTGCTTTGCTTGCTTTTCAGTTTGCTGAGAGTCAGTTTGATTCCTCTCTTTTTCTTCGCAAAACTTCTGCAGGAATTGTGTTGCTCCTGGTATATGTTGATGACATTGTGATTACTAGCTCTGATACTGAATTAATTCAGCAGTTACAACAGCATCTCAAGGCCTCTTTTCATATGAAAGATCTTAGTCCTTTGCAGTACTTTCTTGGTCTTGAGGTCCAAATTACTTCGTCTAGTACTTTCTTGGTCTCGAGGTCCAAATTACTTCGTCTGATACATTGTTACATCAACGCAAATACACACAGGAAGTGATTTCATTGGCTAGTCTCCAATCGGATAACTCTGTTCTTACCCCCTTAGAGGTAAATCTCAAGTTTTATCATGAGGAAGGCGAGCTTCTTTCAGATCCATCCTTATATCGGCAACTCGTTGGGAGTTTGAACTACTTGACGTTACTCGCCCTGACATTTCGTTTGCTGTACAGCAGGTCAGTCAATTTATGTAGGCCCCCCAACATCTTCATCTAGCCACTGTCCACCGTATTATCCGATATCTGAAGGGCACCTCTTCACGTGGGTTGTTCTTTCCTAAGGAATTTTCCTAATAGTTGGTGGGATATAGTGATGCTGATTGGGCTGGATGTGCAGATACTCATCGCTCTGTTACTGGATGATGCATGTTTTTAGGCAATGCACTCATTTCTTAGAAGAGTAACAAGCAAGACAGAGTTTCTAAGTCCTCCACTGAGTCCGAGTATCGTGCTATGTCTTGCGCTTGCTCTGAGATCACATGGCTTCGTGGGTTATTAGGAAAACTTGGCTTTCCTCAGCTTCATTCCACTCCTCTTCATGCAGATAATACAAGTGCTATTCAGATCGCTGCTAATCCAATTTTCCATGAGCGTACCAAACATATCGAAGTTGATTGCCATTCTATACGAGAAGCCTTTGACAAACATGTGATTACTCTTCCTCACATTTCTACCGAACATCAAACTGCAAACATCTTTACTAAAGCTCTTTCTCAACATCGATATCAGTTCTTGGTTGACAAATTGATGCTTCTTGATCTACCAGCATCAATTTGAGGGAGAATGTTACGGAGATAATTTAAGATAAGATAATATCTTATTTAATATTTGATTTGCAATATTTAGGGATATTTTCTATTATAACTAATATTTAATTTGCAATATTTTATGGATGTTTTCTATTATAACTTGATTGTAAATAGTAAAAAATTAGGTTGTAATTATGGCAACTTTGATGTACATTAACTTCTATATAATGTAAGGAAACCCTAAAAGAAAGGGCATTCAGACCAATTTAACAAGTATATAGGGATGAAACAAGCAAAACGCCATTCCAATAGTATTTACACGACTCTACTCATTATTTCATGAAAAGTTCACTTCGGAATTTCAAGAACTGACATTAAAATAAACCAGTCTATATTAAGGAGCTCAATAGTAGACACAACTATTCCAGAATAAGAGTTAATTATAATTAATGTTTCATATAATAAAAGGAACATCAAGCCAAAAATGTCAACCATATTTATTGGACATAACAAGAAATAAAGAAATTTTATTATGTCAGCACTGCTCTACATAGAACCATACCTTGACCTAAATCATAAGTCATCATATCTTGTCAGACTTCAACCCATGTTCTCTTTCGAATGCTATGGATATCAAAATTGGTGCTTAAGATTACTCTTTCAATTGAAAGGAAAGGAAAAAACAAATGGTCCAAGTTGAAAATCACAGAAATATGTCCTGTAAAATCTGTTTTTCCTTTCCAATACCATCCACTTTCAAGTGAACAGAATTCGGTGAATTTAAATTAAAAGCAATCCTCCCTCTTAACAAGGGAGAAACCCTTCACTAACTCCCTTCTTAATCCTTCCATCCCCTTACCTTCTTTGTGGTCCCTTCTACCAAATTAGGCGTAGGATATACCACTTATTCATTTTAATGCCATTAGCTTTGCATGAAACTGGATGATAACATATATGAGGCTAAATTGTCGACTGATAAATACCTAAAAACAGAGCCGAGGGCCTCACAGGTCGTGATTTAAACTCTGGATGAAACTGTACTCCAACATAGAATGGATGGCTTGGAAGCTCCAGTATCTGTAGAAACAGAATGAAAGGAAAGAACTTCAAATTTAAGTAACTGAGGTAAGTGTCAAACTATCTCCAACAAAATCTGACAATAGATTGCCACAAAGCCTATTGACCTTCAATTCACGTAAGAAGTGGATATTAGGCCTATCGAGTAGAAATATGAACTATTACTTGACAAAAGTGATCTAAGTTGTACTGTTGTAAATATTTCAATTTTAACAGATTTCAGTTAAGTTTGAGCAAAAACCCAACTTATTATCACCACCGAGATTACCCACCTCCATTCTTTTTTCAGTTTCATCCTTCCCTACAAATTTTAGGCCACCTTCTTCTAGAACTCCGATTACCTCTGGGTTCACCTGCAATAGGTAATGACAAAGTATCATACCATGTCCACCACAAACTAGGCCTGCCAAACATCTTTCATTCCCATTGAGTCAAGTTTTAAAACTAACCTCGTATCTGTGTCGATGACGTTCAGCCACATACTCCACATTACGATACCTAGCAGGCAAGAGAAATAAATGCAAACATCAAATATCCTTATTTGGTTATCACCCTAACAGATTCTAACCCCAGCAGCAGCACCTCAAATTTAAGAAATGGATGTAAGCTGCTAGTCGAAAAGAAGCACATAGTGAAAGACAATACTACTTTGTGATCATATATACCATCAGATTGGTATATAAAAAATTAACCCTAAGGTACACTTATATGGCACAAGCATCAATCGCTTCAGTGATAAATCCTTCAACTTCGTACTAAATTGAAAAATAGATTAATAACGTACAATTTTGAAGTGATACAATCAGGGGTCTGGAATAATGTTCTTCGAGAGCCTAGTCTCATTGTACTTCCCATATGCGTTCTTGAACCCTGCATATTGATATAAAATGATCCAAGCATTCTTAGTGCAGTAGGTGCATGTATCACAGTAACTGAGCAGACTGATGCAACCAATAAAATTTATACCTCAGGCATGAAAATTACTACAGGATCCGATGTTTGGTCATCAAACTCTGTGCTGTTTGCCCTTTGTAAACCCAGAACCTAAAACAAGCAATTAGAGGCAAGCAGAGAACAGATACTATATGGTCTGAAAAATGGAACAGTATATTGAAATTGAAATCACTCACAGATCTAGCAAACTCAATCACAGCAATCTGCATGCCCAAGCAAATCCCAAGATAAGGAATATTATTCTCCCTAGCATACTTTGCAGCTAATATCATTCCTCTCACACCACGATCTCCAAATCCACCGGGAACTAAGACACATTGAGCATTCTGCAAATGAAGAGTTTACCCAAACTAGTTTCAAATCCATAAATACATTCAGAAGCTAATCTAACACCATACAAAATGAAATGATGAAGAATATTACGGATTTTTATATCAAAAAAAATTATCTGATGCGGCATGTCAAGGTAGTGTTGCCAGAACTACAATAAGCATAATCAATATTTGGATTCTGATGTGAAGAAGAATGCTTTGAGGTTGGTTAAAAAATAAAATAATAGGGTGGGAATGATGATGAATAAATAAATAACTATGGTAATACTTACCCTCAAAGTCTCCCATGCAGCAGCATGAGCTTCTGGTGTCTGTAAGGTGTAGGTGAAACACTTACATAAGGCAAAAATTTCAGGAATACATAATAAAATTCTTGATAAATGCAACAAGGGTTTGATACCAGTTTTGCACTATCATCTTCAAGGTCAGAAGCTGCAATCCAGTCAATTGATGGCTTAAAAGAACAAGCAATACAGGCATGAAGAAGGGCCTGCACCGCAAAAGCAAGCAAAAGAATGAGAGGAGTTGACATAATAGTAATTATATTCTGAGCAACCAAACCAGACCATTATTATGTTCCTCGCATAAGAAAACCATTCAAAAGAAGATGGGCATATATTCTCAATCTAAATAACAAACATCTAGTCACTAAATTCATTCAGCAACTACCATGAGACAAAGTGCCAGTCCTTCCAAAATAATCTCTACAACAATTATTGGGAACCCAAAGGCTCGAGCTATTAGGTAGAGGCTACTCCACAACAATTAATGGGAACCCAAAGGCTCGAGCTATTAGGTAGAGGCTACATAGTAGAAGTAATCTACTCAAATCTTACACTTTACCAAAATGAATGTCTAACAACAATAAACCATGTAAAGGTCAAAAATTGAGTCATATATGTATTAATCTGGTCAAAACAAGAAACACTTGCGTTTCTGATACTTCATCATTAGCATGTCATTCTACAAAGATTTAGATTAACACTTCAAATGGGGCACAAGTTCTATACAACAGCATCTTGTGTCCATCAGCATTCTTTTATAAAATTTTCTGATTGGTAAAATGACATATCAATATACATATTTGTTAATAATCCTAAAGGATCTATATGTTTTATTGCTCATTTTCTGGCTCAAAGTATAGGTAAAATCAGGAATCACACCTTCACAACTGACAAATACGAGTCTGTTAGGCCAACATATTTCCCAACCATTGCAATCCTCACCTGCCATATCAGCATGTTCTTGTCTAAATAACAAGGAGAAAAATATTTGACAAGAGCAATCCAAGTCATGATAGCAATGATAGCAGAATTGGTAAATTTTGGTTCATGAAAGAAAGATCTGTTAAGGTCATCAGAAGTTTTACTAACAGAATTGGTGAGATTATCATAAGTCTCAGCCATCTTTGTCCAAGCTTGTAAATCGGGAGGTGTAGCTATGCTGCAAAAGAAGATTGTAGTTAATTAACAAAACAACCATGCTGCATTCAGCATCTTGTTCCTAAGACAGGCATTCCCCTTGCTTGTCAATCAGGTTCAAGTGACAGCAATCCTAAAATGATAACTAATCACAGATATAAGCATTGGACTCTGAAGAAATTCTGACGTTGTTTGGAGCTGTGATCTAAAAATTAAAGCCTTTTATATACAGAAGAAACTGCAGCAAACACTTACCTGAGTAAATTTAGCTGTTTTAGAATCGAATGATGAGCGTTTTGGTTCTGAAACAGGTATGCACATCAAAGATCATTAAATAAATGTGGAAAAATAAACTGTAAATATTTTTGAAACTGGAAATTTTTTTGGAACTGGAAAAATAAACCCACTCGAAGCAATAGAGGAATGTGCCAAATGTTTGGAACGTCATGGATATTGAGAATATTAGAAATCTGAGAAATCATAAAAAGATATATAAGACGGCCAATCAAGAAAACAGAGTTCATTAACCGAAATAAAAAAATAAAAAAAAAAATAAAAAGCAAACTTCTCCAACAATTTACCGGAACATGGCAGAACTGAGAAAGTTTCCCCTTCGTATTTTCCAACAAAGGCTGCAATAGAATTAACAAAAATATATCGCTAATTGTAGAATAAAAAATAAATCAATGACACAATCATAGAAGAACATTTCAACATGCTGAATTATGACATCATTAACAAAAATATCATGTCATATGAAAGCCACAAAAAAGGTTCAGTCAAACTTATAACTTGGGCAGCATAATTGCATCTAAACCACAATAAAGCAAACCAACGCCAAAAATCTAAAAGATTCCACCAAATTTTTACAAACTATTAAACCACTTGCATACAGGTAGGTACCAGGCAGGGAAAAGATGTACCTGAGCAGAACGGCATGCCAACAGATGGGGTGTCAAGCCTAATGCTCTCAATTCCCGGACACTGTGCTGCGTAGGCTTAGTTTTCTGTAAGCAACAAGAAAGAGAGATTTGAGAGCATGAAGTAAAAGAGAGAGAGAAGAACCAGCCAAATGGAAGATAAAAAAAGTTGATTGAATTTCAGGGAAATACCTTGAACCTCATCCTCTAATAGTATAATACAAAATGTACAA
>JAXCLQ010000001.1:19924700-19940917 GCA_035584115.1 Cedrela odorata | reverse complement strand
TCAACTACTTCAGAACCAAGCTCAAAGTTCTTCCAAGAACATTGAGCTTGAGGGAGGATGTCAAAATAAAAGCTAAAGCAGAAGCTGAGGTGGAAGATGAAGCTGAGGATGAAGTGGTCTTTATACAAGAGCAGGAGGACAACACATACCTGAACGAAATACAGCAGAAGAAACGACAAAAGAATTTGTTACAGAGTCGACCACAAAGCTGCTGCAGAATCAGCCCCCACACGAATCATTTTCAGCATCATTACCTCTCATAACAGAATGTGATCGAAAGACCATTCTTTGTCCATATTTTAGACAGGTGTAAGCAGATTAGGAAGTTGCATTTCTTGGTCACCAATTTATCTTCAGTATATAAAGTGTCATACTGTTCATTCGAAAATTAATGAAATAGAAAAACTTTCATTCACTTGTCTTCTTCTCTCAAAATTTAACTGGGGCCATCAAAGCTTTACCCGAAGTGATGCCTTCACCAAGAGGTTGGTCCTGGTCTGTTACAGAAAGACCAATTGGGGCCAACACCCTACAAAGATATTCAACAACAGCAAAATATATGTATTTTTAAGTCAATGAAGCCTTGTTGTAAATTTCGACGTAACAGCAAAGCATTCCCTCAAAGAAATTCTGACCTTCTTACAAGAGAGAAACCATTGGAATGGTCTACACTACATCCCTTAATCAATATTAATTGTCTCTACTACATCACTTAATCTATATTTTCACATACTTGAAGCCCCCATTAAGTCAAATTTCTAGCTCCTCCAATGATTAAATGACTGACCAATGAGTATGTCTCCGGCCACGATGTTTTTCCTGTCAATAGTTGAATCCTTTTTAACAATGCCAACGGCACAACCACTAAGTTCATACTCACTGTCTGCATAAAAACTGGCATCTCTGCAGTCTGAAAGACACGCCATATTCCACACTAAGTTAAACTCACAACACCAATTCTAATTCCATTATAAAAAATGAAAGCAACAAATAAACAAAATGACCTTTCAAAAACTCGGGCATCAAGCAGATATGTTCTCCAGTTCACCTGACAACAGCAAGATCAATTCAAAAGAAATGTATCAGATTAGCACATTTTCAAAATTGCCTTGTAGCATAAGCATGCCACACCAATATCCTTTACTATTCGATGTAAAAGAATTTTGAGTAAAAGTAGAATCTAACATGTATAATCTAAAAAAGGAAAATTCGGCAAAGTATGTAATATATAACAAAATTAAACCTTCAAATAAAACTTCTGAGAGCTTCTCGCAGATGATCATCAAAACGAGACATAGATTGGACTCTTATGATTGTGTCACTTCCTGTACTAAGAACAATGCTTTAATGTGAGACCCAGGATTGGTGGTCGTCATCCCCTAGCATTGCAGGACAGGTATGAAGTTGTCATTACTAATTAAACGTACAGTTTCCATCATCAGATATTCACTATCCTTCAGATCCATTACTAGCACGACATTTCGTTGGACAACACGTATTAACACTCAACAACAAACGAAACGAATATGAAACTGAAGGAACCAATAACGGTTTGTCACAGTGGAAACATTACATGGTCCACGCAACCCAAACAAGTTAGTTAAAATTAATTAAGGGGGTGATATTTCCCTTCCACCACTTTTTTAGACTGAAGCCAGAATGTAGAAATTTGGTTCAAAGAATCGTAGCTAATGGGCTAAAGCGTAAACCCAGTATTCGAAGAAAATATTTCATCGATAGCCCATGCCCAACCATATAAAATTGCAAACCCAATAAGAGAGATGGTTATGGTGAGTGAGCAAATGAGAAGCTCTAAATAATAAATAATTAAATAAAAATAGCGAAGTGGAAGTCAGGCACGTGCCGCCACGTTTTCACTAAAGTGTCGGACGAGTCTCATTACTTCTGACATCACATGCAATAGCCCCGACGATGATCTATATATCACTCTCTTCATTTACCCATTTACCCATCATCAACTTCCTCATCTTTTCCTATTTCCTTTTTTGTTCCCATTTTATCCCGCTAACTACCCACACTTTTCACCGGTAAGAAACCGAGTTTGCTCATTTGATCCCAAATGTTACCGACAACGTATACAAACCGCTGGTCAGTGCAGATGGATTTGGCAGGAGATGCGAATGTGACGAATGGGTATTACGGTACATAAAAAAATTCTATACAGATTCGCCACGGACAAAGCAGTCATTCCACTGTTAAAAGCCTAAGACAAAACAAACTCATTGGCGTTATAAAACAAACATTATTCTATAATTTTAAACAACAGAGCATAACATAACCGCCTAAGAGAGAGAGTTCACCCATACGCACATGCATTCTCCTCGCTCAGAGTGCTCTGCCTGCACAAGCCACTAGCTTGCTCAGTTCTTTCGCAGTTCTTTCTCAGTTAGTCCCAGCCTTCTTCCTTTACTATTCTTTCTTTCATTCTTCTCTCTCCTATAATGGTTCTTCTCCAAAACCCTAACAATGTCGAACCAGACCTCACTGGAACGCCGCGTTTCAGTGAGGACGTAGACTCTACTTGCTCCACCCCGTACGTTAGTGCACCTTCGAGTCCCGGCCGTGGACACCCCACTTCCGGCTACTTCTTCAGTGCACCAGCGAGTCCCACGCATTATGTGTTATCTTCGGGTGCGTCTGCCACGTGTCATTCGTCTGAGTCATCGTTCTTATCGACTCAATCTGACTTTGAGTTTGAGTTCTCGTCTCGGTTCTCGAGTAATGGGTCGGTAGCTGTTGGATCAATGAGCTCCGCTGATGAGCTGTTCTTGAACGGTCAGATTAGACCCATGAAGCTTTCATCCCACTTGCAGAGGCCTCAGATCTTAGCTCCTCTCATAGATCTGGACGTTGAAGAAGACGACGACAAAAACAAAGGAGATGGCGAAGAGGCGGTGAATCGAGGAAGAGATTTGAAGTTACGCAGTAGATCTCTTCACAGAAAGGCCAGATCTCTTTCTCCGTTAAGAAACCAGGATTTTGAGTGGCACGAAGACGATATCAACACTGGCAGAGAGGTTAGCGAAAAGATTTTAGAGTTACAAGATTACGTAGAGAGAAAAGAGAGCGAAGCTGTTTCAAATGAGACGACGCCGTCTTGTTCTGCTTCTTCGTCCAGGTCTTCATCCTCTGGAAGGAACGCTAATAAGTGGATATTCTTAAAAGACCTTTTGTACAGAAGCAAAAGCGAAGGAAGAGGAAATGGAAGGGAGAAGTTCTGGTCTTCCATCTCTTTCTCTCCTTCAAAAGAGAAAAAACTAGCTTCTGCCTCGTTAACTCTCTCTAAAGAAGATAAATCATCTCCTCCTAATGCTAATAGTAACGAAACGCAAGAAAAGCCAAAGCATAAGCAGAAACAGAAACGAAACGAGCTAGGTTCTGTGAAAAAGACGGTCACTGGAAAACCGGCAAATGGGATATCGAAACGGAGGGTCCCGCCGTCGGCTCACGAGTTACACTACACCACGAATAGAGCCCAAGCTGAGGAGATGAAGAAGAGGACTTATTTGCCTTACAGGCAGGGGCTGTTTGGTTGCTTAGGATTTAACTCTAAAGGGTACGGTGCGCTTAATGGACTGGCCAAGACTTTAAACCCGGTCTCGTCCAGGTAGAAATTATAATGCAACAAGGGATGGAGGGCTTTATTTTGTGTATATAGATTTCGGCTTTTGTGATAATTAATTTATGATTTACTGTTGTGTTATCTGTTGTATTAAATTTAAGGAAGCTTAATGTTTTTGTACAGTTGACATTAATGAACCTATGTTTGAATCGCTGTTCTTCAGCTGATGATACCTTTGAAAGATGGTCCTCATGGCTCATGTTCTCTGAAATTTGCTTCATTGTCGTTGTTCTCTATTAATTCATGGTATATGTTATACAGATGTCATTATCTTTTAAAATAACATTAAGAAAAGGCATTTAGTCCCTTGGTTGAGTTAACCCTTTCGTGTATGCATTATTTATTGCCTTTGGAAACGATTGTGATGATTTGAGTGACAATCTTTTAGTGGCTGCCTTGCAATGATTTGTTCTTACTGTTAACACTTGCGTTGTTGCATTACCTTTTAGATATTTGGAAGCTCTGTTTTCTTTTTGATTTATGTAAAAAAAAAAAAACAAAAAAAAAAAAGTAGCTGCATCTTGCATCGACCTCTAGGAGTTTGTCCTCTCGTTTTTATTTGTTTGTGGATCATATTTTTTTCACTATCCTTGTTTCCTTTGTGGGATATCTCTAACAACCTTTATATAATGTTAGTAAATCAATGTTCCCACAAGTTATGCTCCTTGGATGATAATACAGAAACCTGAGTGCAAATTTGGGATTATGATCTCTTCTTTGGACGAGTCGGTGAACCAATGTGTGAAACAACAGTAAACCTTGAAAACTTTCTCTAATTGTTTGTTGATTGAAATTAGCTGACCTACACATGGGGTGTTGTGAAGCGTTGGATTGTTTGTTGTAATGTTCGGTGAGCTGTAAGCGTCTGGTATTATCCATTCTTAGATTTGATATTCTATAAGACTGTAAACCTGAGTAGACCCACATGGGCGACTTGTGTCGTGTTAGGTAGAGATCTGACCCACCCCCGAAAGCCTTTGTATGCGACCTTTTTGGGCGTTTCTTACCCCTAACTTCTTTGCATGTCGTATACATTTTGTGTGTGGGATGGATGCAAGCGGTGGGGCTTGTTTGTGGTCGATTATCATCCTAACTTGTATAATTTACGACCATAAGCCCCTTCGTGGATTTGTGGTTGCAATTGGTTTGTTAAATTGACATGACATTAATTTCAATGTACAATGGGGCTGTGTAAAGAAGGTTGTTGGGTAGGTAAATTTGTTAGCTTCATTGGGCGTTGGGTTTGATATACATTAACATTTATTATCGTGGAATCTGTGAAGGAAAAGCAAAAATTTTATTCTTTCAGTTGTAATGAAAGGTGCTTTCAAATCAAGCACTCGAGGGATCAGATCTCAAACGAATCTTATTGGAGTTCATGGCCCCCACTTTATGTTGCTGAACACTAACCTTCCTTTACTCGATAGAGAGTTGAGTAGAGAAAGAGAGAGAAGGGAAGGTCCTGCACCCCAACCCCACACCCATGAATTATTATTTCCTCCATCGTTTTGCGTCCAAAAAGCCAACCAACGCTAAAGCTCTGATTCTTACGGCGAGAATTACTCTCTTCTGCCTTCTTACCTTTTCAATTCTGCATGCGCTGCTCTACTCTCTGAGTTTTATATTAAATTTACTGTGGTTATTTGTGTAATGGGAAAGGAACACGACAAACACTGGGCATTTATGTAACCTAGGTGAGCTTTTCTGCAGTTTAAGCCATAACCTACATGAACTCAGCTACTCACAGTCATAGCTTGGATTTATGCCCAATTTGGCCCACACATTCGATCGCTGGAAGGATCCAAAGCTCATTTTTGCTTTGGAATACCTTCCATTTCCAAGACATGAATTAATGTGTCGCCTTTTTTTCCATGCTCGTGCGATGACTTTTTGAATTTTTTCATCAACTTGCTGTCCTATCATAAGTTGGTGAATGATCTGTATCTCTAATTAACGGACTTTGCATAGTGATGAATGGATAAATGGCCGTGAATAAGTCTGTTTCAATTTTTCCAAATGCTGCATACAGAACAGAGCAAGAGGAAAGCTTAGCAAAATGAAGAACAACGGTTGCTACCTACCTTTTAATCTTTTCATTTTCGTTTCATATGGACAACATGCTAAACCTATAATCATTTTTCTTTTCATCAAAGATAATATCATCGTGAGATCTAAACACATGATGAACATGTAACAATAACTTTAACAGTGAAATTAAAATTGCCTCTTCAGGACAAATGACAAGAGATTGTATGAGAACATGTGATACAGTCGACTCGTTGAAACTTTCAAAATTTAGCAAAAAATTAGGTTTCAAATTAAGATCATGCACCGGTATTCATTTTTTTGAAATTTTTTAAAAGTAATTACTTTTTTTTTTTTTTTACTAAATTAATCACTTTTATAATTCATTTATCAAAGAAACCAAAAAACATATATTTGGATTAAAAAAAATCCCATAATCAAAATATAAACAAAAATTTTAAAAATATAATAAAAATATATTACTTTCGGTCACTCCATTTGGTGAACGAAATTGAAAAAAAAAATTCAAATGAATTCCTATATTTATGTAATTATTGAATAATAATAAATTATTTTAAAGTCTTACATATTTGTACAACAGTTTTGTTTTTAATTGGGAACCGATATGCAAATTTTAAATAATTTAATAATAACTCATTAATTACAAAAATTTAAGTGCCTATTAGATATTTTAAATTTTGGGTCATTTGAAAATTTCAATGGCTATACTTATTTAATTATTGAATAATAATAAATTATTTTAAAGTATTACATATTGATACCCAAAAAAAGTAATTATGTGAGTATGAAAATGCAAAATATTAAAAACATTTTAATTTTTTGTTAATTTTAAAAATTTGGGATCCATTCAAAATAAAAAAATAAAATTTGTTAAATTTTATAGACTAATGAGCATTTTTATTCAAATATAATTTTTTTAATTTGTTTGTTAAACAAATTATAAAAGTGATTATTTTAGTAAATTAATTTATAAATGTGATTAATTAAAAAAATTATTTTTTTAGCGTAACATTATATTTAATAAGAGTCACATTTCAATAATTCGCTTAAAACTTTAAAAAAATTAAAAAAAAAAAAAAACTCTAAACCGTCTTTGCAAATGAGTGCGAGGATTGTTTTTATAGCATATTCTTCAAAAAAAAATTCAAAAAAAGAACTCTAAACTACCTCTACAAACGAATGCAAGCATTGTTTTTATAGCATATTCTTTTGATATGCAAAAGTAGAATGAGATATGAATATATTAGAGGAATAAAAACAAATATTCTTTATTACTCCCATTAAACATGACGAATGTTTGTTTTATATTTATTATATTTGCCTTTGTATGTACCAGTATTTATTTAATATAAATAGACAACCTAATATTTTGATTTATTAATTTAAGAAATATTTAAGTTCATATTTTTTTTTATCACACGCCTCATTTTAGCGACACGACACCGTTTTCGCTATAGATGGTCTAACGCTGCATTTTGTTTAAAATCAATTTATCCTAAATGGAGAAATGTCCACTGCTGGAGCTAAGTTCCTAAACTTGTTACTACACCAACGAAGCAACGTAATATGTCTGCCGATATCCTCTCTCAGTCTTACGCCTCGAGTCCGGGCTGACACACTACTGCTGCTGTTTCAAGTTTCAACTCTCACGTTGCTTTTTACTAGTGGGTCACAACTCTCACAAAACACAACACTAGCCGTCAATGTGTTATCAAAATTATAGCTTTGTTTTATTACTTGATTCAACCGCAATCGGATGAGATCAAAGTAATAGAAAATGGGCTCGGAATCGAACTCCGCATCAACGTCGATATCAGTATCATCACCTTCTCATAGTTCAAAGCGTAATAGAGATCCAGAAGATGAGGTTTATCTCGACAATCTTCGCTCTCATAAGCGTTACCTAAGTGAGGTATGTCCCTGTTTCTCAATTTTCGATTTCTTCGTAGTTACATTTTTTTTTTTTGGCAAAATTTTCTTTATTTATTCTGTTTTATGGGATTTAATTTTGTTCATCAGTTCTGTGTTATTATGGGATTTCGTAGTTTTGTTGTTTCAGACTTGTAAGTGGTATGTCTCACCATAAACTGTATTTCTTCAAAAGACTTTCTCTTGTGCAGATAATGGCGTCCAGCTTAAATGGATTAACTGTTGGAGACCCGCTCCCGGAAAATCTCGTGGAATCTCCAGCCAGGTCTGATAGCTGTATCTGTTGAATTCTTATTCAGAAACTTCATAGAGAAATAATTGCGATTTAGTTGAAAGTTTTAATTAAATCAACTAGCATTGCATTGTGATTGCAAATAGTTGCCTACGAGAAACAAAATTTTTGGACGGGGTTTGCACTTGGAGGATGTTTTAGGTTGACAATTGGAGTTCAACAATAGCTGCTAACTGCAAAGGTCTGCGCTAATTCTACAGTTCATTATGAATTATAGCATAATCATTGACTTCAATTTGAAGTACATATACGATCAATTTACCTTGTTATTATTATTCCTGCATTTTATGCAATTGTGGGATTTTGTGTAGATTACTTATAAATATAACATGATGAATTTGTCCTTCCTTTCAAGTGAATACGGAAGGTAGTCTAATTGGCGACATGTAAAATGCTCAAAAGGAAACAAAAAGAATCACGATTCTAGATATTGATTTGTTTTATGAGTAAAAAGATACAAAAATGTTGTAGGTATAGGTTTGGTTTGTTCTTAAGTTGTAGACACGTAGAATATGTTTGTTGTGCTAGAAAGACTGCCCAACTGAAGTGCTGAGAAATGTTATTCATGAATGCAGCAAAGACTGAAAATGTGTTTGCAATGAAGTTTATCATAATTATAACTCAAATAAGTTGATGTCATCTCAAGGTATGGTGGTTAGTCTTACGTGGTAAGACACCCCTTGCCATGTTTACTTTTAGTTCTAGGAGTTTGCAGGAATGGAATTATGATGCGGTTTGTATTAATTTTAATTCCATGAACCACATGGAATTGCCTATGGTTGTTGGGAGTGGGTGTGATATCAAATATCTGATTTCTTTGTTCTGAGATCTCTTCATTTTGGAGTGCTAGTAACCATTACATCAATTCTTCAAGGAATGTGTGGGTGTAAAGTAACACTCCACTTCTTACTGCCGTCTCTATTAGTTTTCCACATACAGGACACTAAAATTCATTTGTATAGATCTGAAGAGTCCAAAGAAAACATCATGGTGAGCCTAAGGATAAAGAAATTCTGAAAGACACAACGTCATAGAAATGGTATCACTTTGGATTTTCTTACCATGCAGATGAGCTGACAAATCACTTGTTAGTTTATCTTTAGTTTTAGTTTGTACACACAATATGACTTCTTTTATTGTTGATGATTTAGATGAAAAAGCTGAGGGAAATACTTGGCTTGTTGAGCTCGGCATGTTCAAATGTTTTTAAGCTTGATCCAATTTAGCTTCTGCGCTCGGACTCAACTTGAGTTGGATTGGCTCAGTATCTTATCTTATGGGACCCAATATGAGCTTCAATAATGAATTATATACATGTGCGTATTCAAGGCATAACCATTTCTGATAGTTAGCACCATTTCATCGTGGTCTCTACCCTGTAAAAAAACTTTCTATGCATCTACTTAAATTTGTAGTTGGCCTTGGTAAATTTTGTACTTCTACTCTTTAATTCTTTTCTTAACATGGTAGGGACTTTTCATAACTCTCGTTTTCTCAGTAAATTCTGAATTTTTGTGTTCAGGGATGAGATGTCTATGCAGTATTCACCAATGTCGGAAGACTCAGATGACTCAAGATTCTGTGAGGTCCCTGTAAACAATTGCTCCTCCCAATCTGACAGCCTGCCAACTAGCCCAGTGTCTCCACATAGGCACCAGAGACTACTCAGCGGCTTCTCTTATGCTCCTTCCACAAGCTCATATCCTTCACATGGCTGCTCAGTTGCTGGTGCTACTTGTTTGCAGCCTCGTCAGCGTGTCTCAGATTCTGAGGGCCGGTTCCCATCATCACCTAGTGATATATGTCATTCAGGTGACTTGAGGAGGGCTACACTCTTAAGATCTGTCCAGATGAGAACACAACCTCCCGGCTTGTCATCCTTTGAATTGTCATTTGGTTTAGCACAAGAACCTGTACCTAATATAGAAGTTGAGGAGCAGTCATGCTCATATATGAAATCTTTAGCAGATGAGAGAGAGCATCAGATTGAGGATTGTTCTTCAATGCGTATGACAGAGCCTGGATTTAGTCAAGAAAAGTCGTGCAGGGTGTTGAATATGAATATGAAAGGAGACCAATCTCGGGATTAAATGCCTAGGAATAGGGTTATAACCCGTGCAAATCTCACACAATATGCGAGATTTTGTAATTGTTTCAATTGTCTAACCAGTGGCAGTGTGCCATTATATTTGGTTAGTTCTTTTGCGCGGTGGATCCGTCAATACAAAGATGCCTCTACGTTGTATATGATACAAGGATTTGCTGAAATATCTGTTGTGCAAGGTGTTCACTTCCCAATCTACCGATCTTGAGCTAATAATCTGACCAACTCTGACAATAGGTACGTTGTAAATCAGCGATGCATATGTTTGATACTCTCCATAATTATTATTTTGTCCTGTTTTGCCTGTGGTTCGTAGTTCAACGTGATAAAATCATTTTAGACAAATTTCAGAAAGGAGTGTAGCCAAAGGTTTGGAGGAGGCTCCCTCCTAAATTAACTGCTACTTTTCACCAACGGTGTACTATTCTCGTATTTTAGATTGGTATATTTCATCCTCTCCTCATTTCTAGGATATCGAAAATTGCCATGTGCGAAAATCTAGAAGAGCTCTTAAATGCCATAATTTGAACATGAAACATCGCGTAGGTGGTTGTACATTCAGATTTTTTATGTAGAAAAAACAAAGAAATCAAGCAATTTTGTAGAGATATTAGCGTGTAGAAAGCAACTCAAAATTGAAATTATATGAACGAAGGTTCCCTCAAAATCATGATAGCAACTTACTTCTCTTAAAACAGGTTCTGATCAAATAAATTCATGGCAGTGGCCCGCCAATATCCAGAAGTTGGATTTTAGTTAGCCCCTGCCCAATGTGAGATGAGTGAAATACAACCCCGTAAATCAAGCAAATGCAGAAAGAATATTTTTCTTGAGGGTAAATTCGTCTGCCTTGGCCGGGTTGATTGACTGCACAAATTGAAAGGAAAAACAATCTTAATACTTCCACTGTGTCATTTAAGAAGAAAAGCTACAATAACTAATTATCTTAGTCTCAGCAACATATTATATTTATTGCCAAAAGCAAGCAATTTAAGAACAGCCAAACAGTATTACAAATATGAAACCAATCCTACTAGATCACTATTATGACGAGACTATAATAATCTTAACCTTCAAATTACATGTTAAGAATACAATATCCATATAATACCAAAGCAATAAAATAAGATGGTATATATGATGACAAACAGAGCAAATTTTCTACCAATTCCTTGTCACATCAAATCACAAAAAAATACTTAATACTGTATCAATCCTCACCTTGTCAAGTATGCGCTGGAGCCGCTCAATTTCCTTCTTGGCATAATCATCACCTTTCTCCACACAATTCTTTGCAGCTTTCAGGTAAATCTTTCCATATCTTGAAAAGAGAAAAAATGAGTTAAATCAAGGTTCCAGGGAGCTTATGAGAGTGGGAGGGGCGGGTCAAACTTCGCTTGCCAAGTTAAAATTTTACAACATATTATAACCAATACTGTAATACAGGATCAAAGCTTTCTGATACTATGAGAGTCCACTAATCATGAAACAAGAACTGATTTTCAGATTCATACAGCAGCATGAGAAGAGTACCTTGCGGTAGAACCCTTGAGCTTTTCAACTTCCTCTTCTATCTTGGAGAAGATTGTCTTCTTCTCGTCATTGCTAGCAGCTACAAACTCCTTAACCAAGGCATCTAAACTTTCCACTATACCAGCCTATCAAAAGAATATTAAAGTAAATATACATGTAAATGGTAACAAAGAAGCTAAGATGGTCATTCACAACATGGATTACTAACTTTTGAAGTAAGTAGTCCTTTTCCATCTCGACTGGTGCCAGATTTTTCATTGATGAAAGAGACGAAGTCTTCTAGATCTCTGCCACCCCCATATTCTTCACCAGCTTTGTTGCTCTTGGGGAAGAATTTCAATGTAGGATATCCACTTACTCCATACCTGCACAAACAGCAATGACCTCCATTCTTATAAGTCTGTAATTTTAAAAAGCCATAATTTGCGGATAAACATCATTTAAAAGTTGAAATTTCCATTACTTTTCAGCCAGATCCTTGTATTTGTCAGCATCCAAATTTGCAATGACTACATCTTCTTCCAATTTAAATGCTGTGGCCACCTTTTCATATGTCTGAGAAACAAAAAGGGAGCCAAAAGAGATGATGGTCAGTGGCACCAAAGTAACATAAAACACAAATTTACAGAGAAAACACACTCATACTTACAGGAGCAAGGCTTTTGCAATGGCCGCACCTGACAGATGCACAATCCAGATACCAATTAATACAAAACACTAACACATTGAAGAGAAAAGTGAAGAACAAAGAAAGAAATTGCAAAATTAACACAAAATATTTATAAAACAATTGTGCGTGTACTCACCATGGCGCATAAAATTCAACCAAAACATCCTTGTTTTCATCCAAAACTACCTCATCAAAACTATCAGAAGTTAGCACCACCACACTGGATGGGGCAGCAGCTATCTTCACATTAGTCCCTGTAAATTATTATTCTGATTAGGAATCAAACAAAGACACAAACATAGATCAAATTTATTTTCTTGAAACCAACTTCAAAGGCACATCCAAGGCTAACACTAAAAAATTTCATCCATATGTAATAGTCATAGGAGGAATCATTTGAAGATTAACCATCAGAGTACAAGGTGCAGATTAGGCAATGCATACACTAATTGTTGCCTAATCTGCACTATGCCACATAAGCATGGTGCATTCCATAAAATTGAAGCATATGCATGCAGTGGTTCTAGCATCATCCCTTCCCCACAAGAACAATACTCTTTCCACATGATGTTACATTGTCTAACGAAGTAAAGCAAAAAAGAAAACAACTTTGGGAAGGGATGATGTAAGTTCTAGTTCACACAATTGTATTAAGCTAACAAGTATTCACAATGTTACCTCCTTCATTATTCACAAACTCAGCAAGGGATTCCGCGCTACGTGGCCCTTCATACCTATGAAGATTAATTTTATGGAGTCAGCAGATATTTATGCAGAGTTAAAAGGAAACAAAAAAATTAACAATAGATTGAGGTAAACTCCATCAGATTAGACTCACTTTTTGGGTTCCAAAGACCCTTTAGGAAACCACTGAATTGTTGGGTATCCAGAGACACCATATTTGCTGCATAAGCTCTTATGCTCATCACAGTCCACCTACACCACATTAGCAAAAATATGCAAAAATAAATAAATAGTGAGTTTCTGATAAATAAAGCTGCAATGAGATGTAAAAATTCAGATAATACTGAGGCGGAAACATGGCAAGCAACAACACAGTTTTAATAGATAATAACCATTGATAAATAAAATTTTATTTATTTAATGTAAATTATAAAATGTTATTCTATCTATTATAACAATTTTAAAATAATAGGAGCAGGCAAGTAAGGTGCTGACTTTTCCAATCAAGATAGACTTTGCTTTCCTAAAGCTTGAGCCAAGTTTCTCATAATCTGGAGCAAGCTTTTTACAGTGCCCACACCTGCCACGGTAAACACAAAAAAAAATCAGGAACATAGTTTCAGGTCACACGCCAGACATTCAGAATTAAGATACTGGTAACAGAACAAAAACTGAAAGAAACCATTTAGTACTTTTAGCATGTTTCTCATAACACTTTCTTCGCTATCACAGACAAACGGTAAGTTCTCAAAACATGCCTTAGATTTAGACCATCAGTTACAAAATGTTAACATAAATTCTTATAATATGCTTTAAGCGTTTCAATGTTCAGATATTACCGAGAATGGTGAAATAATCTACAAGAAAATCAACATCATTAATTCATATCGAGAACCTGTTTTGAATCTCTCCACTCGTCAAGAGTCTTAGAGAGTACAGTTAACAATTGCTTTCTTCTTGAAAGTGAAGAACGAACTTCATATATCACAACACAAAGGCATCAAGCCACTTTCCTCGGTATTCAACTAAGATCAGTTCATTACCCTCTCCCAACTTAAATTGACAAACACTATCCTTACATGAATCTTTTTGTTTTCCTGTTTGCTACGATTACATATATCTGGTATAAACTCAATACTTCTAATCAAAAACAAAATTCTGGTTTAAATCCACAGCAAACAAGGATCTACATCAAAATTAATCGCGATCGACGAATAAATTCATGGATTATAACTAAAAATGACATCGAAACGGATTAATAAACGGAATAACGAACTTACCAAGGAGCGTAGAATTCAACGAGAGCTCCTCTGTCTTGACCAACCTCCTTCTCGAAGTTATCCTCCGTCAGTACAACGACATCGTCAGCTAAAGCTGATACAAACAACAATGTTAAGGTACCCAACGACAGCCAGATCTGATACATCTCCATTTCTCGGGTATTTTGATTTTGACTCAGCTAAATGCGATCTTTTTATTTATACAGAGTCTCCGGCTTGGTGGTTCTGTTGGATATTTACAGTGGAGAGACTAAAGAGTGGAAAGGCTCATGTCGTTACTATAGGCTCTACCATCAAATTGCTGAGGTGGCATTCACTGATTAGTTAGTGAGACGTGGATAATTAATAGGAACTGTGGGATCGCTGTCTTTACTTGACGGTTTGTGCTCCTTTTTTAAGATCTAGAGGTGACGGGTTCTTCATGACGTGTCCAACTGTGAGAGGACGTGAAATGGCCTGTGTATATTTGGGCTTCTTCCGAAACTCAGATCAGCCAAGCCAAGTCAAAGCCCAAACAAGCATTGGGCTATTTAAACATTAATTCGGCCTGGCCGCAAGCTCAGTTTCGCTTTTGTCGCGACTCAAAGCGCGCTCGCTGTGTCTTTAATTATATCATAAGCTTCAGAGTATAATAAATTTCTTATTAAAGACTGTTGTGTCATAGGAGGAAGGAAGGAAACAAACTATTATTTGTTACCATTTATGGACAAAATATATATTTAGTGATTCTTAAATATTGGAAGTAAAGAGGAGTGGGACGGTGCCTAAACAAGATATTGATCCTGATTCATACATACATTTAATAAAATTTAGGCAAATGTAGAACCTCGTACAGGCCAAATAATGGTACTTACTGAATTTGATCCAGACATTATATGTCTCTTCTTCATCTTTCTGGTTATGGTATCTCAATCCCATAGCATTATGATTGTTATGCACTGTTTTAAATACCAAACTATTCATTACATCTGTTTTATCCACAATATTGAAATTATAACACATGATTAACATAATATGGACTATAGCACATAACTAAAATATATATAGTCTTAGAATGAAATCCCACAAACCTTCGATGTTATAATGAGTTAATTAATTAACGCTCGCCATATCTAGCAGTTTAGGGAGAAAGTTCCGGACTTCCGGTCTTATAAAATTATATATATATATATATATATATATACATATATACAAAAAACAGAATGGGATAAATTTTATTATTTTACATCAAATTTAAACTGTAAATATAATTTATAAAGAAAGTTGAATTATTATTTAACTATCATAGAATACGAACCCATACATTTATAAGTATAATAAATAAGATAAAAAATTATAAATTAATAAATTGATTTTTTTTAAATTATTATCTAATTATTTAATTATTTATATTTTTTTAATTTATATTTTTTTCTTAAATAATTTTCTTATTAATTTAACGAATGGGCCATATTCAATGCATAGTAAAAGAATAGAATTGGACTAAAATAATTTAATCTCATGTTTGAGAACAATCTCATAAAAAAATATATGCAATTCACATAAATTATATTGGATCTACATGTTTGATAAATGAATAATAAAAAAATTTATACTATGATAATCATTAGGATAACATAAAATAAAATAAGAAAAGTATTTGAAATTAAAAAATAATTTATAAATAATTTAAACTAATATTTTAAAATATTTAATTATTATTTTATTTTATTTTAAATAATTAATTAATTAATTAATTTAATTTTTAATAGTTTTAAAAATAAAATTATATATTATTTTATTTTATTTTATTACATGTTAAATATAATATAATATTATATATAATTTTATTATATTATAAATTATAAATTTTATTATATTATAAATTATAAATTTTATTATATCTTATTTTATTTTAAATTATTTTTTTATTTTATTATATTTGACAATTCGTGCCTCAACCGTCTGGTAATTAAGATAAAGTCAAAGGTTTGTTTGGCTTGTCAATATACGGAAAATGTTGAAACTTTGAAGTCTGCTTAGAAAATGCGTTCTTT
>JAXCLQ010000001.1:19910640-19924600 GCA_035584115.1 Cedrela odorata | reverse complement strand
TTTTTTTACAATTATACTCTTTTTATATTAAAAAAGAAATTATTATTTACGATTATACTTGTGTGTTGGGCAAAATTACCTATGTATATAATAAAATGTTGACAAAACTAATTGTATATACAATAAAATGTTAAATTTTTTATTTATATTATAGTCTTTGGTTAAACTTTTTAAGTATTCTGTCACACTTTTTATAGAGTGAACGATGAAGAATCTATTTTTTACGATCGTACAAGTGATGAATCTAAGGAAAGAAGACAGTCTGCCTGTTGGCATGTCTCTGTCTCTATCTCTGGTTCTGCATCGTACTATCGACTCTGCCATAAATTAAACTTCGTCCTTCTTTGTATGACAACGCGACACAACCAAGCAACCACCTATATAATTGACCCATGTTAAGAAATGCAATAACTTTAGGCCAGCTGCTAATATGGTGAATCAAGCGTTGCACATGGGATGGTAGCATATCCTTATGACTAATGGACCATCTCCACAAATTTGCTTCATTTGTTTTACATATACAAACCTTCAGTGATAATTGCCAAATGTAAGAAATGGTCCTTTTAGCTCCTCGTTTTCGTGTGTAACAAATACGTAGTTCTGCGGATGCATGTAGTAGATATTTCTGTGCTACTTTCGTGGTCATTTGCTATGCTAGCACTATTTGTGATATTGATTAATGGTGCACGATATGTACAGCTGATCGTCTTCGTCAACTTAAAAAATGGGGTTAAGAATCAATAATTATAAGCCACTCTTTTTAGATTGCTGGTGCGGAGGCTTTAGCACTTCTGCAAACTTCACTCCATGTTTTACTTTTGTTGATGTAGCAAAAATTTCTTCAATGAGTTCTATATACTAGCAATAACCTTCTCTCTATTTTCTTTTTTGATTTGCAACTACAATCAATTGTTATGGGGTGAAAAGTTGGTTGTCAAAGCGAATATCCTCCGATGCTTAAATTAGGATTTCACTTCATGAATTTTGAAGGGAGATCCTCAGTAAAGTTAATAATATTCTTTTTAACTAGGGTTTTATCCCCTTATTTAGTTACCGTTGATCCTCTTTTATAAGTGTTATCATCTTTTTAATATAGTAGAACACTGAAATCAAGCAATTAGGATTCTACTGTGCGAGAATCGCGGAGATTTCATAAGTTAAACATCGATTTTTTGGTAGGTTGTATCATTAGGATTCTTATTATATAAGAAACCTAATTTGACAAGAATTCTTATTTTGGAAGAATCTGAGAATGTATAGGAAGGAGATGAATATTTCATTAATACACAACTGCACCGAGGTCTCGACAATCCTTACTTGAGAATCGTTATTTCCTCATGATAAACCAAATGTCTCATTTCCGAGACCGAGACCTTTGTGAACCACGTATCCGAGACCTTATAAGTTATGGTTGAGGCTGAGGCCTTGTTGGAGTGTCCTTAGGATAAAATTCAATCCGAGCCTCCTAGTTACTTTGAGAGGTCTCGACTCCTATCACTTGAACAACTTTTTTCAGATAGCGGTCGGCCTCGGGACACCATCCATTTTTGCTTGCAAAACCATCTTATACCTTTATCCTTATGAACCTTATGCGTTCTGGACTATCCTCAACATCAAACCCCCTAGTTTTAGTTAATGATGACAATTCTTTAATTAAAACTAAAGGCAACAGTTCTGAAGAGACGCGCCTGTCTGTCATAATTAAATGCTCAGCTGGGAGTCCGCCCGTCTTCATAACATAGCAAATGATGACTGGCCCTTGAAATCCCAACATTTTGAAACCCAAGAAATCTAACTGCCCCTAATGATGGCTGCCCCTTTTTTTTTTTTATGAGACGTATCCTCTCAGCTTCTGTTTTGACGTGGCAGCATCTCATCCCTCAATCTATAATGGGTATCGGCGATTGGGGTTCTTCTCCTCTTTTAAATATGTCACTTTTTACCTTTCTACTTTTTCTTTACCTTCACGCCGTCACTTTTCCTTAGCCAACGATTTTAACAGTAAAACAGTAATAGCAAGCAGTTTCGAGCTTCTTACTTCTAAGTTCTTCCAACTTTCAATTGTATATTTTTTTCCCTCTCCTTTCATTCTGTTGTGGTTAATTTCGTGGCATATTTGATCGACTAGGGAATTTATAAAATATTTTAGATTTAAAAGCCTTTAGGTTAGTCCCCCCTTAAGTCTTTAATGAAGAATTTTTCCATATAGGTGTTAGACTGCTTATCCAGCGGTACTTTACCCAAATTCTTGTTTTTTTTGGATTCCCCCTTCCAACTAAACCTTAACAGTTAGAGGTTCGTATCTAGTCTGTATGTCATGTGGCATCAGATCTAGAATCTCGACTCTTCTCTAGAGGATATTGAGTTCATGTACATTATAAAGACAAATCCTACGAATAGCCCTGGATGGTTTTACCTCTAGAACCAAGCTAACAAGGCAAACCCTATTACCGGTAACCCTACTTCCAACAAAACCTGAAAGAAAAAATAGTTTTTCGTTAGGGGAAGTTGGAACTCTACCCCATACTTTCATGTATCTAGATCCTTTAGTGAGGCGATGTTCTGGAGTGGCAGGCCAACATTGGATCCTTTCAGCAGTGAAAGTGTAAGACTGGCGAGGTCACTAGCTTTTGACCAGAGTCTTTTGCTCTCGGAAGACGAGCTGCTCGGTTCAAGTCTTATAGAGTTTTGTGTCTCTAGACGCCAATTAGTTTCGAAAAAAGCCACTCTTCGAGGTAGTTTCAAAGTGACTTATCCTTACGATGGGGTTGCAGTAACGAATGATAGCTTTTCTTACGTTTCAGGTGAAATGGCCTCTAGGAACCACACCCCAGATCTTTTTCAAGTCTTGCAGAGAATTGCCAAGGGACAAAGGGAAGAGATAGCCCCTCAAGCTTCGAAAGCCACTCACAAAGGTCCAATGAAGGCCTCGGGAGTGCTGAAGGTAACCGGCTCTTCTGGTGAGGGTCGCCCCAAGATTTCCATCAAAGGGGTGGTTATCCGAGACTCAACACATCTCCCTGTAGCCCCTCTTGTTGACAAGGGCAAGTGAAAGACTGTAGCTGAGGCCTTTGGGAAGAAGGCCAAAAAGAAGAATGAGATGTTCAGCTGGACCGACAAGAAGTTAGTAGGATCTATAGAGCTTCTTCCCAAAAACATCTTAGAGGAAAAGAGGGGGCTCTTCGAGCATTTTCTCCCCTGGATCAATTTATAAGTGCAAAGCATCAGCGATAAATTTTCTACAGATATCACTGAGCTCTCGGGAGAATCGTTGTTGAACTTCCAGTTAAAGTGGCTGGGTCGGGTATGTTTATTTTTTCTTGCTAACTTGTACTGTAAACTACTCCTTACAACCAGTCTTCTGATGGTTTAACATTTATGATCTTTTAACTCTTCTACTTCACAATGTTGCAGCATAGTGCCCTTACTGATGATTTTTCCAAGGCCTCTGAGGCTGAGAAGAGAGCCGTAAAGGTGGAGAAAGTCTTGGCTTCTACAAGAAGTAAGTACGACTTTTACCTAGGCATAGTCCACATGGAGTGATAAGAGCTCCAAGTGAGAGTGACTACAACTGGGTCTTTTCAATCTGAGGCTAACATGATAGCAGAAGTCCTAAGGTCTGAGCTGACCGCCTTGAAAGAGAAGGGCGAGTCGCGGCTGCAAAACTTGAACAAGGCACGTGAAGAGCAGCGGGCGAGCTTGGATGTAGAGAAGAAGAGGTTCGCGTTCTTGGCTAAAATAGTCGAGGACAACGAAGCTAAGATGGGGATTCGCCTTTGCGAGTGGGTTAATGATAACATTGACCTGACTTGTGAAGTGCTCCAAGTTTAATATCCCGACTTGGACCTGAGTTGGCTATATAAAGCCTTGGGGCTTCCGACTCCTGCGCGGGAGGGAGAGGGCTCTCACAAGGTATTCGTAGAGGGGGAGGAGCACCCCAATTTGAAGACCAAGTTTGTGCCTCCTATGGAGTCTACCATCGGTCCCTCTGCCGAGCCCCCAGTTGTAAACATCCCTATCGAGGTCTCTTTCGCAAAGGCCATAGAAGCTCCTCCTGCTGGCCTGGCTATTCCCCTGATCGACTAGCAACTCCTCCTGCTGACCTAACGACTCCTCCTATAGACCCAGTGGCCCATTTAGATGTCCCTCAACCTACTATAGAAATAGTTTAATTTTGTAAAAGATTTTTTTGTAATACTTCGATTAATAGAATTTCCTTTTGACACTTCTAATCTTCTTCTTTCTAACTATTCCCTTTCAATTCAACTGGGTATTTCCATGCGATTCTTGCCTGCCTTACGAAATTGGATTATTACTAATTTTAATTTGGCATAGCAATATCTTGCACTGTTCATTCTATCAGCCCCTTTTATTTAAGGTTCGCCCACATCCCAAACCTCGTCGTCATTCTTTGCATAAGTTGCTTAACTTCTTTGACGAATTTATTCCTAAGTCAGTCTAAGTCACCTATTTGGGCCGAGAACCGCAATGCTTAGGAACGAGTAACGAGCTGACGTCTGGGAACCGTGCCACTCGTATCTGTGAATTCGGGAGGGGGTTACCTCAAAACGTCTTTATAAGATCATCTGAGAACCTCTCTTGCCTATACCTTCCGAGACCGTGCTCAATGGCTTAATTGAGTTGATGACAATATTACATCGGAAATGTGGAAAGCTGAACGCCTAGAAACCGTGTCACCCGTGTCTAGGCTTAGAGAGCAGATTACCCTGAGACGTCTTTATAAGATCATCCGAAAACCTCTCTAACCTATGCCTTTCGAGACCGTGCTCGAGGCTTAATTGAACTGAGAATAATATTACCTTGGGAAAGTGGAAAGTTGAATGCCTAGGAGCCGTGTGACCCATGTTTGAGTTTCGAGAGGAGATTATCTCGAGATGTCTTTATAAGATCATCCGAGAACCTCTCTTGCCTATGCCTTCTGAAACTGTGCTCAGGGCTTAATTGAGCTGAGGATAATATTACCTTGGGAAAGTAGAAAGCTGAATGCTTGGGAACCGTGTCACCCATATCTGGGTTTCGGGAGGAGATTACCCTGAGACGTCTTTATAAGATCATCCAAGAACCTCTCTTGCCTATGCCTTTCGAGACTGTGCTCGGCGCTTAATTGAGCATAGGATAATATTGCATTGGGAAAGTGAAATGCTGAATGCCTAAGAATCGTGTCACCCGTGTCCAGACTTCAAGAAGAGATTACCCCGAGATGTCTTATAGAATCATTCAAGATTTACTTTATCTGTTGGTTGACTTCAAAAGTGAAAAATTAGAAAATAATTTTATTAACTTCTAAGAGAATTTACTACAAAAATTTATGACATTTCCAAGGGTAATATAACTTCAAGCGTTGGCATTCCAAGGCTTTCGAACTCGGTTTTGTTAGGGGACTCCAGCTTATAGACTCTAGGTCTAAAAACTTAAGTAACTTTGTAAGGCCCTTCCCAGATTGCACCTAAAACTCCCTCTCCTGGAGTCATGGTATTTAGGGTCAGTTGCCTTAGGACTTAGTCTCCTAGCTGAAAAAAGTAGTGCCAAACTTTTTAGTTATAGTACCTTGCTACCCTCTGTTGATAAGCAGCTGTTTTTATTACGGCTATTTCCCTTTTTTCCTCCAACAGATCTAACTCTAAATGCAAGCTCCTATCATTAAATTTCACGTTATAATTGTTGACCCAGAAAGTTGGTATGCTGACCTCTATTGAGATTATTGTCTTACATTCGAAAGCTAGACTGTAAGGAGTTTCACTTGTGGCGACCTTTGGTATTACTCGATATGCCCAAAGGACCTCGAAAAGTTTGTCAATTCATATGCCTTTGTGCTCTTTGAATTTCTTTTTAAGGGCATTTTTTATGACTTTATTAGTCGTCTCTACTTGTTTGTTGGCCTTGAGATGAGCTGGAGTTGCAAATCTCAGGTCAATTGCAAAATCTGAGTAGAATTCTCTAAAATTTGTGTTGTCAAACTATTTTTCATTATCCGTGACCAGCACTTGAGGTATTCCAAACCTGTAGATAATATTATGCTTAACGAACGCCATGACCCTTTTTTCAGTGATAGCCGCAGAGGTTCGGCTTCTACCCATTTTGTGAAGTAATCAATGGCGACCACAACGTACTTAGTGCTTGCCAGAGCATATGGTAAAGGCCCAATGAGATTGAGCCCCCACTAGGAAAATGGCCAAGAGCTTGTTATGGGAGTTAATTTCTCGGGGGGTTGTCTTAGAATGCAGTCGTGCATTTGACACTCATGACAGGTTTTAGCTACCTGTGTTGCATTCCAAGAAAGTGTTGGCTAGTAATACCCCTGCCTTAATATTCTGTTGGTCATAGCTTGAGCTCCTTCATGTCCCCCACATACTCCTCGATGAATTTCATCCAGAATCCGAGTGGCTTCTGCAGGTCTTAAGCATTTTAAGTAAAGGGTGTTGTAACCCCACTTGTACAGCTCTCCATCAATGATGGTATATCTTGCCAACCTGTTATTAACCTTTCTTGCCTGTTTTTTATCCTCCAGGAGTTTGCCGTCTTGAATATAGGACCTTATCTCATCGATCCAACAATACTGTAGATCAACCTGAGATACGTACCACAGGTGGTCCTCGTCTCATGTGCTTCTTCATTCTAGCACCTTTATCGGAACTAAGGCGGGGATATTTCCTTTAAAAATGGAAGCCAATTTTGCTAGAATGTCTGCCTTAGAGTCTTAACTCTAGAGATCTGTTTTATTTTAATAGCCTTTAGTGCGTTCAGTACTTGCTTGGCTTTCTTCAAGTACGCCTGCATGTTACATTCACTAGCTTGGAATTAGCCGTGTAGTTGGCTAGCCACTAGTTGAGAATCACAATGGATGTTGAGACCTATAATTCCTAAAGCTAGAGCTAATTTGACCCATGCAATTAATGTTTCGTACTTCGCCTCGATATTTGTAACCTTAAAATCAAACTTTAAGGAATACATTACCTCAATCCCTTCTGGACTTACGAGGACTACACCAACTCCTCCTTCTGGATTTACGAGGACTACACCAACTCCTCCTCCTTAAGCGTTAGAGGCTTCAGATCATCATCTCTTAATTTGGGGCGACTAGGTCTCCTCGGTCTGAGTGCTGTTTCGTGAATTGTCGGATAAGCAGGTGCTCAGACATCGATCTTTCGGCAACAAAATCTGCCAAAGCTTGACCCTTTATTGCTTTCCTAGGCTTGTAAATGATGTCGTATTAGCTGAGTTCAACAGACCATTTGATCAATCAGCCTGAGAGGTCTAGCCATATAAAATCTATCTTAGTGGTTGATTCGTTAATACCACAACCTGATGTGCTTGAAAATAGAGTTTGAGTTTTCGGGCTGCCACCACGAATGCCAGCGCTAGCTTTTTTGGAGGTGAATATCTCGTCTTGGTGTCCAACAATGCCTTGCAAGTGTAATAAATGAGGCGGTGAATCTTCTCAGCATCATCCTTTACCAAGACCGAGCTCACTGAGTGATCGCTCACCACAAGGTATAGGTATAACGTATCCCCAGTTTCTGGTCTCGTTAGATGAGGCAGAGACGTAAGATAATGGTTTATCTTCTGAAAGCTATGCTCGTATTCCTTTAACCATTCAATCTTCTTCCCTTTCTTCATGATCTGAAATAATGAAAAACACTTATCAGTGGCTTTGGACAGGAACCTGCTCAGTGCTGCTAGTCATCCTGTCAGACTTTGGAGTTCCTTGAGATTGGACGGAGACTTTAACTTCAGTATTGCCTTGATCTTCTGTGGATTAGCTTCGATTCCTCACTCATTGACTATATACCCAAGGAATTTCCCAACTTGAACTCTGAATGCACACTTCTCGAGGTTCAATTTCATTTTATACTTGCTCAAGTAAGAAAAGGTCTGTTCCAAATCCTTGGGATGGTCTCGGGCCTTCTGAGACTTGGTAATCATATCGTCCACATATACCTCCATAGTCTCACTTATTGGTGGTTTGAAGACCCGATTGACTAATCTTTAGAAGGTAGCTCCCGTATTTTTTAACCCGAAAGGCATTACCATGTAGCAGTATAGCCCTTGGTCGGTAATAAACATTATCTTCTCCTGGTTTGGCTCATACATTCTTATCTGATTATATCTCGAGAAGGCATCTATAAAGCTTAAAAGTTCATAGTCAGCGGTAGAGTCCAACAATTGATCGAACCAATGGAGAAAAAAACTATCCTTGAAGCAGGCTTTATTCAAATCTATGAAGTCCACGCACATTCTCCATTTACCATTAGTTTTATCGACCATCACTATGTTTGATACCCACTTTGGGTAGTGTACCTCTCTGATGAATTTTGCTCTTATCAACCTATCGACCTTCGCATGTATTGCTTCTCTTCTTTCTTCATTGAACAGTCTTCTTTTCTACTTTACTGGTATGTGCTGAGGATTGATGGCGAGTTGATAGGAGATTACTGGAGGGTCAATGCCCGACATGTCTTTATGAGACCATGCAAACACCCTCACGTGTTTCTTCAAGATAACCTTAAGTTCGGACTTCAATACTTCTAGGAGTTGGGTGCTAATCTTAACTGTTCTCTGAGGCAACTCTTGATTCAAAATGATGCATTCGAGCTTCCAGCTAGCTCTAGGGTCGACGGTTTGTCACTATGTTCAAGTCTCCTCTCAATCAGCTTATCCTGCAAACTACCTCAATTTGTTTCTATGATTTCTTTCCACGAGCACTTTGATAGGCAGTATATGTTTTTAGATGAAACTGCAAAGCACGACCAAGCCTCCTTTTGGTTTCCCTTCACAATTCTAATTTCGTCTCTTACTTGAAATTATGACTTTAGATAATGTATGCTTTCTACTACCCTCGTGGTTCTGAGGAAAGGTCTCTCCAGGATCATGGTGTAAGGCATTTTGAGATCGACCACCTGAAATTCTACCATTGTAGTATTTTGGTAACGTCTCTCTCCTATAGTAATGGATAATTACACTATTCCCAAGGAATTAACGCATGATTCGCCGAAGTCATGGAGGTCGGTTTTAGCAGGTCTGAGTCTCCAATTTTTAATTTTCAAGGAACCCAAAGTTTTTTTGAATATGATATCCACAGAACTTTCTGTATCCACCAAAATTCAGCTAACCTGTGCCGTTTCTACCATCAAAGTTACTACCAATGCATCATCATGAGGATAATGAACTCTTATTTCGTCATTGTCCGTAAACATAATGGATACCGAGGCAAGATTTTGTTTCTTCTCGACTCGGATATTCATAACATGGATATCCAAGGAGTCATAGGGTAGAGAGTATTTAGAATAATTCTTCCTCGATCTATTGGACTTCCCAGCCAACGTTGCCCCTTCTGAGGTCACTATAGTTCTTTTCTACCATTCTTGTTCATGCCCGATTTTCTAATTCGAGGCTCCAGTTGCATCTTCTTCTCTAGCTACCAAGTCTTGTAGATAATTGTTTCGAATCAGTATTTTCACTTGGCCTCTGAGATCAAAACATTCATTCATTAAATGTTCGGGGCTTTGGTGGAACTCGCAGAACTTGTTCTTAGCTTCTCCCATTGGCTTAACCTTTAGCGAGCGGGGTTCTACCAGTATAGTTCTTCATCTTTTAATCTCATGCCAGACCTGCGAGAGTGAGGCTTTCAGGGGAGTAAAAGCCTGATCTCCCTAAAAATGGAATACTCTCTTGTTGTCATCTCTTCTAGGGGAGTGATACTGTCTTGGTGGGAATTCGTCTCTTCTCTTTAGTCTCTCATCCCAACCTTGATCTTGTCTGCCTTTTCTGTCGAGATCACAGAAATTTCTTCCCTTATCGCTTCTCTTTCTCGGATTGGTCTTCAAATTTGATATCCTACCGAGAAATGATGGTGCCGAGGCCTTTTCTTCTCTCATTTTGAGAGCGATCTGGTCCCTAATTTCGATCTCATTTAGCAGCTTTCATCGAGCTACTTTATAAGTGATGACTGATGGTTTTCGTGCTGCATGCCATCTACAGTCTACCTGCAAGCCCTTCCTGAGACCCTCTAAGGCCAATGAATGGTAATAAGCCCTTAGCTCCATAACCTCATCTTGGTATATTTTGACAAAACTCCTAAAGCTCCCTCCATCTCCTTGCTTCATGAGCAGTAACGAACTTGGTGTTCTAAGATTCACTGTGGTCCCCCTGAATTCATTTACAAATGTTTCATACAGTTGTCCGAAACTATCAATGCTCCCGGGGGTTAAGCTAGTAAATCACCTTCTCGCTTGCCCCTCAAGGGTCAGAGGAAATAAACGATACATTTATGACTCATCTAATCCCTGGATTAATATCATCTCCCTAAAAAGATCCATATGCAATGATGGGTCAGTTTTGCCCGTGAAAGGGTTTATCTGTGGCATCTTTAATTTTTTAGGGAGAAAGAGATTTAACATTTTTTTGAGAAAAAAGGGACTTATAATAAACCCTATCTTGGGCACAAGTTCGTCTCTCTTTTGCCTTTCCATTTGCTTCTAGTGTTCTAACTCCTCGACCAGCTTTTGAATTTGGGCTTCGAGACTATTGACTCAACTACTATCTTCCTTGGACCTCTTTCGTTTGGACAGGCTTGACATCGAGCTTTCTTTTTGTTGTTTCTAGTTAAGGAACGCCCTCATATCCTCCCGACCGGGGCCATTGCCAGATCTTCTCTTATGAATCACCACTGAGTCATCTGGGGAATCTTCGAACATTTGTTTGAGGCTTGATATAGAGCCTATCAGCATCATCATTGTCTTGAGGCTCTTTAAAGGAATAGCTTGAATTTTTTTCTTTTCCCTTTTCAGCGGCAGTGTATTTTCTCCTAGTAGTGTCTCGGCGATATTCTGCTGGGCAGTTTATGTGTGTTGCATTAAGCACACTGGTTTCGATAGCCTTGGCTGGTTTGGGTGTTTTTAACGCGAAGGAACCAGTATGTAGTATCTTCCTCATCCGTGCTACTTCTTCAACCAAGGCTTGAATCTGCCTATCCTTCTCCACGTATTGTCGTTCATTCTCGACCAGCCTTTTAGTCAATTAGGCTGCTTTTGCCATCCCTATATGTGGGGGGAGTTGGTGCAGCAATGAAGCCTCTGAATCTCGATTTAGGTCCTTTAACGGCAGCGACTGGTTGCCAACATCTTGGTTAACTGTTGTATGATCATCCATACTATTGTCATTAAGATTCCCCCACGTCATTGTTTTGTTCCTTGTAACATACGTTCGTGAAGTTACCATATTTTTCTTCCTGCAGTTTCTTCTTACTTTTTTGTTCAGTTTCCCAGAGTTAGCGCCAGATGTTGATGCAACAAAAATCCCTTCGATGAGTTCTGTGCACCAGCAACAACATTCTCTCCATTTTCTTTTTTGACCTGAGACCATAATCAATAGCTATGGGGATGAAAAACCGATTGCCCGGCGAAAATCCTCCAATGGTTAAGTCAAAGTTTTATTTTATAAATTTTGAAGGGAGATTCTCAGTAAAGCTAATAATATTCTTTTTTATTAGGGTTTTGTCCCCTTATCTGATTGTTGTTGATCCCTTTTTATAAGTGCTATCATCTCCCTAATATGGTAGAACACTGAAATCGGGCAATTAGGATTCTACTGTGCGAGAATCGTGAAAATTTCATAAATTAAACATTGATTTTTTGGTAGAATTGTATCCTTAAGATTCTTATTATATAAGAAACCTAATTTGATAAGAATTCTTATTTTAGAAGAATCTGAGAATATGTGAGAAGGCGATGAATTTTTTATTAATATGCAACTATAACGAGATCTCGACAATCCCTACTTTGAGATCATTATTTTTTTTATGATAAATTAAATGCCTCATTTTTTAGATCGTAACTTTTGTGAATCATGTATTCGAGGCCTTGTAAGCTATGACCGTAACTAAGGCCTTATAAGAGATTTTGACTCTTCTCGCTTGAATGACTTTTCTTCGAATAGCAGTCGACTTCAGGATACCATCCATCTTTTGCCTATAAACCTATCTCTTACCTTTGTCCTTGCCATCCAAACCATATGGGTTTTGACTATTCCAACAGCTTCAATTACTTTTAAAAAACTACTGACTATTCCAACACCATTCATAGTAACTTATGAGACATTAAATATGTATTTCTTTTTTACGACAGTTTAACTGACTCGATGCAGACTTTTAATGATGATCATAATACGTATTGACCCCATTATTTTTAGCGTGACCAATAGTCTACTCGCGTGCCCCATGTTCAATTTTTTGCTCTTTTTAAGTATTCCCCATGCAATATATGCTGGACCACCGCTGGACCACCGTCGTATCATTAATCTCTGTTTAGCTAGCGAGGTTGGCCATGCCAAACTGCAACTTGACTTTGGTCTGCAACAAGCAGTTTCAACTTTCAAGCCCTAAATTGAAGTTTCATTTATCTGTGTTATGTGGCAATGCTGGTTTGATTTCAATGATGCCGAAAAAAATACAACGCTGCGTGCACTAGTTTGTTTTCGGAGTTAAATAATTAATAATCCTAGAAATTTCGGTCTCGCTTTGGACACTTACGACGTTAATATTGAATAGCAATAAAACAAAATATTCAAAATTTGGTCTTAAAAGTACGTATTAGTATATTCGTGACCGCACAGATCATCAGGGGTCACTAAATGCATATAGTATGTAGTATGCACGCATATGGAGCCAAAGAACTCAAAACCGACAAGAAAAATCAAGGCAATAGATTCACATCTGAGGTGGAACGTTGCTGAGTTTCATTTTCTAACTACTTGTTTTCACAATCAACTTTTACAAGCAAACAGAAATTGGGAAAGCACGGGACAAATTAAAGCTAAACCATAGCTTTTCTACGCATTATTGTATCGACCAGCTATACCTTCTAAGACAACTGATTAACAAACTTAGCTAGCTGGCTAGCAACCACAATGCTTTTCAACCTACTGTTTCAATTCTACAGACTTTACAAAATATACAAAATGGAAAGACCAACAGTGGTGCAATATGGCATCAAGAAAGAAGCCAAGCTAGCATGGCATTGTGCTTCTGATGATCAACATCTTCCAATTTGTGACTCTTTGTTTCATCGATATTATCATTTTCCCAAAGCCAAGATATAATATTTTCTTTATCATCAAATTGCTGATTGTGCCCTTGAACAACACTATCCCAGTCCCAGTCAAAGTTACTATCATCAAAATATGAAGTTATTGAAGAGGAAGTATGCAACTCTCCGTTTTCTCTAGTTGTACTTTGATTGCTACTCTCTACCTCCTCGCTCTTTTCCATCTTGTTTGCAATCAATTTCCCATGTTCTCCTTCCTCAATAAATTTCGAGAAACAACTTTCTCTCTCCTCCATTAAAGTCAAATCCCCGTTTGGATCCAGGGGACCATTGTTCATAATGTCATCAAAACACAACATCCCGCCATCAATGCTTTCAAATAGTCCTAAAATTTCAGTCTCTTTCCCTTCACCACTGGGGCACAACATTGAATTTTCCACTGTCCTTTCCTCCCCCGGAAAATGAACGAGGGTTTCTCTCTCCTCACTTGAACCCGACGTTTTTGCCGCAGCAGCCTTTTGATAAGGACTGGGTGACACAGGGTTCATTATCTCCTTATCTTCTGCAAATGGATCCAAATCCATGCTACCTTTAATGGTAGAATTGAACACAATCTCTTTCTCTAGTGTTGGTGTACCTGGCAATGGTATAACTTCGTCGATATAGACATTTTCTTTGGGTCTCTTAGCCGAGACACTAGCATATTTTTTAATGTAGCTTTTGTTTTTCTTCATTGCCCATCTACTTGTTCTGCCGCCTTTTCGCTTGGTTGTAACGCCAGCATCGGCCACGTCCACTGATATTGCTAGGGTTTCATCACCAGGCCTCCAGAACGTGTAAAATTTTCTGCTCAAATGTGAATTCCAGTAGTTCTTTATCTCGTTATCCGTTCTTCCTTG
>JAXCLQ010000001.1:19893832-19909309 GCA_035584115.1 Cedrela odorata | reverse complement strand
GAAGCTGAGCTCAAAATCAACATAAAATGGTAAAACACTTGCACTTGCACCTTATTTTTTGAAAGCAATTAAGTACGTGCATTTAATTGTGTCAGAATTCTTCCCTGAAATATTTGTGATTAATACGTTAAATAATTTAAGAATTAATATTAAATTTGCCCTAAATTTAGTCTTAATTAAGAAATGAACATGATTAATTGAAAACAATAATAAAAAAAAAAGTGATGTCATGTAAAGCAGTGTTCTTGTTATTTTGTCGAATTAGGTAACATTCATGGTCTATTTTCAGAGGTAATATGCTTAAAATTCTTTTTGTCAGGCCGACCACAATACCCGATACTGTTTATATATTCTCAAACACCATTTGGTAATGTGATTAATGGGTTATTTTTCAGATCATATTTAGGTAACAGTGCTCAATAACTGCTGTATTAGGAAACCAATAGAAATGAAGTTGCGTGCAGCCTCTGTAGTATATGCTCAATCGTGAGCATTAATTTGGAAGTTGAGTGAGTTTATGTGGATTCCACACTGCACTTGGGTAGGGAGGTAATTTGAATACTTCAAAATATTTAGATCATGGATTTTGATTTTGAGTAGTTCGAAATTTCCAAATATCCAATTCATTGTTATACCTACATTTGCACGCACGAATGACGAGTTAAATATTGCTAATAGCATTGTTTCCTTACCAGAAGAATCTCTAGTGGTGGCAAGAAAGATAGTTTTTATCAGGAAATACGAGCGACGTGGCAATCCTTGCATATACGCGATGTACGTACCGTATATTACCCACAATTAATGCCTGTGTTGATTTTGAAATACACTTAGAATTCTGTATGGTTACGACTCAAAGACTATTCTTATTAATATCTACCGTTTAACAACAACTATAATTATAAATGGGCGTCGTTGCTTCTTTAGATATCAAGTCAATTAATAAATCCGATCGTGGTTACATCTTAACTTTTCAATTTCCGCATTAAAAATATACGTTCCCAGTGTTTAACAACAGAGTCGAGTTTACAGTAGAATATTGTTATAATATTTATATGGCGTGTACTAATTAATAATTTGCTTTAATTAAGAGTAGTGGGATGCTAGTACATATTAATTATAATTAATTAATTAATTTTTAATAATAGGCCGACTCATTGATCAGGTGGATCTGATTAAGCCAGCAGTGCTAAATTAGAATGGGGGGTTGAGAGCAATTATTAGTAGTCCATTTACGTGCATTTATGATTCATGAACCTTCTTAATAATTCATCATCACTTACTACTGATAATAACAAAGCTGAAAATGATACACTGTTTTGTACTTGTCAAATTTTGTTTTATATTAATTACGGGCCATATATAATTTTTTTCAAATTTAAATATCACCTTTGCTTGACGCTCTTATCGGGCATGGCCACTCTGTACTTGTAGTTGTAGGCTAGGCCTGGGTCTTTCAATGTTTTGCGGCCTTGGGTATTTCTGCTAAAATGTTAGACTCAAATTGGTCCACAATTTGGGGTTGGGCTCACACGATGTATGTAGATTGTCGTGCAGAACAAGCGATGTCTTAGGTATTGCAGCTAAAGGGTTGGACTCAAATGGGATGACGAATTGGGTTGGGCTCACACTATGTATGTAGATTGTCGTACAGGACAGACGATGTCGTTTAACATTTTCAGCTATCAAATCACAATTCACGATTTATGAATTTCCAAGTGACTAGATCGAGAGCCCGAGGAAAAGTGAGCATCCACGTGGCTGATAATGATTCGATAGAACAACAATAAGCAAACGCTCATTGGCCAGCATCTACAAGGAACACGTTGCAAAGGGTAGTCATCAGTCAAGTCGTCGTTGCCTTCTCTTTTGTGTTTAATACCTCGTCCAGTTTGAGGGACTTAACCCGGCAACACCAGACAGAAACGGAAGAAAGAAAGGAGAACTTTACAGAAGAGAGAATACAATCGGACTCTCTGCGAGGGTTTGCGATCTCACAGTTAAAGAAATTAATCTCAGAATTTCGCAAGATCTGCAATTAAACCCTAGATTCAGAGTTTCGGAGAGACATTACAATCTCTCTTGATCTGTCAATGGCGCAACGAAGAACAAAGCTTTTGTTTCTATTATGCGCTCTTTGTTACGCACTTACCACTGTTGCAGGGTATACATTTATATATTTACGTTTCTCTCTTTGAAAAATGGCGCGGTTATTCTTAGACATAACTTGCTTATGTTGAAATGATGCAGGAAGAGCTATTATGAAATATTGCAAGTACCGAAGGGAGCATCAGACGAGCAGATCAAAAGAGCGTATAGAAAGCTGGCATTGAAGTATCATCCTGATAAGAACCAGGGCAATGAAGATGCTAACAAAAAATTCTCTGAGATTAACAATGGTAAATTTCATTTTCTCGCTAGCGATATATGTTTATTATTCTCAAAAAATAAAATAAAATACGTAAATTGATTGGTTAAATAATAGCGTATGAGGTGTTATCGGATAACGAGAAGAGGAATATATACGATAAATACGGAGAAGAGGGACTGAAACAGCATGCAGCTAGTGGAGGCAGAGGTGGAGGAATGGGAGTTAACATTCAAGACATTTTCAGCAGGTATGTCATCTTTCTTTCCACTAATCTTGTTAAAATAATGCTAGTGTTAATTAAGATGGAAGTGGATGATTGATGCAATTATTGGATTGCCAAGGTGTTGTAATTAAATTTACAATAAAAGAAGCAAGATGAAATTTCTGTTTTCTTTCTTTACAATGGAATATTTACTATGAGATTAGGTGGGTGCATTTATTTGCACTCTTAATACCTTTATCATTTAGGCTGGAGTTTACTCTTCTAGCATGCATTAACTGAAAATCTATATATGTTTTCATTTACATACTACTAGTACGCCTTTTGGTAGTAGGAACTTATTGGCTATTATGCCTGTTGAAACAGGTTGGGTTGTATTTATAAATGTCTAATATATTTTCACATCAACCTTGATTAATATGTTATCTCTTCAAGCTCGCGATACTACTTTCTTACCAACTCACTTTACTAAACCATCAGTTTTGGGTTGTTCCTAGCTTGTGTTGGATTAGTACATCGTACACCATTGTACATTATCTAGCTGTAGTACCAACTTGTACATGTAGCAACTGTCCATTAGATTGTTGCATTTATTGGTACAAAGTGATCATCACTTTTGAGCTATATTCCACTTAAAAACGGAAAAACCTCTTTTTAAGAGGCAGAAAAATTATTAATTTATCAGTTTGTAAATATTGTTCAACAATCTGCCATTGCTGACAAGACAAAGGTTTTTGCTAGTTTCTTTGGTGGAGGTCCAATGGAAGAGGAAGAGAAAATTGTGAAGGGTGATGATGTTATTGTTGAGTTGGATGCAACATTAGAAGATTTATACATGGGAGGTTCACTGAAGGTAAGGGTCTTGTATTCACATTGAAATTTTCAGCTTTTATCTGAATCTGTAGTTGATAGTCTTATCGATAAGGACACTTTCAAAGGCTTGTATGACTGGATTTTGTCTGAATACTTAAGGCCAAAATTGAATAGTTATTGGGAAGATTTTTTTCCACAAGCTCAAAGATAGATAAATTACAATTTTTTTTAATCGTGTATAAAGCAGTGATTTTGGTATACTTTGTGTTCCTTAGGCTACAGTAGTGATATTCTCTTGGGGATTCTGCAGGTTTGGAGGGAGAAAAATGTTATAAAGCCAGCCCCTGGTAAAAGACGTTGTAACTGCAGAAATGAGGTCTACCACAAACAAATTGGTCCAGGGATGTTCCAACAAATGACCGAGCAGGTATATAATGGTTCTGTCGGCCCTCTTGGTTTTTGATAAGTTTGGAATGTGCTCTTCTCCACTTTCTTTGATGGTTTCTTTGGTTGTTTGATTCGTCCCACAGTTCACTGCACTGGTATTCTGATTTTCTCTTCCAGCCTCATTACATTCTTGATTTTTTTTTTCAGGTCTGCGAGCAATGCCAAAATGTCAAATATGAACGGGAAGGATATTTTATAACAGTTGATATTGAAAAGGGGATGCAAGATGGACAAGTAAGTTTTATACCATTCAAATGTGACATGCAAATTATTTCTTGACTGAAGTTTATACTTTGGCCATATTAATGCTGTCATCTTTCTTTTTCATTTTTTTATAACTGTTTAATTATGAAGACTAATGCTATGTATCTGCAACTGCAGTCCTCTTTTGTCACAGTGTATAAAACTAAATAGTTTTGCCCTGAGTTTTGGAAGAGTTGGTTAATAATTGTGTGTCCTAGCCTTTAATCTGTTTAGTTTTCAATATTCTTGTGAATCGTTTTGCTTCCTTCATGCAGTCAGAAGTAAACCTCCCATGTATTGAGGTTGCACCCCCATCTTTTGCCTTTCTTTTCTGCCTTGTTACTTCTAATGGGAAAGACCATTATCGCTTATCAAATAGGAAAAGCCATAGAAAATCGATCTATCAGAACTGTTGGGAGCTGCACTCTTATACATCAAACTCAAAATGATGCATGCTATCTGCTATCTGGTTAATTTACATCCAACTTGTGTTTCAGTTGGATATTCTGCAGATTTGTTCCACTGCATACTCTTTTCTCTGATTGAATTCAAGTTCCTCCATCTAGTGCTCCAAAACCTTTGGGAAATTCTTCTTGCTCAATTGTATCTATCATAAGAACTTTTTCTCCTGTCATTGTTAGTGAGAAGTTACAGTTTTTGTCATTACAACCTTGATGATACAGCTTGTATCATCACTTGTTTATACATATGCTCCTTCTGCATATGACAGAGTTGTTTACTATCTTGGCTTGCTCTTCTATGGAATTTCTTTTTTTATTTTTTATTTTTTTATTTCTCCTCTCATTTCATTGTTTGCATTTTAGAATAGCCATTTTAACGCATATGTGTTTTTCAGGAGGTGGTTTTCTATGATGATGGTGAGCCTATAACCGATGGAGAACCTGGAGATCTGAAGGTTAGCTTCAAACTCTTGTTTGTAATATGTTGTCATATTTTCATTGCAACAGATATTAACTATCTCATCACTTGCAGTTCCGTATTCGCACGGCACCCCATGACTGCTTCAGAAGGGAAGGAAATGACTTGCACACAACTGTTACTATAACACTGGTAAATTTAGTTGTGGACATTATTTATTTCTCTGTGGTAGGGGTCTCCCCTTTTGAAGGAAACCACTGTTTACATTGGATTATTTCCTGATCCGTTTCCTCTTTTAGGTTCAAGCTCTTGTTGGTTTTGAGAAGACTCTTAAGCACCTTGATGAACATTTAGTTGACATCAGCTCAAAGGTAAGCATTGACGTGCTCTTTGGAACTTCATTCAAAATGACTCAGAACAGTGAGTGAAAGAGGCAGAAAAGAAGTGCCCAAATTATTAACTGACATGCTTATGTTCCTTGCACAGGGAATCACCAAGCCCAAGGAAGTGAAGAAGTTCAAAGGAGAAGGAATGCCAATGCATTTTAGTAACAAGAAAGGTGACCTCTATGTCGCGTTTGAGGTTCTATTCCCCACATCTCTAACAGAGGATCAGAAGACAAAGATCAAAGCAGTTCTTGGCTAGGATATATAATTTAAAAAAAAAAATGCTTTTTCTTGGGTTCTAAGGTGTTCCCGCTGTAACATGATTTTGTTATACCGGAAAAGCAGGAACTCTGAGGTTTTCATCCCTTCTCTTATTTTAGTCTTTTTCCTCCATTTACAGGTAGTGCAGGGTTAAAGTTGTCTTTTCTGTAATACTCTCAATTATTAGGGCCTTTATGGCATATTATTTTTGGCCAATATATATGGGTTAACAATATCTCATGTTTCTCTTTAGATATATTTTTTTTTTGTATGCCCAAATTTTTTTGGTGACTGTGTTGAAGAGTTGCCAGATCACATGAGAAGAACAATACACACTCCACACGGTTATTAGGTAGTGAATATCTTCTCTATAAATGAACAATTCTCATTTTATTCGACGGGCTGTTGGTATATATATACCTTTAAGGAACGGATTTTCTCCAAATGTAAATTTCTTTATATACACACACACACTCGCACAATGAAGAAGATAAGCCCTACAAATTCGATGCGTTTGCCGCATATTCTAAATCATCTGGTTTGAATATCCCATATATTAAACCTCCTTACCTCTGATGTATTTTTTCGTTCAATTTGGCGTCAAGCTTTGATTGGCTGGTAACTGGAAGATCAAAAAAAATGCTGCATTCCAAGATGAGCTGACAAATAAGGCGAAATAGGCATAACTGGGCTAATAGCCGTACTGCTTAAATATTCGTTTGATCACCTGGTATTTAGAGCACATTATTACAGTACATCTAGGATTGAAGTAAGATCCACGAATACCCTTGTGTAAAATCTGTTAATACTATTGTTAATATTTCAATTTCAATCATATACACAACTTGTAGAGCTCGCCACCACCACCAGTCAAAACATAATCTCCTTCTAAAGAGGAAAACAACCAGAGTTGCACTACAAGGCTAGGCTTAAAATAATTGCCCCATTGTATTTCTCTATAACTTTAGGTTCCACATATCACTCAATTGATGCCAGCTTCTCTTCATCTACCTCAAAGGCTTTCCTTGCTTGCTTCAGCTCCTCTTGCATGGTCAGCAACTCTGTACAACGGTTGAGTTTTGGCAGATCCTGCAGGATCAACATGTAAAATATTACCTGATAACTTAATACAGTACCAAACTTAGAGCAAATAGAATATTACATGCTCACCATAAAAAAAGAGGCAAAATGGGACAAAATTCTTACAGATAATACTCATTATGCTAAGGAAGTTCTCTTTTGATGGTGCAAAGATTTACATAGATGGTATTATGGTATTATGTATTGTGTAAGACAATAAGAAGATGAAATGGAATTCCACATAAGAAATTTAACCCCCAATATCGGAAAATACCTTTCGGATTAGATAAAGAAAATCCTCAACTGCTAACTTGCCCCTCTTTGATCCAATATCTTGCGCTTTATGTGACTGCAAAAAAGCAATATATACAGACATCATATCTACCATGAAATCTTATGCAATTAATATCAATAAGTCAAATGAATACTTACCAAATCTGTGACATATTCCACAACAATGTCCTCCATAAGTGCCACAGTTTCTGGAAGCGGCTGCAAAAAACAGCACAAAAAATCCATAAATATATTCAATCAGACCAACCAACTTAAAACTTGTCCATACATTTCAATAACAGAATCAGAAAGTTCCTGCCAACTATGTAAAAGTGAAACAACTGAAACTCCTGTTGGTGCAGCAAGTTTAACGTAGGGACCAAGGAGTAAGGACTTGCTGTCAATGAAGCATGCAGTATTATGATATAGTTCTATAATCTATCCATCAACTCATTTAGAAACAACATATGCACTGAAATTAAAAATAAAAAAAATTAAACAGTGTGACAAATATGTGTATGTACATGAATGCACATACACCGTGTTTAGTTTGAAAAAGAGAGTTTGGTTTCCTTCAGTGCAGTCACTAAGTGCGGAGGTTTTGCTACAAGCCTATAAGAAGATGTAACAAACAAATGTTGAAAATCTGTACATTTTTATGGAGGTTTGTAACCATGCTCTAACCAAACTATACCAAGCGCAATTAAATGATCTAATTGTATACAGATATCTAAGTAGACTTGAAAAAGTTTCAAGAACCAAAATCAACTAATATAATAGCAATTTCAGTAGCATAACAAATTAATTTCCTTCTTTCATTATAGAAATTTATGCTCTCCCAGAATCAAGTATTTTCTGTGTTGAGCATCGACACATCGACGCATACATAATTTGTTCAATTAATATAACCAGTGCCACACATTGCACAAAAACACTCAATGGCTGGTTCTAGTAGCAAATGAATTATAACCAGCTTACAGCTTTATTATTTGCATATCTTTACATAACCAACAGGCATGTAATAGAAAAGAGAATTTACATTCATATCTAAGTTGCAGAGTTCATAACAGTGTTCTAAAATCATCAATTACCAAAGATAAACAACAAATAAACAATTGCAGTAGTATACATAAAAACAACCAAATCGTCGTGAAAAATATTTTCCGATCACACCAACTCAGTATACCATTGACAGAAGAAAGAAAGATTGCAAGATGGATACTGTTACTTACATTGGGATCATCTCCAAAACCATACATCATATGCTGAACTGCACCACCAAACGAAATAAAGGAACAAGAACAGAAAATCAGTAAGACACAACAAAAGTATTCAACATCACCAAAAACTGATAAACAAGACAATAAGGCAATTGCTCACGATCTTTTTGAAAGACTCCTCGCTTGCGCTTAAATGAAGATGTTTCATTAGGCTGTGAGGATCCTGCTTTTGATTTTGAAGACTGTCCTGCGGAAGAATTGCTCATATTCTACCCACAACGTCTTTTCCTATGATACCCATCACAAAAATCAACTTCATTGGGCTTCAAATATCAATTAACCACACTAATAATTAAAATTTGTCCATTTCAATGGCAATACAAATAAAAATATTCTTATCTGTGTAAGTTCATTACAAACATTTTTCAAAAAGAATGCTATAGAAAAATAAAAACCCTAACTTTCATGTGAAGCATTCAATTCTGACGGTAAGAATGATAAAACGTTGACCGTAGAAGTAGGAATAAAGAGCATAGCATAACTACGGAAACACAATAAGGATAAAAACCCTAACTTTCTTCTAAATATTCTCTCTATCATGCCCAAATTATACCACAATAAATAAATAAACAAAACTAGAAATGCCTAAAACAAATGAATCAACCTTACCTTTTCTCCGTGAGTTGTCCCTGTAAACCTTTTCTCAACTAAACAAAATTTGAAGGAGCCAGCGAAACCGAAGCGGCTGAGAGCCAGATGATGATCGGGCTTTAAAAATTATCTTTGCCGATTGGTATCTACGTATGAAACGCACCGTTTCAATCGGCTATTGGGTCACCTCTATTTCTTGATTGGACGCACCCACGTACCACCTACTGAATACTGGAGACTTACCGACTTCATCGTTGTCAAGACGTCATTTGGTTATAAACCCAGAAACATCTAGTTCAACTTGGTACCTTTTAGTCTTTTACCCTTTGATTATAATATTTTACTTAGATAAATCCTTAATATAAAGTTTTAAATGTAGCATAAATCTTACTGGACCAGCAAGGCGTTACACAGAATCAAATCCAGCCCATCCCTTCCTCTCCCTGCCTACTTTAGACGCTCTAAATTTTTAGATTTCATGCCTACATTTTTACCTAACAAAGAGACGTTTAGTCTCATGAAGTTGAACGATGCCCAGACCCAACAGCTTGTGTAAATCATTAACATCTAACCACCTAACCCAACCATTTTATTTTGTCGACGCTCAACACCCAACTGCTGGATTTTACTTCCCCCAACTAAACCCATAACCGTCCTCCGATCGCATTAAAAGCATTTGATATTCTTCACATTGTCATTGGCGTGGGATTTTAACAATTATTTCATGGTTGTTATTGGGGTGGGTGCAGTCAATTCATTTATAGTTTCTACAACTTCCAAGTAAATAAAAATAAATGGGGGAGGAAATTGGTTATCTGTTGAAGACAGCAGGCGGCGTGTAAAGCCAGAAGTTTGGAAATAAAGAAATACTACTCTACCTTGGGGTGGCAATACAAGTTATGGGACAACATTTGAAAGCAAATAAATAAATTTAAAATTAAAATTTTTAATATAAATAATAAATAAATTATATTTATATTATTTATTTAATAATTATATTTTATTTGTATTTAAATTATTAATACACAAATTATAAATAAATTAGAGTAATAAATAAATAAATAAATAAATATTTCAGTTCATTTATAATTTATTTATTAATTTAAAACACTTATTATAAAAAAATATAAAAATCATATTATTCATAAATAAATAAAATAATTATTTTAATTCTTCTTAATTTATTTATTAATTACATTTAAATTTATTCAAATTATTTATTTAATAAATAAATAATAATATTATTTATTTTTTTAACATAAATAATAAATTAATTATTATTTAACACAATATAAATATAATACGCTACAAATGAGATATCATCCGAACGATCGCTGTGTCCCTGTCGAAAGAATGAACAGAAAAGCGTAAAGCTTCACGGACACGTCACTTGGATATCATGCGTTTTAGTATCAGCTGCATCCATTGACGTGGCTATCTCGCTAGATATCTCCTCCTTCAGATTGAGACGAAAACACTTGATACTGATCGGACTCTCATTATGGTGGGTCCCACTGTCACACGCGATTTCGTACGAAACTCAAAGTTTCTGCACAACTCGACACAGGGTATCATCACCCATGCCAGACGCAACACGGAACAAAATAAATATAGAAAAACAGCGCCGTTTAACTCTAATAAATGCTTTAAATAAATTAATTAAAAAAAAAAAGAGAGAGAAAATAATGAAATTATGATACGATTTGCAGGGGAAAAATATCGTTAATAAAGACGTGAAGGTTGGTGATCTGTTTGATTACGTACGCATGCCATAGCCAAATCTTGCTTGCTGATCTTTAAATGCTTCTCTTCGTTTCCTCTCTCTGTCTATAACTATAAAGAATTGATTGAAGGCAGCTAGCTGGGACAACGAAGAAAACGACCAGAATTCAAAGATTGTGTGTGCACGTTAACGCCTTATTTCTCGGAGTTACACTCTAGCATTCTCTGACCACCCTCCAAAAAGAGAAATCGAACGAGATTGTAATAAAGAAAGAAAGAAACTCAATCAAAACAGACGATTAACGGTAGTTAATGGATACTCTGTATTTGAAAACAGGGATTCACGCAATAACTCCGCCGATCTCGGTGGGTGGGACACTCGATGTCCGTACAAACTCAACACAAAAGGTTAGCGCGGTGGGGAGGTCCACGGGGGATAAATCGACGGGGGCGGCGCCGCCTCAGAAAACAGCGGCGTCTCGGTTCTTCTCTTTTAGGGACCCTTTAAAGTCCCTGTGGCCGGGACTAGGACTTGGAGGAGGAAGTGTTAGCTCAAATAGTAAAAGGTACAAAGGGATTGCGTTAGAAGACGCCGTTTTGGCGGAGAATGGGGAGAAGGTCGTCGTTGAGGCGGGTGACGAGAATGAAATGACAATGGGGACATCTTATACGGATGGGCAAAATGGGAACTGGGTTTTGAAGATTTTGCGCGTGAGGTCTCTGTGGAGAGACAGAGAGGATATGAAACAGGGGCAAGAGTTGGAGAAGGAAGAGAACATTATGGTCAATGGTCAAGTGAATAATAATCATGACGACGACGACGATGATGAAGAAGAGTGTGAGGTTTGTAGAGTTGACGACGACAAACGAGAGGTAGAGTTTGATGGAGGATCGTTTTCAAGGTTGCTGAGAAGGGTGTCGCTAACTGAAGCGAAGGTTTATGCTCAAATGTCGTATTTGGGGAACTTGGCTTATTGCGTTCAAAAAATCAAGGTATGAACTAATCCATTGCTCATAAATCTTTTCCTTTTAAAGTAGAGAAGTGTTCCTTTAATGGTAGCGAAAATGGAGAAATCTATGTGAAAGTTCACAATTTTCTGATCTGTGCACATTGACAAAGTAGCTAATGTACTTGATCAAAGTTGTAGGCTTCTTAGTTTGCATTTGTTCGATTGTAAATTGAATGGGGTTATTGGAAAAGTTAGATTTTGAATGCTAACGTGGTTCCAAGAATATGCTGTTTGAACACATTCACATCTACGTCTATGCTATATATTCATTACGGAAACAGAATTTTAGAAATGGGCTCCTTATTTTGCTAGTTTTTGTGTTGGTAGACGTCCGTATAGTCTAATAGATATTTGAACAGTTTCTGATGCATGTGTTGGTACAAACTCTGGTTTGATGTTTGATCTGGTTTCCTTTGTAGTTCTTGTATCACTTTAAGAAATGATCATTTTTTGACCTGCATATTGGAGTTTCATCATTCGATTTCAAATTCTTTGTGAATTCACCTTGGCTTTCATTGATAATTATCTCTTGAATCTAACATGCTTAACAAGACTTTATTTTTCCATTTTGTTTTGGTAAATTTAGCCAGGAAATCTCCTGAAATACCGTGGTCTAAGTTTTGTAACTTCATCAATAGAGAAGAAAGAATTAGCAACGAAAGCTGAGAAAAATCAGATGTCATCTGAAAAGCCAGAAGCAGAAAGGAAAACAGAGGATGAGGCGGGAGGCAAGGAGCAGAAAAACCAGGGTTACCGAATAAGTGCTTCTTCCACTTATCACATAGCTGCCTCTGCAGCTTCTTATCTACATTCACATACAAGGAGCCTATTTCCTTTCAAATCCTCAAAAGCTGAGGGTGGTCAAGATTCACCTGAGAGGGGCAGTGGAACTAATGACAGTATTAATTTCATGGACTCTGATGTAGCCTCTTTCATGGCAACTACCGATTCTGTGACAGCTGTTGTTGCCGCAAAGGAGGAAGTGAAGCAAGCTGTTGCGGATGATCTGAAATCAACACGTTCATCACCCTGTGAGTGGTTCATTTGTGATGATGAACACAGTGGTACAAGGTTCTTTGTGATTCAGGTAAGGGAAATGTGTTAATTCCATAATTCTGTCTTTTAATAAGTTACTTTCTGCACTGGGGATTTGGGACTAGGATCTAAGATTTTTAAGAACATTGGATGTGGCCAATTATGCTATTGTCAACTAACCAATGATACAAGATACTAATAAAAACTTTTCTCATCTGTTGGTTTATTGCAGGGGTCAGAATCATTGGCATCCTGGCAAGCAAATTTACTTTTTGAGCCCGTTCAGTTTGAGGTAATCTAGTGTTTAGTATATTTCCCACATTTTAATTCAGTCTATTCACTTTTGTTTATTAATTTTTGAATTGATTTCTGAAACCTTCATTTCAAAGATGCTCAAGGGAAAAGTAAACCTTGAAGTGTTTACTTTTTATCAAGTTGTTTTAGGCAAATATGATAAATGCTCAACACAAACAATCAATAAAATAAAAGCGTGATCAATGATATGTTTTCTGCAATTGACAAATACGATATGTCTTTTTGCTTCAGGGACTGGATGTACTTGTGCATAGAGGTATTTATGAGGCAGCAAAAGGGATATATGAGCAGATGTTGCCTGAAGTCTTTGCACACCTAAAAGCCCATGGCAACCATGCAACCTTCCGCTTCACTGGACATTCTCTAGGAGGAAGCTTGTCACTTCTTGTGAATCTGATGTTGCTCATACGGGGTGAAGTATCGGCTTCTTCCTTACTCCCCGTTATAACATTTGGTGCACCATCCATTATGTGTGGGGGTGATCATCTTCTTCGCAAGCTTGGGCTGCCACAAAGTCATGTTCAGTCTATTACAATGCATAGAGATATTGTGCCTCGAGCCTTTTCTTGTAATTATCCTAATCATGTTGCAGAGCTGCTGAAGGCTGTTAATGGGAACTTCCGCAATCATCCTTGTCTAAATAACCAGGTATAGTCTTGAGAGATAGAGAAGTATAAACTTGTTAAACGTAGAAGTTACCATGGATTCAACTGACTTGTATATTGTTGCTATTTACTACAGAAGCTATTGTATGCTCCAATGGGGGAGCTTCTAATTCTACAACCAGATGAGAAGTTCTCTCCTCCGCACCCCCTCCTTCCCTCTGGCAGTGGTTTATATTTTTTGAACTGCCCATTGTTGGAGAAGGATGATGCTGAGAAGCAGCTACGTGCTGCAAAGATGGTATTCTTAAACTCACCACATCCACTTGAGATCCTAAGTGATCGCTCTGCATACGGTTCCGAAGGAACCATTCATAGAGATCATGACATGAGATCTTATTTAAGATCTGTGCGGGGCGTGATTCGGCAAGAGCTAAATCGCATCAGGAAGGCTAGGAGAGAGCACCGTCGGAAATTTTGGTGGCCCCTTGTGTTACCTCGTGGCATGGGTGCTGGTATCATTGTGGGGAGGCCATTGGCATCGGCCAACTTGGGGATGGGTCTAGACCAATTCAATTTCTCTGGCATGGTACATATAGGTAGAGAGTCCTTGAAAAGATTCAGCAGGCTTGTTGCATCGCAGCACATGCATTTGCTTGTGGTTCTTCTGTTCCCTGCACGTTTGTTACTTCTGGGAGCATATAGCGTGATCAGTTTCAGCTGACTTGTTTTATGGGTTGGCACATTGTCTTCTCTTCGGTAGAATATTGTACAGTGGTGGCACATGGCTGGCGAAGTGGTTGGTTAGATGATTCTTTATTCATTGGTTATCGAAATCAAAAGCAATTGTGTCTTTTCCTTTGTTAGATGGGAAATATTAAAATGGTATATAGAGATACAAGCAATACAGAAAGAATTACACTTGGGATTCGCTTGTGATTGGACACAAGCAATTTCAGTCTTGTATAACAATTGATGAACGCTATTGGTAATCTTTGTTTGGACACAAATATCAACTGTTTTATGGGTTTTGTAGAGATGATACAAATGTAATGTTATGAGCTAAATTGGACGGGTTCGTGAGTGTTGAAAACAAGATCTTGCGTAGTTGCAATAAACACCAACTCAGCTCAACTATGTGGACAGTGTTAACTTAACTGTCAACAAATATCTCAATCAGTCATCAATAATTAAGTCATGTGTAATTTAACTTTTGAAAATTGTCTTATTAAAGTTGCCCAATTCCGGCAAATTAATCAAGTGCAAGAATCATATTTTACTTCTTTTTTTCTTTTAAACAGAAATTACATATAAAATTATATGCACAAGTCATGTCAAATGAATATTCAGGTTGGTTTGATAAGCCCAAAGCAACAGACAAAAAGCACATGTCGGGCAACGGGAAATCGACAAAGGCAAAGGCGGATGGCCATTTTGGTCCGCTTAGGGGTGCAAGAAAAAGCTCGGCGGAGACAAAATAGTCGTCACCAGTCTAAATTGGCTGTGCTCTTTGAATTTTATCCATCCAACACTCTCCAACTCAGCTTCCTTTGTAACTGTAACCTCGCTCAAGTCATCCAACAACTTTATCTATCATACGCATGTTGCGGCGGCGTCTCAAAAGCGGCGTTGAATCTTTTCCATGTCTTCTTCTGCTACGTCAATTAAGACCATTTAGACAGAAAGGCCAAACACTGAATGTGACAACTGCAGTTGGTAGATCTTATTAATATGGCCGATCATGTGGTTCAATAAATGTAGAAAAAATAAAAATAAGTATAGGACCCACGTCAACCGCAGACCTACGCCTACACCTACACCTACACCGCCAAATGGAACACTAGCATGTATAGTGTGCGGAATAAACGGGTAAATCTAGGGTTGGCAATTTTGCCCACAAACCCGCAAACCCGCTTCTACCCGATCCTCTTAGAGCGGGTTTGGTATGCATT
>JAXCLQ010000001.1:19871391-19885035 GCA_035584115.1 Cedrela odorata | reverse complement strand
TTGAGCTTAAACTATATTTGGATTCCTTTGTCCCTTATAAAATTTAAGCTTAGATTTAGTATTGCGTATTTGGAGCCCATAGTCTATTAAGTTTGTATTCACAATAATAACACTTATTTATTACTAAAAAATAAAAGCACTTCACTTATATATATATATATATATATATTTCATATAATTAAAAACAATTGTAAGTATCACAATTAGTAATGTAAATTGGATTGTGTCGGCATGGGTCCAATTCGATAGTAACTGGGTTTGTGAGTCTTAAATTTAAACACGAATAAATTCATGTTCGGCATGACCCAAAAAAAAAGGCTTATATTTTTAGTAAACGAATCTTTATTTTTGTTTTACTTTCTCCTTTTGTTTTTGTTTTGTCAATGAGTTTTATATGTGAAGTTTTCTCTATATTTATATATATTTTTTATTTAATTTATTAGTTTATATATTAAGTATTAACAATTAGATTTCATTATATTTTTTGTGATTTAATTATGAGATAATTAATAGTTTAATTATTGTATTATAGTATTACAAATTATATAATTCTATTCCAATTAACAAACAAGAAAGTTTGTATTTTAATTTTAATTTTAATTATTAAAAAAATTATATTAGCTTTTTTGAATTAATTCGTGACTTTTATCAATTAATTTTAATCATTTATAAACTTTTAATTTTATACTACACTGTTTGTTAAATTAAGATTAAATATTTTTAAAAATAAAAATAATTTATTATTATTATTTCATTCATAAATAATAGTATAATATAATCATGATTATAAAATTAAAATAATGAAAATAATATACTTTAATATTTAATTTTTTATTAAAAAATATTATTTATTAATTTTTTTAATTAATATAAATAACACAATTATTAATTATTATATAGGCCAACAAAAATCGTGACGGGTTGACACCTCTAAATTCACAATACATGGACCATGAACATTGGCTATTATGAAAGGCTGCTGTAAAGTCCCTGGCCCAAGACGAGTAAGTATACATTTCAATCGTGATATATGAACCAAAGAACCAAGATCGAACACGCGTCAACGTCCAGTGTCTTAAATCTTAATCACGATACCACGTGGAGCCACCGCGTGCTAGCACAATTTTTCGCTCCCGCCAGTGCCCAAAAATTAAATCCCATAATCTAAAAAAATAATTCCCTCCTCTCACAATTTCCCTCTTCCTCGGCAAGTTTTGTTACACGCTGACTTCTATAATCGCTCTTTCGCTTAAGATTCCACAGCACTCTTCACTCTTCAAAATCACAGTAGCTGTTTCACTTCATTTGCCCTAATTTTATATTCAGCGGGTAATTTAAATTCAATAATGGAAATCGATTATCCATCCAAACCGTTTCTCGGCGTTCGTTTCGTTCTCTTCGGATTCGATTCCATCAACGAACGGCAGGTTTCTCTCTTTGCTTTATCTATTACTAGTCTGTGTATGTATGTTTCCAGATGGAGGGCGTGCTTATGGTTCCAATTATCTCTCTGTTTTATTTTTGGAATTTTATTTTGCATTTTTGAAAAGTTGAGCGTGTTTGATTGAGCATTAAAAACGATGTAAAACGGTAATGTTTTCCATTGATTTCTTCCGTTTTACTCTGAAATGTGTAGGTTCGATCAAAGCTTATTGATGGCGGTGGCGTTGATGTTGGCTCATACAGTCAAAGTTGTACCCATGTGATCGTCCACGAGATCGTTTTTGTATGTCTTATCGACTAATTTTATTCTCTGTGCAAGTTTTAACACTTAATTTATTGGAAATTAAAGGATTTTTTTATTATAAATTATTTACTATCAAAATTCAGTCGGCGTTTGCTTTGACTATGTTACGTAGGATGATCCTGTTTGCGTTGCTTCTCGAACTGATGGCAAGACACTTGTCACGTCATTGTGGGTTGATCATAGTTATGATATTGGAATGCCCGTTGATGCAACTTCAGTAAGTTTATTTATTTGATTCTTTTTTTATTTTTAAGGAACATAATTTCCAAATTGACAAAGAACCACATATTGGTTATTACAGTTCCTATAGTTAGTCAATTTCAATGATGGAATTCAATTACTCAAATCCAGTGTGAATATTTTGTTATCAGAATATTATTTTTTGCTTCTTGGTTGTTTCTTCATATAGTTATTATTGATAGTTTATTTTCTGCAGATTATGTACAGACCACCTAAAGATTTGAATGGAATTCCTGGTGCCAAAAGTCTAGTTGTGTGCTTGACTGGATACCAGCGGCAAGATCGAGAAGACATTATGGTACGTGATTCGCTTCTTATGTTACCACATCGGACTCCTGACTTGATTAAGGTTGTTCTTGATGTGAGCATTTTATAATTGCATTTTTGTTTCTCAGACAATGGTTGGCTTGATGGGTGCACTATTTTCTAAACCGCTGGTGGCAAACAAAGTTACCCATCTCATCTGCTACAAATTTGAGGGTATGCTTTATTTAATTTTGTTTTATGTTTACATTATGAAAGGGCGTTAATAATAATATAGGTAGTTGATGTGTGCTCCAGTGCTTGTCTCCATCAAGCTTTTATTCTCTTTTCATTTGATGAACAATATTATGCTTTTCGTCCCATTCCTTGTTACATAATCTAAGTTTTTTGTGTGGAATGTCATTATACTGATTAGTTAAACCAATAATAATGTAGTTTATGATCTTTAAATTCATTCGTCTAAATGAATTTGACACTTGCTAAGTTAATTTAAATGTATATATGTTGTTGATTAGTTCATGTAAGTTGAACAAAAATGGAATGCAATAACTGCGACTTGTTCTGGCATCCCGAGTTTTCATGAAGTCTAGTAGGGTGTTCTTCAATCCTATAGTAATTATCTGCAGTATAAATTACATCTATACATTTGTGTGTGTATTTAATTATTTTGATAAGAATCTGATAAATTACTAATAAATCATGGCCCTCTACTTGGAAGCTTTATATCAGTGTTGTTGATTATTTAGTTAGAGATGGTCAATTCATGCATATGCGGTGTTCTATATGTATGCCCGAGTAGAATGATACTTTAATGAAGTTTTGTGACTTTTGTCAATCTATACAGGGGAGAAGTATGAGCTTGCCAAGAAAATAAAGACGATGAAGGTTGTTAATCACCGCTGGTTGGAAGATTGGTATGCTCTTAGTTTTTATTTATTCTTGATGTTTTGAAGCAACATGATACTGATCTAGCACCATGTGATTCAAAAACACTATTTATTTAGAGTTGTGTTTTAGTACCACTTAAACAACAAATATTTGCAGAGTAATTTTTCTAGGAATACCAACATTTTTTCTATTGGTAATGTACATTCTCCTTTTGTGCAGTTTAAGAGATTGGGAGCTTCTTCCAGAGGCCAACTATGACAAGAGGTGAGGTATTTAAATTTGTCTCTGTTTTATGACGGCGCTGGATATATCTATTGATAGTAGTTTGTTTGATGTAATTATCATTTTAGCTCGTCATTGACTTACTATGCTATATCTGAAGGCCATTTTCTTGGTTGCTTAACTGAAGGCTTTCTGATTTTTGAATGCTATAGTGAAAATCTCTTCAAATATATACTGAATTCTTGCTATCTTAACAGTGGATATGAGCTAGAGACTCTGGAAGCTGAAGCTAAGGATTCTGAAGAAGAGGCTGAGGTTGCCACTCTAAAGCAATTTGGGGGGAAAGACACAAATAAGAGTCCTAATAACTTAAAAGTTGGAACAATAAATGCCTGTGCATCACCCAAGTCAACTACAGAAGTGCCGAAAATGTTGGTAGATTCAACTGTGCCTGAAGCTCTTTCAGGCATTGACAATGCTATGGGCATGTTATCAACACCGGGCAAAGTGAGCAGATCTCATCATGTCTTAAGCTTTGATAATGTTGATGCTCCTGATGTGAATGGTTGTGAATATACTGGCATATTGAGGAATGCTTTGCATGAGAGATCTCCAAATTCCACAAAAGTGGGAGATGACTTGGCATCTACCTCGAAAAATGCTGAAATTACCTCTCATTCTGGGTCGAAGTTGATTTCTATGAGTTACTCTAGGAAAACCCCTAGGAAATCAACACTCTCAATTTCCTCAGGAAAGTTTCACAATGATGTTGTTGACATTATTTCTTCCAAAGTGGAAAATGCAGAGTACAGAACTGTTACAGATTGTGTTGAAACTCTTAAGAGAGGAGCTGAGTCTTGTCATGAAGAAGAGTCAAGTCGTAAATTACCTCAAAAGAGAACGAGTAACAGTCCCGGTGCCAGTTCAAAATCACCAAAGATGAGTCAAAATGGAAATGTATGCAACCTAGGAAGTCATTCACTTCAGATTGATAACCATTTCTCCCCTCAAAATAATGGCAATTATACAGATGAAGCTGCCAATCTTAGTGCTGCACTTAACTCTCATGCCAGTGTAACAGCAAACAATTCCTCAAGTTTTAACAAGAAACAGTTGACACCTGATCTGCTTTCCTTTAAAACTGTGATCTCAGAAGCCTTGCAAAGTGCAGGTGCTGATAGAAAATCCCCAGAAACATCTTTCAGCAGATCAAAAGTGTCCACGATAGCAAGCAAGGCTCTTCCTGGAGATTTTGGTATGAGTTCAGCACATGTGATTGGTGAGGAAGGGAAGCTGCAGAATCAGCACAACTTTGATGTTTCATTTGCCAAAAACAGATTTCCAGATATGGACAAATCACCTAGACCTGTTAATATGGACTTGTTCAAAGGAGGAAATGATAAATTGATTGCAAAGCCAATTAGGAAGAAGATGGTTGCCAAAAAGACTTTGGTTTCCAGACATACAGCCAATCAAAAGGGATCTATTTACTCAAAAAAAATTGCTTCCCCAAATGATCCTGCAGTTTGCTTGAGTGGAGGGGAAGAGAGAGGCAACCAGGAGAAAGTCTCTACTACCAATGAGCTTGAGACAGACCCTTCAACTGCAAGCAATATAGCAGTAAAAAAAATAGGTTCAGATATTGTTAAAAATTGTGGAGATTATACTGTTTACAATACTGACACCGTGGATGATGAAACTGAGGCTCCTGATGACAAAGATGAACGTGAATTTGAGAAGGCACTAAATGATGAGAAGTCTGAGGTTGTTGAATTCACACATAAAGAAGATGCAATAGCTAAAAGGATGCCTGAAGTTGGGCATGATACAAATGATTCCAATGTTTGTAGACATGATGAAATAACTGCCAAGGAAGGGATGAATACTGAACAGACTACTGATTCTGGCAAGATGTTATTGGATGAATCAACCTCTGAAAGAGGAGGTATGAAACGGAAAATAAATAAAGGAAAGAAAAGGCCTTCAGGTAAGGCCAATAGAGAGACTGTTTCTGCTGACAGGGAAAGAGTGGAATCTAAGAAAGATGTGGTTAGGAAAGGAACTGTGAATAGTAACAAAAACAAGGAAGAAAGGGAAAAGGAGAAAAGTGTGCTGCATCCTAGAAGCAAAACTTGTGTCAGCACTGTATCTGCTAATAAGGTGGAGAGCTCCATGGAAGTGGAGAAGGAAAACAGACCAATTGCTGATGGAGGCCAAACTTCAAGTCTGGGTGTTGGAAAATCAATTCTTAAATCTGTGAAAGCGCCTATGAAGATAAAGAAAAAATTTGAGAAGGTCAATTCTACAATGCCAGGGGTTGAGGTTCTGAACAAGCTGAAAGATGAACCTGTATGGTTTATATTAAGTGGACATAGATTACAGAGAAAGGAATTTCAGCTAGTTATAAGACGTTTGAAAGGAAGATTTTGCAGAGATTCTCATCAATGGTCATACCAGGCAACACACTTTATAGCCCCGGATCCAGTTCGCAGGACAGAGAAGTTCTTTGCTGCTGCAGCCTCTGGAAGGTGAAGTACCTGCTGGCATATTTTTCATCAATTTTGACCAACTCCTTGTTCTTAAAGTTGTTTCAGGGTTCATTCTCCACTGACCTCACACACATTATTTAACCTTCCACTGTTAACTGTTGGAAGTGTGGAGTCACTTATGTCACGGAGACAAAGTATTAGCTAGGTTCTTGAAGGTTGCTAATATGACTGTCTTGAATGCAGGTGGATTCTCAAGACCGATTATTTAAGTGCTTGTAGCCAGGCAGGAAAATTCTTGCCCGAGGAACCCTATGAATGGCACAAAAATGGCCTTAGTGAAGATGGTGCAATTAATTTAGAGGCTCCAAGGAAGTGGCGGCTCTTAAGAGAGAGAACGGGTCATGGTGCCTTCTATGGAGTGCGCATTATTGTATATGGAGATTGTATTGTGCCGCCTCTGGTATGTCTATGTTCAGTATATGCTGAATATTTTCCTGCGCAAACCCTGTTACATATCCTAGTTATAATACTTATTCTTCCATGAACTTTCAACTGATTGATGTCCTCTTTAGATTCTATTGTTTTGATACTTGTTTTGCGTCTTATGGTCATCCAGGATACTCTGAAGCGTGTGGTGAAGGCTGGAGATGGGAACATATTAGCTACTTCTCCCCCTTACACCCGCTTCCTGAAATCTGGAGTTGACTTTGCCGTTGTCAGTCCTGGTATGCCAAGGGTTGATATGTGGGTCGAAGAGTTCTTAAAACACGAGATACCTTGTGTAGTATCTGATTATTTGGTGGAGTTTGTGTGCAAGCCTGGCTATCCCCTTGAGAGACATGTGCTGTATAATACTCATGCTTGGGCAGTGAAGTCATTAACAAACATGCTCAGCAAGGCAGAAGAAGTTGTCGCTGACTTGGCTCCACCAAATGACAGTGACAGTAGCGTTAGTGATGAAATAACTTGCCAAGTTTGTGGGTGCAGTGATAGAGGGGAAGTTATGCTGATTTGTGGTGATGAAACTGGTTCTATTGGTTGTGGAATTGGTATCCATATTGACTGTTGTGATCCTCCACTTGAAAATGTTCCAGAGGAGGACTGGTTTTGCCCAAAATGTACGAGAAGCAGTATCAATCCCTCTAACAAAACAAAAAAGAGCACCTCTTCAGCAAAGAGCAAGTGATTTTAACTTGGCTTAGCTTTTGCACTAGTATGTATCCTTTTATTATAGTACACTGACCAAACATGTAGAGTTAATCATAAGTGGTCTAAGTTGAAAGTGATATCTTTTTTGTAGAATTGCGTTATTATTATCTGTTGGTGCCAATTTCAAGCAATAGGACGCGTTGGTTGTTGAGCTAGGATATGTTTGGTAGTGCTTTCTGAAATTCATTGTGTACTTCATACAAGCTACAGGACACCATTTTATATCAATATTTGGAGGTTTCCAGATCAGGCCGATTAAGGCATCATACACATTCTTGATGAGGGCAAACAACTTATATAACATGAAATGCTATCGTATTTCCTGTATGATTCCGTCGATTATTGGGAATGAATCATGCTTAAATTGTAATGTACTATTTTGACTCAATTGGAGGTCACAAAAGAGATAATAGCCCTAGCTGACTCTTGCTAGGTTCAATTTATAGGCATGTTATTAAAATCTTCCTTAGTGTAGCATCGTGTAAGGTGTTATAATGCTTGCCTGTTTTTCGAACTTGGTCAAGAATCGATCTATTCGAGATCATGAATTGCTAACTATCCAGCTCTGTGCAATGTGCTTCCCAGCCCCAGCCCAAGCAACCATACTATACATTGGGCTTTTCAGGCACATAATGGGAATCAGCTGACACCTAATATGCTTTTTCTTTTTGTTTGGATTAACACCCATAGCAAATAAAATCATGTACTCTCTGAAATAATAGGTAAAATTTTAATGCAAATATTGAATTATGCATCTAATAAGTTATCTTCTGCTCCCACCCGTAAATAAGAGAAGGAATGATTCAAAATTGGTTGAATTGATTATTATATTATTGTTGTCAAACAACGTAGGGTCAGATTACTCAGATCTCGATTATCTGCCGTTTAAGTCGACAAAAATTGAATCTCAACCACTCAAAAACAGAGCAAATATGAACACAAAGACAACTGCTGGTCCTTTTCCTTTATGTTTTACTTGGAAGGAAGAATAAAAAACAGATGATGTGAAAAAGTGTTTCGTGTTTATGTTTTGTCAGATCAGATTCTCTTAAAACCCTGCATCATCATGCCACCCAATTTTGACAATCACCTATTAGCAATGGGTCATATTATGGTGCATCCGCCAGCATCATACGTACTTGCACCGTAGTAATCTAGAATGAAGTAAAAGAAGTATATGGTGCAGCGGAATGCACCGTAGTTTTACCCATTAGTAATACTATAAATAAATTAATTAAAACTATTCTATATTTCCATTACATTCCATTGCATTACAATACAAGGAAAGCAAAGCTTAGAAGAGAAAAAAGAGAGGCCATTTAGCCACATGATTCCATCACATGCTGTCCTGACATCATCATATCTGGCCACGACGTCTCCCCTTTCCAATGTTCCCAACATTCAAACATCACGTGTTCTTTCTTTTCTCGCCCCTCTTCTCCTTCTTATTCCCACTTTCACCCCTCTCTTCCTCAATTACCCTTTTACCCTGGTCTCTGCTTCTTTCTTTTCCCTTCAATTCCCAATTATACGAGGGTACTGTTGTCATGTTGTAAGTTAGATTATTGTAATGTGTAAACTCGCTGCTGCAACTTGTCTATCATTAGAATTTAATTATACGTTTAGAGATGCTCGAAATCTCTGACTATGTTATAAACAACAAATATAATAATAATAATAATAAATAAATAAATAAATAAGAAAGATCAAATTGGCTCCCTCGTGACAATTCGTGCAAATCCTTTGGCCAGAATTAAATAAAAATATGCTTTCAAGATATTGATATATTAATATTAACCCCAATAAAAAAAAAATTATATATGGGAGTCAGACCAATTGAGAATAGAATTACAAAGAGATCATATTACTGGCTCTCATCAATACATTGCCAGTTTCACAGTTTAAAATAAGAGAGATCAAGATCAAGATGTGCAAGCCTGGCCATGTTTTTCATGTTTTTCATTCATCCCACCAATGGGATAAATTTGTTGGTGGTGAATGTATGGTCACGTGGGCGGGAGCTAATTATACCATGGCTATCTAGCTACTACTGCCTACTGCTTGGCAGAGCCATGCCATGTCGTTTTATTATTGACGCTATAGTTCAAAAATTCCTTGAACCAAAAATAGACTGAATAATGAGCCGAGCAAAGCATAGTGGAAGATAGCGTGAGAATGGGCTGTCATTGTGACACAGCTGTGCTGCATGTTAGCATTTTTCTTTTTCATTTTAAGTATTCCCACCATCCATATTTGGAAAATTGAAAGTGTTGTTTAATTGTTGCTTGAAATTATAAAATCAGCTTAACAAAAGAATGTACTGTGTGTGTATTAAAAGAAGTGAGTAACGTACAAGGACAAGGTCAGTTTGGATTGGTAAGCAAAAAAAGGCTAAAATGTCTTGCAAGGAAAGAAAGAAAAGGAGTTGTAAAGGAAAAGGAGGGTTTCATTTTAGTTTATTTATGCAGTCAAATCAAGATCCTTGAAGTTGAACCCACTTCAATTATATAACGATAAATCAAATTGTTGTGTGTATGATGGATGAATTGCTTCACTGGAAACATCCAATAAAAAAGACACAGGTTCATTCTTCACATGGCATGACACTTGTTGTGTGGGCAATTAATTGTCCAAGTGGCCCCTCGTTGGAACAATTTATTGAACATTGAAATGATCGTATAAACAGCAAGACAAAATCTCGAGCCGTGATTCACAAATAAAGCTTCATATATTGTTTTCATTTAAAACAGTTTTAAATTTCTTAGGAAATAATAGCTACCAAAATAAATTTTGACAGCAATCCTATCACCATTTCTGGCAATGAGCTGCTGCTGTTGCTGAGCTCTACCAAAGACAAATGGTTTCAATATCATATTAATGGCGCAACCTTTTCATGGGGCAGAAATCACAGGCCTTTTGCTTGCACAGAAAATATTAGCTTCTGATAAAATAAAAACTTTGTTGCCCTCCCAACAACCCATCATTAAAATTTATTTCATAGATAGATATAAGTTGATATTTAGTTATTATTATAACTCTACAGTGCCCACACAGTAGCTTAATTTGCTTTTTCCGTTAACAATGCTGCTTTTGGGAGAAGAAAACAGTACAAGTGTTGCATGTAAACAAATGCCAATGCCCAAAAGCACGAATGATGAAACTGTTGTATGATTGGACATGAACTTTCTAAATGCCTTTGTTGTATTGAGTGTTGATTAGACTATTTTTCTTTTGCTGTATTAGGCAGACCTGAAAATCAGACACTTTTTACCTCTTTGTGGTTGGGAGTGTGACTCGACGACAGTATTTAACCCAGTTGAATTTAGCCACGTCCAAAGAGCAGCGTACACTCAAAGCCACAACATCTGGAGGAGGAGTGCTCCAAAACCAATTACATTTCCTGAAGACTGGATGAAGCAAAAGTTTTTTTGAAGTGAAAGTAGCAAATTAATGAAATCTAGTGGAATGTCAGATGTCAGTTATTGGATAAACTAACCAGTGAAAAAATTTAATGCCAACGATAAGACAATGGGAAGAAGCCGAAGCCAACTTCTCTGCATCGGTGCAGAAATTGATAAAAGTAAATCCAGAACTTAAGAGCCAAGCATTAATATCAACTGAAAACGAAGTTTGAAAGAAAGCGAAAGTAAAGTGATGCCAAAATAAGGTTAAAAAACAATAACGAAAAAGCAGAAAAATCGATACTGAAAAGTTATGTACATGCAGTAGATAGAGATCGAAGAAACAAAATTTCCCGGCACTCTTTTAAGTTTATCTTTTTTGTACAACAGAGAAAATGAACAAGAGATTCTATTGCCGGTAACATCTCAAGAACTTTCACTCCGAATTCTCCGGCAAAAATTTTTAGCAGCTCAATGCTTCATATTTCACTGTAAGTGGACGATTAAACCCAGCTTGTGATAACAAATTCCCAACTACAGCAATGTCACGGCAAAAAACACCTTGATAAACATTTGAATTTGAAGATGCTGGTCCCTTGTTTTGATCAGTTGAGTTGATCCTATTAGAACCAGTAATTTCCAATGATGCAGTAGTAGATTGATTCAACTCGGGCTCCAATTTGATATTTTGGGTTTGTTGCTGCACTTGAATGGCTGCTTGAGCTGCTTGCAAAGCAGCTGTAGCCTTCTTTCTCCTCTTCTCAGCTGCTTCTTCATCCATAATATTAGACATAACACTTGAATAACCCTTTTGTAGCAATCTATACAGCAACAATGCAGACATCTTGGCTCTATCTTTAACCGAATCAAGATCACGTTCATCTGCAAATTCGCACCTTTCAAAAAAACTAGTAGCTTTGTCAGGCTTGTGTCTTAAAGACAACAACAAATGTGCTCTCTCTAACTCAGATCGCGAACAACCACGCCTCAACCCTATCAATGCATAGTAATCAACATTTCCAGTCTCACCAGAAGCAACCCTCTGCTTCAGTTGTTGAATCTTGGTTGTCAGTGCACATAATTTTCCAGGAACCTCTCTATAACTTACGTTATGTCTCTTCCAAGCTGGACCCGGAAGCTTCCTATCACGCAAGACTGAATTATACAGAAGTTTCAAGTGTTCAAGATCATGCAAACAGTCTGGCAAGCAACGTATTGTCTCAAGAAGTGAAGCTCTTGTATCAAGAGCTTGAATGCAGCTGGGTTCAAGAGCCAAAGTCTTGTTACAATCAGCAATAGCTTCTGCTATCCTTCCGGATGATTTATAAGCAAAAGCTCTATGCATGTAACATTCTGCCAAAAACCCTTGAGGGGCACCTCGACGACCATCGACGATTTTACTGAAATGTCGGACGGCCTCCGAGTAGAGACCGGCATCGAGGGCAGCGATGGCTGCGGTACGACGCCGTAGGAGGAGTTTTATGTGAGAGAACAACTGGGATACGCTCTCTGGCTCCGTTAATGCAAGCGGAGGACTAGCAGGTGGCGTATGGTGATTGGTTGAGGAATTTGATATGGGTAACTTGGAGAAAGGAAAGCTGTCGTCCGACAAAGATATGCTCTCGCGACGGAATGCAGCTGTGGCTAGGCGTTTTCCGGTCTGGAGAAGGACCATGGCGTCCTCCATTAAGCCTAGATGGCAACACGCTTGGCCTAAAACCAAATACCTGAAATTTTGTGAGGTGAGTTAGAGAAACGAGTTTAGTTTTGACTTCACGAGTTAACTCGAAATTAAGTGTGCTCATTACCAAACTACCCAATAAGATCTACATATATTTAAAATAATTCGCCAATATATTTATAGTTTTTCATCTTTTGACCAGTGATTAGTTTAAAACTAAATGGCAAGGCAGTCTTTGAAGACAATTTCTCCTTTCCTTTGTGAGAAATAGAACGGAAACACACTGCGATGACATAAAATTAGTTGAAAGAACTTCCTACGTTTTGTAGTTATCTAATTTATATGTCAGCCTAGGGCCAGAAGTTGAAATCCACGATGGCTGGCTATGGCGATGTCATTTATTTTGCACAAACCAATATAATGAATGCTGAAGCCTGAATGTTTCTTCTGATCAAAGTACAATAAATGGCGTCATTAAAAGTTGAATCCCGAGGCAAAAGCAAAACATTTAAAGTTATAATAGACAAAAGAAAATTGAAATTACCTCCATTGCCCTTGCTTATCGCAATTTTTATTTAGTCCGGCCATGACTTTCTTCTTCAAGTCGGAGACGGAGAAACACTTTAAAGATGGATCACGACCCAGTGAGTCATCAGACGAGTCACCGTAAGGCAAAAGTTTGACTCGCTCTCTTGAAAGTTGTTGAGACGAGCTATCAGAGGAAACCGAACCTGAGTCATCGTTGGACATTTTAAGGCTAGGTATATAGTCTTGAAGCATATCAGCCACGTCTTTGAATCGTCTAAGATAGAGAAGAGATCTCGCTTTGAGTTCCAGGGCGAGTTCAAAGCGAGGGGAGAGTGCTAGAGCCGCGTCAAGAAGATTGAGAGCCGAAGCGATCTCACTCTGTTCTTGACTCGCAATGAGGTTTCTCGCATCTTTAATGTACTTATCCACAATCTGTATTCATCAATAAAACATATAAACAATCGAAATACCCAATAAACAACGAGGAATGTTAATGGTATATAGAATCGAATATCAAAGCTAAAAACTTTACCTTTCTATTGCTAACCCACCAGTGTTTCCTTTCAGTGGAACCAGTTAAACAAGGAGAAGTAGCCATGGTTGTTGTTGTTGCTATAGCTGTGGTTGATGTTATTGTGCTTGTTGCAGACGAATCAACCAAACACCTCTCTCTCTCTCTCTCTCTCTCTCTCTCAAAGCTTACACATTATTTGCTTTCTGATTTATAATAAAAGAGAGAAGAAATATACAGAAGAGTGGGAAAACGGGAGCAAAGTGGAGAGAGAGAGGGAGGGATGATTCAAAATCTGTATGGATTCTTCTAAGGGAAGTTTGAGGAGAGAACAAAGCCCTAAAAGAAAAAATTTTGCCAGCTTTGACCTCAGACAAAGCTTTGATCCTTCAGCTTCATAGCTGGCAGCCTGGCACCACACCATTTTTATTCTCTCTCCTCTTACTCTCTCTCTCTCTCTCTCT
>JAXCLQ010000001.1:19831211-19847410 GCA_035584115.1 Cedrela odorata | reverse complement strand
GCTAAGAAGGTCGAAGATGACAAGGCAGAGATAAGGGCTCGAATTTGCGAGCGGGTCAATGATAACATTGACTTGACTTATGAAACGTTCTAAGGCCAATATCCCGACCTGGACCTTGGTTGGCTGTATGAAGCCTTGGGGTGTCAGGCTTCAATGCGAGAAGAAAGAGACTCCAATGGGGTATTCCCTGAAGAGGAAGGGTATCCTAATCTGAAGACTAAGTACGTCCACCCCTATGAAGTTGCTACCGACCACTCTGCTGAGCTCCCTGCTGCGAATGCCCCTGTGGAAGTCTCTTTAGCTGAGGAGATAGAAGCTCATTCTGTTTCTGTGGTTAATCCCGAAACCCCTTCTACTGACTTAACGACTCCTTCAGCCAACCCAGCGACTCCTCCAGTTGATCCTATTGTAGAAGTTTAGTTTTATTTTTTATTTTTTGATGTAATACTTTAATTAATGAAATTTCGTTTCAAAACTTCTGATCTTCTCCTTCCTCTGACTGCTCTATTTTACTTTCTCTGAGTAATTCCATGCAATCCTTGTTTACCTTACGAACTTGAATTACCTGCTAACATTAACTTGGCACAAAGATATCCTAAATTGTTCACTTTTCACGTATTAACTCCTCTCATCCCATGTGGTATGAATGCGCTCCTTTCACTTAAAGTCTGCTCGCATCCCAGACCTCGTTGACACTCTTCGTATTAGTTGTTTGGTAACTTTTTTGATTGATCATTTCTTAATTCAAGCTTAAGGCCTATTCGAGCCAAGAACTATATCGCTCAGAAGCGAATAACAAGCTAACGTTTGAGAACCGTGTCACCTATATCTGAGTTTTGGGAGGAGATTATCTCGAGACGTTTGATGAAACAATCCGAGAACCTTTTTTGCTCATGCTCTCTGAAATTACACTCAGGGCTTGTTCAAGCTGAGTATAATATTACCTCGAAAAAAGTAGAAAACTGAACGCTTGGGAACCGTGTCACCCATGTATGGGCTTCGGAAGGAGATTACCCCGAGACGTTTGATGAAACCATCCGAGAATCTTTTTTGCTCATGCTATTTGAGATTGTACTTAGGGCTGGTTCGAGCTAAGGATAATATTACCTTGAGAAAAATAGAAAGTTGAACGCCTGATAACCGTGTCACTCATGTCTGAGTTTTGGAAGGAGATTACCCTGATACGTTTGATGAGACCATCCGAGAACCTCTTTTGCTTATACTCTCTGAGATTGTACTTAGGGCTCATTCGAGCTTAGGATAATATTACCTCAGGAAAAATAAAAAGCTAAATACCTGAGAACCGTGTCATCCATGTCCAGGCTGAGGATAATATTGCACTTTAGCTCTATCCCCCTCTCCAGCTACCAAGTCTTGTAAATAATTGTTCCAGATCAATATTTCCACCTAACTTCTAAGGTCAAAACACTCGTTGGTCAGATGTCCAGCACTTTGGTAGAACTCGCATAACTTATTCTTGGCTCCTCCCACTAGTTTGGCCCTCAGTGGGCAGGGTTTCATCAATATAGTTTCTCGTCTTGTAAGTTTTTTCCAAACTTATGAGAGAAAGGCTTTCAGAGGAGTGAAAGTTTGATCTCCTTGAACATGAGCTACTTCTCTTGTGTCATCTCTCGTAGGTGAGTGATACCTTTTCGAATGAAAGTTGTCTCTTTTTTCTATTGTCTCATTCCGACCTTGACCTTTTCTACTCTTTCTATCAAGATCGCGGAAGCTTCTTTTGTCATCATGTCTTCTTCTCGGATCGGTTTTGGAATTTTTAGCCTTTTTGAGAGATCGTGATTCGAAGATTTTTTCTTCCCTCATCTTCAAAGTGAATTGATCTTCAATCTCGATCTCATTCAAGAGCTTCCTTCTAGCTGTTTCATAGGTGGTAACAAAGGGCTTCCTTATAGTGTACCATTTTCAATCCACTTGCAGACCCTTGCAAACCCTTCCTTAGACCTTTTAGAGCTAAAAAGTGATGATAAGCCCCTAATTCCATCACTTAATCATAATATCTTTTAACAAAGCTCCTGAGGCTTTCATTCTCTCCTTGCTTCATGAACAGCAGTGAAGTAGAAGTCTTGAGATTAACGGTAGTGCCTTTGAATTTATCAATAAAGAGTTTGTACAACTGTGCAAAGCCATTGATGTTGCCAGATGTTAGACTGGTGAACCACTTTCTCGCTTGTACCTTCAGAGTTGGAAATAGAAGAACATCTGAGACTCATCTAACCCTTGAATTAATATAATCTCTCTAAATAGATCCATGTATAGTGATGGGTCGGTCTACTTGTGAAAGGGTTGATTTAAGGCATCTTGAATTTTTGGGGAAGAACGAGGTCCAGTATTTTTTAGGGAAAATGAGATTTTGAGTATAAACCCTTATTTAGTAAAGCATCGTCCCTCATTTGCCTCTCCCTTTTCTTCTTGTCCTCCAACTCCTCGATCAGCTTTTGAACACAAACCTCTAAGTTCTCAACTCGATTATTATCTTCCCTAGATCTCTTCATTCAGGACGAGCTTCGTACAAAGCCTTCCCTTTGCCGTTTTTGATCTAAAAACACTCTTATATCCTCTTAACTGGGACCATGACTCGATCCCCTTTTACGAATCATCGCCAAATCGTCAGAAGAATATTCAAACATCTATAGCGGCTCATCATGGAGCTTATCAGTATCAACATTACCTTGAGGCTTTTTGAAGGGATAGCCAGAAATTTTCCATTTTTTCTTCTCTACGGTAGTGTATTTTCTCCTGGTAGTGTCTCGGCGATGCTCTATCAGACGATTTGTATACATTGCATCCGACACACTGTTCTAAACAACTTCGACTGGTTTAGGTGTCTTTAACGCTGGAGAACTAGCTTGGATCATCTTTCTTATTCGTGCTACTTCCTCAGCTAAGGTTTGAATCTGCCTATCCTTTTTCACATGTTACTTTTCATTCCTCACCAACTTTTTGGTAAACCAAGTTGTTTCAGCCATTTCCCGACGAGGAGGGAGTTTATGCGGCGATGAAGCTTTTGAATCACGGTTCACGTCCTCCAATGGTGGTGGCTGATTGTCAATTTCTTGATTAACAGCCGTATAGTCATCCACGACATTGTCATGAGGATTTCCCCTCATTGTTGCTCTATTCCTTGTCACATATGTTCACGAAGTTGTCATGTTTTCTTTCTCGTGGTTGTTTTTGACTTTTTGTTCAGAGTTTTCCACAGATGGCACTAGATGTTGATGCAGCAAAAATCCCTTTTGTGGATCTCATGCACTAGCAATAGTCTTCTTTCTTCTTCAAATACAAACTCTATTACCTGCAACCACAATTGGGAACTGTAGGGGTGAAAAGCCGATTGTCCTGCGAAAACCTTCCGATGCTTAAGTCAGGGTTTTGTTTATGAATATTCGTAGGAGAAAAGGCTAAAGGAGAATTATAATATTTTTCCCCAAAGTTTCAGTAGTCGTACCTGATTATAGTTGATATCTTTTTATAAATGTTATCATCTCCTTAATATGGCAGGATATCATGAAATATGGTAACCAGAATCCCACTGTATGAGAAGCACAGAGATTCCATAGGTTAGGCATCAGTTTCCGGATTTGGTGGCATCGTGTCTTTAAGATTCTTATTATGTAAGAAGCTTAACTTGGCAAGAATCCTTGTTATAGGATAATCCGAGAATATATGTTACTAATACGTAACTATAGCGAAGTCCCGGAAATCTTCGTTTGGGGATTACTTATTCCCTTAAGATAAGCCCTGGTACCGCATGTCTAAGACCTTTATAACCTGTAATCGAGACTCTTGTGAGCTATGGCCAAGACCTTTGCAGCTGAGACCATTGTAAACTGTAACTGAAACCTTCATAAGCTATGGTTTGGTTGAGACTTTTGTAAGCTGTGGTCTAGCTGAGACTTTCGTAAGTTGTGGTCGAGACTACTCTTGATCTTCTCTATGTCCCTTATTTATGAATCCTTCTTGGGCCTTCAGTCTTTCAAGCCTTATGTAAACTAGACTATACCCAATATATATATATATATATGTTTATGCGCGCTAGCACGCACGTATAGAATTTTGGACCATATCGAAAGTTTGGTTCATTTTGCTTGCGCCATTGCTGCTGCCCGTGACAATACAATGTCAAATGTATTGGCATCTTGGACAAGAACTTGACTCAATCAAAGCAAGAATTGATCCAAAGGTGAAAAAAGAGAAGATAACAAGGGTTCTAGCAATTATTGGAAACCATATGTGAAAAGTGTTTATGGAGCTTTGCTTTGCTGAGTCATGGGCTCCTGAGAACTCGTACTCGTCGTCAGAATCTTATCGAGCCCACCCTCTTGTTTAGTCTTTTTATTACAGCTTTCTCTTTACATACTAATTATCAAAATGAAAAGGGGAAATTCCTCTGCCCTTTGTATGTTTGCTTAGGACAAACATATATGTAGTAGCCTATCAAAAGATTTCATAGTTAAAAGTTAATTTGTATTTACTCGGAAATTCATATTAATTTTCATTTATCATGTGCTCTTATGTATAAATTAACTGTAGAGATATATCTTACAAATGTCATAACAAGTAAATCGGAACTGTTGGCTAAGCTATCAATGATAGCTTAAGAATGATGCATCCCAGGCTAAATTGTTATTGGATATTGATCCTCTGATACAGTGATGCTGATTGGTTTTCCAGAGGCCATCAGTTCTTGATTACAAATGTTAAAACTAGTGCCATACTGCAATGATTTTTTTTGTCTTGGCATTACACTATTGCACATGCTGAGCTCAGTCATCACTTCAGGCTTCAGCATGCGAGCAGTGCAGAGCAGGTCATTATCTTCTTAAAGATGGTGCACATGGAACTTGATACCGAGCCTAGGTTTAGCCCAAGTCGTAGTACTTAATCCTTTCCAGATCTATTTATTTTGAACATGTAGTACTTCCAAATCTTTAGAGTTTCTTAGTTGTTCTCCAGCTCGCGTGATATCATGACAAGAGACGAGGCCTAGATTTATATCGTTTCATTAAATATTTGTTATCGCTACGGAAAATTAAATCGCATAACAGTATTCAAGCATTATTGTAGGACAAGATGCCTCCAATTATTGTCGTGAAGCCACAAGCACAAATTCGACATCAACAATGGAAAACGTTTCTATATTTGTTGAAATAGCTAGCTGCGGTCCTAACATATGCGGACTTCTTAATGGCTTTGCCTCAAATGGTTGTGCCCCAAGGAAACACGACAGCTATGAAGCAGTAGCAGAACAAGACTTAAAAAGTCGGCAGTAGTAGTGGTGAAAAATAATGTCTTTTTTATTCCCCGTCCAAATGCAATAGAAACTCAACAGATCTTTCCATCGTGGAATTGTTTGGTTCTGGTGTGAGTGACTCTTCCCGACTTTTAAAAATGGGCTGGCAACAGTTATCATTGGTAGTTGAACAGAAATAGATAGCTGTGGCAAAATTAGCAATCATGTTGCAGAATGGTTGGCCAATCTACAAGCACACTGCTAAGGATAGCCCACAAGGCCGACTACAGTCAATCAGGGACCCAGGTCTTTCTGAATCCTACCCTTTTCACCGCGGTCTGCCCCGACCTTTAGAAACAAATCTGCAAAGGCCTTGTGCCAAGGCCACTCATGTCATTGTGGCCCAATAGCTAATTGATTACTGGGAATCTGCCCTCTTTTTCCGAATGTCCGGAATTATCATTCTTGTGAGACACAATGCTCTTATTAGTCGGTGTATTTTTCATTTTTGGATCATACACGGAGAGTATTTTATGGTTTAAGATTCAAGAGAGCTCGTAGATCTCTGTCTATATTTATTCACTTACTTTAACAGACGATGGAATAAGGCAGACAAAACGTATACTATTAACTCAATCATGAATGATGGAATCATCAAATTTCGTCGAAAATTTCCATTCGTCCTTCTATATGGACTAATTACATCAATAATGTGACTGGAATTGAAGTAATAATTCTCAGAAAATAATGGGAGCTATACTTTTTCAACATCCTTAACTTGAGAGTAATGAATCCTATGAATCCTATTAATAATCAAGTCTTGATCACTCCTAGAATACCAGCTTGAAGTGACACGGAATGCTTTGCCCCACCAATGTGAAGATTGTGTTCTCCCATTGGAATTCTTCGAATTCCAGAACGATCCACAACACTTAAATACTTGCACACATGAATATTAATTCCAACTCGTTGCTGAGCCCCTGCAGGAACATGCACTTTCTCGAAGGCCACCAATTGTTTATGCGGAGCCCAATGTCCTGCTGGCGGTGCGGAGAAAACTAGTAATGTGTGAGTGCCATCCTTGGAGCCGATGTTTTTTACATCTACCTGAATACCTAATGAGATCCTGTTACATTTTGCATGCGTAACTTTGATTGCCTTGCCTGCAACAGTTGCGTTTCCTGAGCCACGGTGCCCGTCGAGGGGAATAGATACCACGGTGGGTGCACTGGCTACGGTGTGCACAAAATTTGTGTAAGTCATTCCGTGCCCGAATGAGTACACCACTGGACCTTTGTAGAATCTGTAGGTTCTTCCAGGGTAGCGTTTTGATGGGCTGGAACGCATTGCCATTTCTGTCATTGGCAGATTTGCAATATACTCCTGTGGGTACCATGTCATAGGCAGCTTGCCACCTGAACACACAAAAGTGTCGATGTACCATTCAACATCAAAATCTGATTACAAAAATGCAAGCAGAATGTACTCAAAATTTTAGAGCTTATAGCCATAGCAAACCTGGATTGGTAGTTCCAAACAAGACATCGGCAATGGCCGCTCCACCAGCTTGGCCTGGGTACCCAGCCCATATTATAGCAGCAATGCGTGGGTCATTTTTAGCAAAAGATACATCAATAGGCCCTCCAGACATTAAAACTAATGTGGTTGGGCCTCTAGAAGCCATTGCAACCTTGGATACAAGTTCTTGTTGGCGCCCGGGTAAAAGCAACCCTACCCTATCTCTTGCTTCTGCTTCAATGGACTGGTCGAGCCCCATGACTAAAACAGTGGCATCCGCTTGACGGCTAGCGTCAATTGCTGCACTAAATAATGTGTCATTAGCACAAGCTACATCCTTGCAACCTTGTTGGTGAATTGTCCTCGCATATTTTCCTATTCCTTGGAGGGGAGTTGTGTATCCGCATGCAATACCTATTGGCCCAACAAAAGAAAATGCGTTTATAAGACAAATTATACGTATGCATTTAGTTTAAAAGCACGCAATAAAAAGAAGATCCATCCTGTTTTACCAGCATAATTGCCAATCATGGTAACTGTGACATCGGAATTAGGCCCAATCACAGCAACGGTACGGTGACGAATATGGGATAAAGGTAATGAAGGGCCGTGGTTTTTAAGAAGAACGATGCCTTGTCTGGCAGCTTCAAGGGCAAGCTCTTGGTGAGCCGAGGTGCACACATCTTTTGGACCTAGATTCCCGTATGGCTGCGAAGTTGGCTCACCATCAAACATACCCAGCCTCATTTGGACAGTAAGTGTGTTCACCAACGCGTCGTTAACGTCAACCTCAGTCAGCAAACCTCTCTGCACTGCACTCTCAGTGTGTACCCCCAAGAATGGCCCACAGTCCAAATCCAAACCTGTATTTCCTCCGATTTGTAATTTCTTGTTATGATTATAAATTATTACATTGCAAAATAATACATGTATAGGTTAAATTAAAGGCATCACTAGCCTGCTTTAATGGCGTCAGCAGCTGCTTCTTCAGGTGTTGAGGTATAATGTTGAGTGTCATAATACACCCCAACTGAGTCGCAATCCGAAACAATGTACCTGTGGGCGACCAAAGGGAAATAATTTATCCAACGATGTTAATAGATGATCAAGTTGTTAAAATTCATGTGATCATGGGAGACGTTCTATAAAAGAATCTTAAAAAACCCTGTGTATCGTTACCCGTTGAGTCGCCATGCACCGCGTATAGTCTTCTTTAGAATATTGGGGTCAGCGCAGGTGGGGATGCCATTGACCTGATTGTAAGAGCACATAACACTGGCCACCTTTCCTTCCTTCACACACATTCTAAAGGGCACATCGAATGTGTCCACAATGTCCTGCTTGCTTACCTGTGCACATGCGTGAAACCCCACGTGAGTAATAAAAAACAAGGTATCATTTGCAAAGACACGTGAGCTGTAATCGCACTTCTTTAATTTCTTCAATTTTAAGGGAGGGGAAGTTGTGAACAAAACGAAGCTACCGCAGACAAGATGACAAACTGAAAAGGGACATTATTAAAAATAATATAATGATAACTTTTAAGTGTTATGGATACGAATTTGTGCATGTGGCATCTACGAACTCAATATTTGCTACCATGTTAGCTGTTGTCTTCATTCGCATGCAGTTGATCTCCAAGCCATAAGAAATTTATGACAAGCATGACAACGGATAATAAACAGTACCGTTTAATAACTTCGAATATCCAAACACCGTTCCCAAGAAGATAACCTTATCAAAGTCCAACACTAATAATAATACTCACTTGTGAAGTTTTATTATTTTTAAGTTACTAACCTTAGCGTTAAAATGGAAGCGATCAACCCCATTCCAGTTATCGAGGTCATAAGCCGTGAAGTGCTTACAAGAAGCAGCTACCTTCAACCGGTCACGGTCGTTTCCTTGTAGTCCCCTAACATAGCTAGCAGCGTACTTACCGGCTAAGACAGGGTCCTCGCCGGGAGTCTCCTGCCCACGGCCCCATCTTGGGTCTCTAAATATGTTGACATTTGGGCTCCAGTACGTGAGTCCAGCCAGGCCACCGTTGTACATTGCTCTAGCTTCATCTGACACAACCTGCGCACACCAGTACTATACTTTAGAAAACAAATTTCGTGGCCAGAATCCGATAAATGAAAAACTTGCATGCCCAACCACAACTTATTAGTCACATGATCAAGTAGAAGTTGATTATTCAATCAATTACATCTGTTTTGCAAATTTCTATTGGCTGCTTTTGCAATAAAAGAAAGCAATTACACGACACCATAATCTGATCGCCGCAGTTATCATGTTATAATAAATGCTTGAGACATTTTATTGGGTGGATTATGGCCCACATGTGCAAGTTGGGCTAATACATAATTGTAATTGGGTTGATAGAGCAGGATTGGTCGTCCCTTTTATCATATGCGTGACCAACCAAGCGAATCATAATTGAAACAAATCTGACAGGCGAGTATGGTTAAACGATATAAAGTTTCCTTGTAATTGGATCAAACTACTATCCCATCCAGCTTGCATAATCAAAAATAAAATTAATCCTCGAGTATAATAACTCCTAATGAAATTTTCATGGATAATCTTCATTTAAAAGTAAATTAGAAAATGGTTCAAAAAGGTAAATTAAAAAAAAAATAGAATTCTTACCCGTCCGATCGCTTCCCACAATGTGGCATTGAAAGAAGCAGCGGTTGTGATCACTTGAGGAAAACTGGTGGCCCCAGGGAAGTCCCCGCCAAACTTAGTTCCTGGACCCACATTGGAAACCCCATGAAGAGCTTCCGACCACCATTCATAACCTTTAATCCCTAGCCGTGGAACTGCTGCTGCATTGTTTACCAGAAGTTGAACCTTCTCTTGCATAGTCAACTTTCCAATGACGTCCTTCACTCTCTCCGGTATCGGCAATGAAACTTGGCAAAATGGCAAAGTCTTCGTCGTTGCATCTGTCGGGTCACAAGCAAATGGTTCCCGGGCTAAACTAGAAGCACTCAAAAGAAGACCAAGAAGAAAGAAAACTGTAACAGAAGAAGTTATGGCGGCGGTGGAAGCCATTGTTTGGAAAGAATAAATGTGGGTTTCTGAGTGTGCAAGGTATGGGTGATGAAAGCTTGGTATTTATAGAAGAAGATGGAGCAAGAATGGAATGGGAGTGGTGATGTAATAGAAACTGTATGGTGATTGAATTTCCTTGTTGGCCTTTAACTCTCTAAGGTAAAGCTTCTTTTTCGGGTGGTGGTGGGATGATAACTCATTAGTAAATTTACCTGCCACTTTGATTTTCGAATGTTATTACAGTACGTAGAAAAGTATGTAGAAGGTAGGCTGAAGGGCTTCAATTTTGTGTATATGTTGGGTAAACCACAGGGCCCATAATGAGGAATTATCAGGATAATCAGGTGGAGTTAGATCATCTGACTGACTTGTACTGTCCGTAATAAAAATTTCTTCAGATTTGCGTATCCGAAAGTCTCTTCTTCAATCTGGCAAGCATTAAGAATTTAAGATTATTAGATAAAATCAAGTGCTTTGTGGACTTGTGAAAAATCTATGGTCTTGATGGCATAAAGTGGGGCCACGCGCAACGTAGAGCCGTAGAGTCAACCGTGTTCTGAAAAGTGGGAGATTTTCTTACGAATGGAGGAGCAAAGGAAAAGACCCACCTGGCTTCTCGAGGTCTCGTGAGTACCCGATTAAGAAACAAAATTAGTAGTCTATGTTGAAGATCACTAAATTTACAGAATCACCTCGACTTGTAAGTATATCTTCGCTTCAAAGAGAAGTCAGCGGACTCAAATACTGGACGGTGAAATGATTGCGTATTTTTCCTCGGAGATACTAAGTTGCTTCCAATGTTTCTTAAATTAAAGTTATAAAGGATCGTTTTCAGCATCCATCAGATTGAACAAACCACGATACACAATTGATTTTGGATGATTGGTTACTAATGGCCGAACAAAGATAACTGACGTCCAACCAGTGGATCTTTAACTACGTAGTAAAAAAATATTTTGAACTACTCTTAGAATGATTCAGTTGTTATCTTAGAATCGAAGATCAATAACTAATTTTAGAGCATACAAACACAACATTGATCGAGCAACCAACTTGGAAACTGCCAACTTTTCGGGTTGTCCGCAAGATGATATATTCCCCGGGCCCGGGAGTCTGCGACAGAAGGGGCGAATCGTGATATCAAGCAATAACAAAAGCGTCGACCGTCGAGTGCCGAATCCTATAAAATCTACGCACTGATTCCGAGAAATCATTATTATAATTAAAAAAAAACTCCATAAATTAGACACAATTGCAAATTGTTCTGATAGAAACTACCTTAAGCAATAACAAAAGTACCTGCAGTTCTGTCTTTTCCTTATTATCTCTGCAATATTCAAAGTATTTCCCTCAGTAATAATAAAGAAGATACAGAGTCAGTAAATGGGAAACAGAGAGGAGTATAACAAGCCAAGTTAAAAAAAATGGAGTGACGATACAGATTCATAGAGGAATATAACAAGCCAAGTTTTTCCCTCAGTAACAATAAAGAAGATACAGATTCAGCCAACAGCCATTCTGTGAAGTGGCGATGAGTAAAAAAACATGTCGTGTTCATAGAACGTAACCCTGTTCAGTTGTTCAGGGTTTTGTGGTCGTGAAAGAGTATGCTCAGTAACTACTGTTCAAATATTTCTTGGGGATCAGAAAGAATAAGTACCCATGGGCGGCAGCCAATATAATTTAACATGAAAGCCTTTGGAAAGTTACCGATTTTCAGTCATTTCATCGAGTATATGGGGAGTTTTAATATTACAAGAATTTTATATATGAAAGTTGATGGGGGAAAAGAAAATAAGAAATGAATTAAGCAAGCAACTTGTTTGTAGTATGTTGTGTTGCGTATGTAGTATTGAAAAGTAGAGTAAGTTTTTCTTGGGAAGGTTCCCATAATGTATACCAGAAGTTTGTCTGCTTTTGGAACCTTCCCTTTATATCTATCTTATCCTTTTCCTTTCTCATCATTTATATTTGAACTTAATATAATATAATTCGCATAGCTGTAGTACCTACCATGGACCAGAGTTCCATTTACTCAAATTTAATGGAGATGATTAGTTCATTTAAGCAACTGAAAGCCCCACAGCCCACAGCTTGTGCAGAGAGTACGCCACAGACAAGAAACAAGGCAAAGCAATCGCTACTAGAAGACTTTGATTTCCGATGTTATGCTATTCCAAAACAACGAAATTTGGTTTCAGTTATTGATTTGATGAAAAAGAACAATGATATTCAATGGCAAGCATACGTTACTCTGTTCAATATCCTTTAAGAATTCTACTGATAAAGTAGAGGGATTAATTAGATTTTGTTTTAGACATTTTGGTCCAAAACAATACATTCCATAACCCTTTTTTTCTAACAATCTTTAAGGATAACAGACTGCTTTACTAATAAAAGGGACATCCTTTGCTTGCTCTTATCCAAGAACCTGATGTGTCACTCCATCATGGAAAACAGAACAGAATAGAGCATCACAGTATTAAAAGTGAAGCAACCAAGATCTTTATGGGCTTGTTTGATTGTTTTGGCATTCTGGATTTAATCCCGGACCAGGGTTGAATTCTGCTAGCTGATGAAATTTCACAAAACAAATCAAGAAAGAGATGTTTGTTTGGTAAGGCCGACCTCGATTTTGGATCGATGAGACTGCCACTAGGCAAGAGGTGGTTAGGGTGATAATGAAATAGAAGAACATTTGTGACAAATGTAATTATGAGTAACAGAGAAGATATACCTAATTTAATTATATGGAAGATGTGGACCTGATTTTGATAAAAGAAAAAGAAGAAATGCAATAAACTGGACATGCATTTCAATCTAAATCATATTGAATGTGACATAAAGATGTAAGATTTCCAACAAATGAAGCAATTTCCCCTCTAACTTGTGCAACCCTCCCACTTCAAATTCTTATCCACACGAAAAATTTAACGGAAAGAGAGAGACAGTGAACTGTAATTTAGTGGGAGGATGCTTACCTTATGCTTGTTAGAAGTTAACAATATTCTCCCAGAAATAAACTAAAAATTGCTTGCTTAATATCTTATGGATTGAGATAGCTGTCTGTACCGACTTTGAGTTTAAGACACGTCGAGTAAAAATTCCACGTTAACCACCCAGTGAGATTGTGTGTTGGTTTCATGGCTATTAGTCTGATACAGAGGAGTTATATATAACAACAGGTAGTTGATAACCTCGACTAATGCACTAACGCTTAATATTTTTCCGAAGATTCTGTTTCCAAACGAAGAGAGTGTTCAAGTTGCAAAAACATACCGCACATTATATCAAAATTTATCAATCAACATTATTGGATATATACTCTAGATCTAATAGAGACAAAAATATAATCATTGTATTGATTAATAAAATTAGCAATTTATTTATAAATTTTATCTGACTACTTATATATAAAGTCCTTAAATTGACAATTAGAGAAATTAACTTAAATTTAATTTATGAGATCCCGTCATTCTTAAATATCTCCGATCATAAGATTATTAACACGATGACATTAATAAATCCAGATTAGATCGGCATATGTTATGTCTGCTTCCTTAGAGAAAGAAGGTAGCTGATTTCATAAACTACTAGTGAAGGTGTTCACTTAGTCTAACATATGGATGCTTGTTAGAGAATAAGTTTATTGAACTGACCCGCATGAGAAACCCATATGGAGTATTATCCACATGTCTATGGGATTTCTCTTAATTACGATAGTATAACTGATCCTTGTACTTGAGATCTTCATGGTATCTTGTTTGTGAATCATATATACTTTGACATTATACCTTCGTCGTTCATAGCGAGATTGCGCATAGAGTAATGATTGAGCAATATGAGAAGCACGCGAAGGTTGTGAGAAATCAATAAAGGATTCGCCGCTCTGGATAATATAGAGTCGATATCTCAAGGCGTACCAGTTTGACATAAGTGATAATATAAGTCCATGGCCATGGCGAGTTTTGAAAGAAGTTTCAGAAACTCTAAAATTATATTATCAGCTTTAGTCAAAAGTTTCCATAATTATGATATAATAGAGTAGACATTATCTATACTCTATAATTTTTGGTGGAATATATATGAAGCGAAAGGATTACGTCATACGGTAATCGTATACGGACTAGGTTTTACTAATTTTAGTAATCTTTCTCAATTGAGGTCATGACGCATTGTTAGATGCCGCTCTTGATCTATGGAAATTATTTTCTTAATTAAAGAGTTAATTGATGATAAATTAATTTGATTAATTTATCTAGACTTAAAAAGTTTATAACTATTTCCATTGCCAACATAAGAAAAAAACCTAATGGGTCACACATTAAGGTTATATTATGTAGATTAATGATTAAGGACTTAATTGTTAAGTTTATAATCTTTAAGAGTTTATTTAATAGTTTTAGAAACTATTTTGGGTTAAATAATAATTATACAAAATATTTGTATTTAATTATAGGTTTTCTAATTTGATTAAGATAATATTATTTAATTAATTAGATTAATTAAGTAATATTTAATTTTAAAATAGATTAATATAATATTATATAATTAATTAGATTAATTAAATAATATTTTAATTTTAAAATAAATTATTAATAAGATTAGGAATCTATTTAATGACTTCTTAAATAAGATTTAAAAAGGTCAAAATATGAAACTATAGAAACTCTTGTTTTGACCATAAAACGTACGTGAATACAAAAAGAGAATTTTATTTAAGAGTTGAGAGAAAATTCTTTTAGCCAAAAATTCTTTACATTGTCTCTTTTCAAGATTAGCATTCAAGACACACTATATAATTAAGATTTAGAGAAATCTTAAAATCTTAATTCTCTACCTTGTGTGGATTACCATTAGAGGCCGCACACTTGGGTGGTTGATCTAGAAAACAGTGTTTGTTCAGTTTTCGTGTTTGAGCCATAACTTTTGGTTCAAATATCGTATTAATACGATTCAAGAAGATTTGGAAAGAAGATTCGAAAGTCTACAACTTTACATTTTACGAAAAAATCTAAATTCAACCGTTTTGAAGGTCAAAACAGTAATTAAAAGTACGAATCTGTAGAAAATCGAAAGAAGTCTTAATTTATCCCCATTGGTGGTGAAAATTTAAGGTAAGATCTTAATCCTCCATTTTATATTTCATTAATATTATAAAGTATGTTAAATAACTTGATCTTGATATAAAAATTAACGAATATTAATTAATATAATTAATTAAAATAATTTTTTTTAATTTTAAATTTTTATCATATATAATATAATATGCTTAATTTTCGACCCTTTGACGTATAAACCATGAAGGGTGTCTGGGAAATGTCTTCTGGTTAAATAAAACTTCAATCACAAAAATGCTCCCATCATATTCTATTTGTTTCAATGTCAGTTCTGCTTTATGTGTCCAAACATTGGTGATTGTGTAATTGTGTTGTTCGAAGAGCCATAATATCCAAACTTTTAGTTGGTTAGTTTATTATTGTCCCTTTTGATATCATACGGCCCAGTGCAGTCAGTTTATGCACTAAATGGCTGAGATAGTTAACCTGGAAGTTGTTTTCCAAACTGAACTGAATCATGGGCGACCACCAAATCCCCAACTTCTGTGCATCACAGCCCAGTCCTTCAGCTATTCTTTCTTTTTCCTTATTTACCATTTCTTTTTTCGTTTCCTTCATCTTCTAATAAATACAGAGTTGCAACAGAACCTATATTAATTAATATCCAGAAATACACATATCAGTCCATGTACCCGACAGTTGTTAGAAATTTATGGAAATCCTGGGCTACTTGAAAAATACATGTAAATTTCAGCCACTCTTTTGATCAACGACTAATCTGTCCAGGATGAGCAAATTAATTAAGCTTACAAAATCTCTTGGCATTATGTTAAAAGTCTTCGAGACTCGAATTGGATCTAACGGCCTTCAGCAACACCATTACCTTAATTAAATATATTTAGTGATAAATATGTAAGTTCTACGAATGACTTTTGTGTAATATGTGATTTGTACAACAAAACTACACGTAGATGAGATGATCCATTTAAAATGTTAATGCGAGGAAAAGAAAAAGGGCAGCATTAGTTGGTCACAATTAAGCATTCAGAAAATAAGAAAACTCTTCAATTAAGACATTACTCTTTAACTAGTTGGTCCATATTTTTTTTAGACAAGTTCAGTTATCCCTCGTACTTTTCTCTATTTAATTAGATACAGTAAAACGTTTCTGAAACAACCAGTGAGACACCTGCTTCTCAACCTTCTTCTCCTTAATAGTATCCAAGGTAGGCTTCCATGCTTTCCCTGAAAGTTGCCTACTCAAAAACTCCGGCCGCTCGTCCAAACTTTCCGGAAAAAACTCTGATTCA
>JAXCLQ010000001.1:19813355-19825329 GCA_035584115.1 Cedrela odorata | reverse complement strand
GACGACAACTTGTTGTGGGTGCTCTAGCATGAGCTCTGCTACAGTCAAATTTCTGTCAAACTCATGCACCGATCCGTCCAATAGAATGACTTTTCCGGTGGCATCAGATGGACGGTACGTAATGTAGTTGCCCATGAAATGAAATCAGAGGAAGTAGTGCTTCAAGTCTTGATTGACGAGTATTCACAAGACAAAGCAAGAGTAATATTGTATCGTTTAAATACGTAAGAATGTATTGCGCACGTAAGAATATTGCATAGCCGATGTTTGTTAAACCGCTCCATCTTATGACAAATATATCGGTGGACCTGGTAATAACTTAATGACGGAGTTGTTATGTTTTATAATCGAGATGTGTCGTAATCATGGGATTTAGACCAATTATGTAGATCGATGGATTGATCCAACGGTGAGACATCCTCTCCTACGCCGTTTGTCTCTAGCGTTACAAGGAAGTCAAAAGAACCGTTGAACTGTAACTATACTAACTAATTTTTTTGATGGATAAGTTACGTGATGTATGAGTTAAAAGTGGACGGCCCAACTACAAAATTTCTCGTGACGAGTATATAAAACTGTTGACTCACATGCACGAGGGAAATAGTTTATGCAATTAATGTGGGAATGCATGTCATTTTTCGGTGTATAATTGATGATAATATAATAATTACAAGTGTAAAAGATTTAGGGCACTCTTAATGTATATAATGGGGGAGAAGCTCGAGAATTCTCTCTTAAACAAGATCAACTTTGAATGTGTCGAAGTCATAAGAGACGGTTCACAAAAAAAAAAAAAAATTACTTAAATTTGAGAGATAATAAAATATATTTATTATACTAAAAATATTTAACATCTCGATATTATATTAAATAAAATTTTAACTAGTCTACGACACAGTTATATATTAAAATTTATAATATTTTAATATTAATAAAAAATTAAATAAGTTAATCATACTGTTACCAATAAATATGGTTTAATACCATTTTCCGGCCAAATAAATTGACGCGTTGATCATTATTCAGTGAAAATGATAGGTAAAGTTAATATTGATCTTGTGGGTAGAGGATGACCCGATAAATATGTGGATGAGAATGAGATTCCGAAAAATTTTGGAGGGAAGGATGAAGAGAAGAAGGGATCAGAGTTGGGTTATTATGATGAAACTCGAGGAAATTTCTTAAAGTAAGAGAAAAAGGAAGAAGAAATAATTGTTAAAGCTGAGGAAGTTGATATGCAAATTCGCAGGGAATTAAAAATATTATAGTTGGCAACCCGGCTGGGTCTAAAGTGGGCATTGTCATCACGGCTCTCTTTTGAGTCCGTGATCTATCCGTTTCTGTTTAATAATTTATTTAATAATTTAAAATATATTATTAAATTTTAATATTTTATTTTATTAAAATATATTATTATTTTTTTATATATTTAACTAATATAAACTAAAATTTTACAATTTAGATATAAAAAATTAAATATATAACAAAAGTATATTTAGTTTATATTTTTTAATTTAAGAAAAGTGATTTGAATTTTTTCAATTTCTATTCATGAACCAAACGGGTACGGGTTACGGGCCGGGGACAGGAATGACAAGTCATTCCCATCTCCGGCCCAATTTTAAAAAGGGAAAAATTTGTCGTCATTTCTCGACTCAAAAGATCCGTCTCGCAGATATTTTTGTCATCCTAATTACCCGATTGCCTTTCTTTTTGTTAAATGATGCAAACAGAAACATAACGGAGCAGCATGAATGGGATAGTAGGTGTCTATTAAATAATAGATGTTATGTAACTAATAAAAATCCAAACCTCGAGGTAGTTAATTGATAAATTCCCCTGAATATAATCATAATCGATTATCACGAGAACTGAATTCGTCTTGGTTACTCTTGAGGACAAAAATGAAAACGTGATTGAATTGGAGTTGGTTACTCTTGAGGGCAAAAATGAAAACGTGATTGAATTGGTCTTCGTTAGAGTCGTTACTGTTGGGGATCAAGTAGAAAAAGGGATGGGATTATCGAAGCAATTAATTAATTCTCAGAAAACGATAAGCTCTTATGCTCTTATGGATTGTATGAACGCAGATGGTTATTCAACAATTAATTAAAAGAACTATAAATTTACTGACCGGAATCTAATGAAGAATCCTGTAAATTATAATCATGATTCATACTAACAATTCCATAATTATGTTAACGTTAACCTCCCTACAACTGTAACTTGTTTGTTCTAGCTAGTACACCTCAGAAATGGCTTCTAAGACAGGAATCCACTGCCTATGCTTCCCAATCCGGTGACCGGAAAACCACGCCGTATCATTCCCGCCCAAAACCATAACCTGATCATCTACTTTCTCTTGCCTAACCTCCTTATCATTCACAGCCGGTAACACCTTGGCGCCACTTCTCTTCTTCGCTTTTAACGATCTTTTTTTATCACAAGCAGTCTTTATGATCTTCGCAATCTCCTCCCTAGTAACCTTCCCTTTAATCCTGCTTACGGGAACTAATAAGTAAACCTTGCCCGACAAAAGTTCATCGTCGGCTCGCAGTGCCGATATACGTTGAGTATTTTGCAGGTCGTCCACGGGAGAAATGACGTGGCCAGGTTCTTCAAGCATGAGCTCTGCAGCTTTTATCGGGACCTTGACCGGCCTCAGGTTTCCCTTGCCATCAATGAGTTTTGCTTTAGAGCTTGAATTTACAACAAGGCAACTCGAAGTGTGGTTTCCCATTTGATATTATAGTACTTACGCTTGTTTGTTCTGCTCTTCAGTTGTAAGAGTCTAAAAGAGATGAGATGGGTAGAGTTGTTTATGGATTAACGAGTGGGAGGTGTATTTATATATAGAGATATAGTCTATGGTACTTAGTACAGTGGCTGGGGGGAGAGAGGAAAGAGTCGAAGAGTCAAAAGTAAAAACCCAGACTGGAAGTGGTATTAACGTGTTGATAGGAATTGTGGAGGATGTGCATGATTAAAGTGTTGAAAACGCGGATCTTTATGGTTGGCTTGGCATGGTTCTGTGGTTGTGACGCTGTGTTTTTACCGTCTTGACGGTGGTGGGGATGTGCGTAGACTTTCCTCTAAAACAAGTTCTCATTTTTGTTGGGTTTCGGCCGGGTAGAGCAACCGGCCAAATATATGTCTTACAAAGTTCAAACAAGCAACTTCGAAGCAACATCATCATAATGTCCAATGTTATACGTGGATAGGCTCTAGTGGGATTAATCTACTACGGAATTCGATAATGTTTTGTTAACATCTATGAAAAATGGAATAGCAAATTTGCATGTTCAATTATTGAAAGTATTATTGCTTGTGATCTCTTAAGTGATTGATGATCAAACCCCTCATTAAAATGGTAACGGTAATTCGCGCAGGCTTCAATCATGGACTGTACACCTGATGCAAGCAAAAGGCATTTACATTTGGAGTGTTACACAATACGTAAGTCCACTTGTTAACTGGATCAGAGAATCACATCAAGGATTATTGGCAACTTGATGCAGCAAACAAACAATAGAATCTTGAATCGGTGTTATTGACAAATGGAGCAAAAACAAATCTTCCTCCTTTTATTTTCATTTTTCCAGATGATATACCTGCTTCTGCCGACTATATAATCTACATAACCCTACTACACGGAAGCCACCTGCCAAAAGAGAACAAAATACAATATGCTGGAGAGAAAAAGAGGAGCGCTAAATCCATTGCGCTTTAAATCTAACAATGCGCCCTTCTGCGATCCCTAAGATTGAAGTAAAGTAATGACAACAAATAAAAGTTTCTAATTTCTGCTCTACAGCAGCGTATGACAATAGATGGCTAGTAATTTGACAACCTACAATACCGGATACAACTTGCTACAAAGTAAATTTTACAAAGCAGTAACATATTACTACCTCCTTCCACACAGACTCAAAACAGAGCACACATCCAGTTCAAATCCCACTAACAGACTAAGATCAAACAAGGAGATAAATACAATTGTTTTGGTGACATGGGGTGCAGTGGGAATGGGTAGAAGTTTGAAATCTGCAATACTTCTAAAGCACTTCCTGACATTTATACTACTTGATGTATTGGGAGAGCCATTTGAAACCATCTCCGTATCCCATTTTGCGTACAATGCTGCACATAAACACCTCAAGTGGACGGACATTTGAGTCAGCCAGACTAACCTTCCCCTTCCCAGTGGTGAAATTTGTTAGGCCAAGGTGGTAACGCAACTCATCCTCTGAAGCAGCATATGGGATGTCAATCTTGTTCCCCAACACAAGAAAAGGGACATTGGCTAATGCCTCATCAGAAAGGAGTGCATCCAGTTCTTTCTTTGATTCTGCCAACCTCTCTTTGTCATAGGCATCCACTAGGTATACCACAGCATCCACCTGTAACATATAACATACCACAGATTAGAAGTATTTTGCGCGCAGAGATGTCAAAGTCCAAATACATATCATGAGCAACCACAGAAAATTCAGCCAATTCAAACTTCAAATCACACCCATCTGAAAGCAGAAAGAGTACAAAATCATTCAACTTTTAAGCATTACGAAGGTTCACAACATCACAAATACATGTGCAGTACCTTCAGCCATCAAGGTATGCCAAATAATTTTTATGGGACTAGAAACATCCTCTTTCTTCATCCATTTCAACTGTGTTAAACATTTTATTAATTAATTCACCTAAGACTCACTGTATCAATGTAGCTTACTATAGGACATGGACAACGACTAGCTAAGCTTCTAAACTATCACAGCAACACCAGCGGCATGTACATGGATGAATAGACTTCAAAGCACATAGATGAGAACATCCAAACCTCCCTCATAGATGTAAAGGTACAGTAACACACACAATAGCCTCCAGATAAATTTATGAGAGATAAAAGGGTACTGTCTCACAACAATCTTGACATAGTGTTAGTTAAATTGTTACAACAAGATGGCGCATGCACTCCAGAGAATCCACAAAAAATATTAATGATGCATTACAAGTACTGAAGTAACTATAAATCATAAAACGACATTAAGTTACACCATCAAAGAAAACAAGGATAATCTGAAATGGTTAACAACAAACGTCTTTTAGCCTGATTTTCTAACAAGATTGCAAACATTTTTTTCCTCCCCTTAATAATGAGGTAAACCTCCCTAAAGATGAGGCTTGTGACCATGGACTTGCAACTAAAGAGACAACTGGAAGAGGCCTTTTTTTTAGTATGTATATGAGCTGAATTTCAGGACATAGATCTCCAAAGAAAAAAAAGATAATAGTGATTCTCATCGACAATATAATAACAAAAGTTCAAAAATTAACGGAGAACTACATAGTGATATTTCTTCTGTATATTATATATCGCAACGCATGAAACAGGTAATGAACATTGTTCATGCAGATAGCAAATCATGAATAAATAGATTACTGTGCCAAAAGTTAATATTTAAAGTCCATTTCTAAAATGTTCTATAGGGAAGCTTAACATGAATGAGCAGATTTTTCAGTAAATCTAGTATAAAAGACATCAAGTGTTGATCACTTCACTACATCACAACAGAGAAAACAACAACAATAAATTTTTCCACCACCGATCGTACAACATATAGATTTCTAAGGGAACATCAAATAAAGCTATGAACGATGGATTGCAAATGAAAAATTTCAATAATTAGAACATTAAATCGTGTAATATCAAATATGACACACAAAAATGCAGAATGCAATCAACAACCACCTAAAAATTATCATCAGCTACTCAATTTCAATAACAATAAACTATTTAAAATTACTTTTTAAATAAAGAATGATTAATGCCGGTGCAGAAAGAGCTGAACATACTGAAATTAATCCAATAGGCCTATAATCACTGAATAGTTATCGGTGAATGGGTCAAATCAGAGTTTTGGGGGCCATGCAAAAAGAACTAATTAATGACATCAACAAACAAAGAACTGACCGACTTGAGTATTAGATATAACTCACCTTCGCATAGTAATCCTTCCAGACTCTCCTAGCAAACTGATGGCCTCCCAAATCAAATGCCTTGAACTTAATTTTCCCAATGCTAAGCTCCTCAGATGTTGGATACTGTGTTGGCTGATGTTGGACCAATCTCTGAAATGAATCAAAAAATGAGTATTGCACCATAAAAGAAAACTATAGCTTTCTAGGGAAAGCATATAAATATCTCGTATAGTTACTTTAATAATCCAATTCTTCCATTCTACTACATGTCATTATTCAGATTCCTTTCTCCCGGGAAACCATCAGAGGCTAAACGCCTGTTGCCCAGTGAGTCGGAATAAACGGGAATATGTCATTTCAATTGCGAAAAAAAAAAAAAAATCAAATCAACCAAGAAAATTTAAAAAAACCCAGTCAAATGAATGAACGATTCAATATGCTTAATCAGATTGTATACAACTCACTTAAGAGGCGATTTCTGTTTGACCAAATCTCAAAATTTAATAGTAACAACAAAAGGAAGATCCAACTTTCTACTTCACTAAGCTATCAATTCTTAGGAAGTTAAAAATAACCTAATTCAGAAATAAGATCGCGCATAAATACAAGCATGAAACATGAATGAATTTCACGATGATTATCGAAAGATAGCATAACAAGGAGAAGAAAATAGACCTCATCTTTCAACATGTGGAGCAAGGTGGTTTTCCCAGCATTATCAAGGCCTAAAAACAAGATCTTGGCCTCCTTCTGCCACAGACCGAGCGAGGCCAGCACGCCGTAGAACCAATCTAGAAGAAACATGGTTTAATTGGGTAGCTGAATTCAAACAACGACGGATCGAGCAAGCTTGAATTTACTACGATCTACAACTGAGAACGAATCAGATCGTCCAATTCAAGGCTCCCGCATTTCGATTTGGTAGAAAAGGAATTAATATTTACCCTAAGATGAGCAAGTTAAGTGGGAGAACAACCAGGGATTGTTGGGGTAAATTGACATTTTCATAAAGGTGGATCTCGCTCGCCCGCTGGCGCTGGACCCTTATGTTTTTATGTGGTCGATGACGTCGTTTTGTGTCGAACCTTTTAAGTTCAGCGGGAACATCAGATTTTTAATTTATTGAACGCCAACTTTATTTGACTCAATTATGGATGGTATATCGTCACTACGCGACCATGAGACGGTAAAAAACAAACAGCTACAAAATATTAACGAGGGGCTGCCTTGTGTGATTCTGATAAACTTTGTGGAGAATTTGAAATAAAGACTATTCGAGGCACCTGATTATAAATTTTGCAATCCCTTGTTGGGTCATAACATAATCTCTCCCAAAACCCTAACCCTAACCCTAGCAGTTGCGTGAAATCTTCCTAGCTTGCTGGGCATAACTCTGCTCACTTCAGCAGCTTGTCCGAATTTGATCCTTCTGGTGTGTTCCATTTTGCTATTCTCTATGGCAAGTGAATTAGTTCCCAAATCAGTTTGCTTGCATGCTGAAACGGTTTATCTGTGATTGTGTGTTAAATTAACTTTTATTGCTTAATTTCAGTGAAATGGCCAAGTCAAAGAATCACACTGCGCATAACCAGTCTTACAAAGCCCACAAGAATGGAATTAAGAAACCCAGAAAGCAAAGGCACACTTCCACCAAAGGGGTCTGTAGAATTTCTTTTGTATTTTCTTTTTCTCCCCGTTCTTTGGAATTTTTAATTTTTATAATCGTTTTTGACAACGTAGATGGATCCCAAATTTTTGAGGAACCAGAGGTACGCAAGGAAGCATAACAAGAACGACGGCGGATCTGCGACCGAGGAGTAAACATTAAGCTAAGTTTTGGTTATTCTGGCAATGTTGCTTGTTTAGTCTGCTTTTCTTACAACATACAATGTTGTGGATTAGACCAGAACTAATGTTTGGATTATTATGCTAGTTAACGGAAATCACAATTTGGAGGGTTGATAATGAATTTTGATAGTATTTTCCAAGTAATCATGATTACAGTTACTCCATTATAACAAATGTCTTCGAATGTAGTGTTTTATTGGCCTTCTTCTTTGAGATCTTGCATTAGCAAGCTCAAGTTTGCATTTATTTAGGCTTCATTTTACTTTTTGTGAGCATTTGCTGAGTTTGTTTCTGATATCAATGATTCTCTGTGTGCCAATAAACTAGAATTTCATGCTTCTTTTATCTGTGATATGTTTACCATAATGGAAGTTTTAGATCGGTACTGCCAAATTGTCTGAGAATAACTGGTAGTTTATAAGCTAGGTTTGGTGAAGTCTTACTTTTAAAAAGATGTTTTCGGTGTTTGCTCTGTCACTGAGGACAGGGTTTCAAAGGAAATGCAGCCTTTATTTGGATTGATGAAGAATTGGAAGGAGGTATACAATAAGGATTCATTGAATAAATAGTTATAACTATTTCGAACTTTCGTAAATAACTTAATTAATGGTTACAGTGGAAACATATTGACATGAGTAAATAGGTATGAAAGTAGTTTTTATTAAGGATATCTGCAATCCAATTATCTCTTGCCTAATTTGGTTATGCAGTCCTATTTTGTAAAGTTTGTTTCTGATGTACATGTAATAACTGTTTTGGCTTATTTCTGCGTTGGTTCTCCACAAATGAAGACTTGTCGTATAATAGTTTAGCTGTATGTTATTTCATTTAAAGATTGAATTGGTCAATTAATGTCTACATATATATTTGACCTTTTTGTAGAACTGTTTATGTTAAAATTATGTTTATATGCAAGTATATTCTTAATATTTCCTTCAAAGTTCTTCAGCCAGTATTTGGAACATCTGCTATGTAAATAGTGCTAATTAGCATTGTCAAACGGCCACTAAGCTACTTGCCCTTGACTTTACAAGTAGTGGAATGAAATTCTCCTTAACATGTGCTAAGCAATATTATTTTGGGCGATTCATGGTTAGTGAAGTGAAATCTGAAGAGGCTTCTTCTCTTATTAAAGAAGCTTGCTTAGATGAGAGTGTTGCCTTGCTGCTTGATGCTGATGAGAGGTTTTTTAGTTATGGCGCTTGGCACTTAAGATTACTTCGTATGGTGTCTTTATTTGCTTTTGTTAGGCTTACATGTTTGCCGTGTCTCTCATTGTTTTATCTTTTTCCAAACAATTTAAAGATAAAGCATCTTGAGATATCATGAGTGCATGCATGAGATAACGAAGTATCTCCTTATCTCCTGGAAAAGTTATCAAATAACAAAACCAAGGTATTATATTTAAATCGTTGTACAGTGGTTCACCATCACTGGCATGTTTATGATAATCTGATTCTTGTGTATGTATACACACACATGCTTGCTGAAAGAATAGAATCATTGATCGCAATTTATGGATGCTTGCAGAAACTCATTACTCCTCTTGATGCTTCACAATCACTACAGAACACTTGGCATGCTTGGCACAATAATCACTCACACTTCCTAGAAGAGTCCTGTAATATTTAGTCAGATTGGCCGTGAATTAGATTATTAGAGGGAATAACTGCAAGGATCCATAACTTGAAAATTTCAATTGCTTGTTTATACCTCTTGATGAAACCATAACCGTGGCTTCCCATCACCAACGTGTCAGCTCTCAGTTTCTCCACCGCTCCACATATTACATCCTTGGCATCTCCACATCCAATTACCCTCTCAACATTTATCTGTACAAAAAAATACATTTATCAATTGAAAGAACTAAACAAGAAAATAATAGGGGCACAAATTATTTTTATTAAAAAAAAAACATCTTACACTGGTATGGAAATTCCTGTACACAGCTTCAGCTCGATTCATTACTGACTTCGCCAACTCACTACCGTATTTCTCCAGGGTCTTGATCACGTCATTGGAGAAGATATAGCCTGTGACATGAACATGAAGGCAATGAAATCGTTTTCAAAAATTTGATCACAGGCAAAGTCAGAAGAAGAAACAGTGGCTTAGCTAACCTGCAGCATCGTAGGAGTTGATGGAAGGAGAAGGTTTGACGTAGAGGAGGACAAGGGTGTTCTTAGTATTTTGAGAAAGTAAGTTGCTGAAACACCATGAGAGTGCATGCATGCTCTCTTCACTCTCATCCACAGCTACTACAATTTTGTGCTCTTTCTTCTTCATGTTTACTCCTTCCATTGCTAATCTACTTCAAATGAAAAGGCGTTTCTGCTCGATTTGTATATGGCTTTGAGAAATTTTCCGGCCTTAAGATTTAGATAAATGAGCCAATAGAGTCAATATTTATAAGCGCCAATTGCTGTGGTTTTTGTAGTTCCTGGTTTTGAGTTCTGTAGGTTTTCAAATGAAAACAACTTTTAGCAATAATTATATACCAGTAATACTACATATCTTTAGTAATTATATAGTAATCATTAATTAAATTACATTAGAGTAATAAATTATTTTAAAAATTAAAATAGATTATTCTAATGGATAAATGTAAATCAACTTAGCATAGTTTTTATTTATTTATCATAATAAATAAAATAAAATATTTATTATAACGTGAATAATATTGTTAATTAAAATTATTTATTATGATAAAAAATAAAAAAATTATTTATTTATCTGATAATTTAGTTTTTAAAAAAATCTGAAATTCTTTTAAAACCCATTAAAATATCTTTGAAGCTGATAAAAGAAATGATGCCGACCTTTTCCTTTGCCGATGGAACATAAAATAAATATCAGTTAGGTGGAACTTATTGCAAAAGTCTGCTCCAATAATTAATAAGATTCTCTTCTATCCTTCGCGGCGAACGTCTTACCCTTACTGAACAAATCAAAGGCCCAGTAAACCAAATATCTAAAGTGGAGCTTCGGACACCATACATGTTACAATCATAAGCTCATCCAATTGCATTACTCTTGCTGTTATGATCTCATCAATGACATAACAAAGATGATTTGAATTCAATCAAACACTTGCCCAATCAAAGACGACCTACTCATTTTCCAAAGTCATTGGCAACAATATGGGCCCCTTTGCCCGACCCGATTGTATGGAAGATTAAATTTGGGCTTGTAATATAGATGTTAAACCCAACCATGGCCCACCAACTTTGAAGCTTAGACTCCTCCAACGCCAACAGTAATTCTCATCAAACGGTTGAGCATCATAATCATATACTTGTACGGAGCTTTCTTTTATTTCAAACTTTGTTACCAGTCAGTCATACTTTGAAAAAGATTTAAAGTGCGGAATGGAAGACTTCAATAAAAAGAAATGTTGTTATATAAATAAATAACCAAGAGGTTGAATCCATTAGCCTAATCACAGAATCGACGTATCAGGTCAGGTGAGCTGGTCTCCATAGGCGCATGTTAGTTCCGCCCGCTTGCTTTAAATTTCAAAAAGAGCTGAACTGGAGGCCATCTCAATTCTGAAGCCATATGTGGGTGATAATTACAAACATCTAAAGCTTAATCCGATAAGATCGAAGAGAAGATAAGGACAAGTGTCAGCATCCTAAATACCCAAAAACTAATAATAATTAAAATTTAAAATTAATGAAATTATTGAAGGGCGAATTAAAATTTTGAAAAAACGTCATCATATCATCGAGCGTCAAAAAAGGACGGGGCTCCTCCAGGTCATCAGAGGGACACAGTGCCTTTTTATTTTATTAATTTTTCTGACGGGGCCCACAATTTTAAATTTCTGGTAGCTCAACGGCAGGGGACGGTTGGATTGGTGATCGTAGGCTTCATATTCAAACTTGTTGAATTGAACGCAGATGGACCGGAAGGATCGGACAGGAGAGAAAAAAAATTTGACTAATATAATAATTATTAATTATTATTTTTTAACAATTAATGATTAATTCAGCAAATCGAAACAACTATTTTGTAAGTAACAGTATGTTTTATGATGGCAGATTACAATATTGCCCCTTAAATGTATTATAATATTTGAGAATAAAGGAATATGATCAAAGTCAAGTATAACGGGGGGGGGGGGGGGGGGGGGGGGGGTTTTTTT
>JAXCLQ010000001.1:19799345-19813255 GCA_035584115.1 Cedrela odorata | reverse complement strand
CGCTCCATCTTGTGATGAATATTAATGGCGGACCTGATAATAATTTAACGACAGAGTTGTTGTGTTTCAGAATTGAGATGTGTTAAAATATAAACCTGGGATTTTGACCAATTACGTAGATTGATGGATTGATCCAACGGTGAGAGATCGATCCTATATCCCACGCCGTTTGTACCTAGCGTTAAAAGAATTCAAAAGAACCGTTGAACTGTAACTATACTAACTAATTTCGTTGATGGGTATGTTCTTGTTACGTGATGTATGAGTTAAGTGGACGGTCCAACTACAAAATCTCTCGTGATTTTATTTTTGGTTTTTTAATTTTCACTATTGACTCGTATGCATGAGGGAAATCGTTTATAAGCCATTCATGTGGGAAATCTTCCACATCTGATGGATAATCGTCATCAACCGTTACACAAAAACTTTATAAATATCAACATCAAAGGCTAAAAATGGTTCCAATTGTAAGAGTAAGTTTACAGATAGTCCATACAAAGAGTAAGACTGTATTTACTATTTTTTTTTAATTTCTACTTAATTTTAAAAGAATAATAATTTAAATATTTGGTGTTATTAAATTTTAGTTGAGACTATTTATTCTTTTTATTTATAATTGAAATGAAAGATTTCGCAACATCGCAATATCAAACAAAGTTTTAATGATTTTATCACATGATAATTATAGATTAAAATTTATAACCTTGATGCCTCGCAAAACTTAAAATTATGTGATTATACTTTCATCATTTATATATCATTTAGTACCATTTACAATAAAATAAATTCGCTTGTTAGTTGTTATTTATAAAAAAATTATGTATCAATAAATGAATTTATATCATCTACTCGTCTAATTTTTTCTAAAATTTTAAGAAAATTACAATACATAGCATTTTAAACTTTGTTAAGATTTAATTTAATTTTAATCTTTCTTTTTATACGACAAAATACAATATTTTGATAACTAAAATTGAGATAAAATTTAATTTATTTTTCGATTGTTCAAATAATTAACTAAAATTTTAATTTCACTTGTTGTATCTTTAAAATATTGAGTTTTAAAACCTTACAATTATTAAAATTTGAATTTTATGCATAGAACCTAATATTAATATAAAAATTAAATCGATAATCACTAGGACGTGACTGAATTGTTATTGGTTACTTTTGAGGACAAAAATGAAAACGTTATTAAATTGGTCTTTGTGAATTCTAAGAACACAGATGGCTATTCAACATTTACCCAAAAGAAAATTATAAATTTACAGACCGGAATCGAATCTAATCGAACATCTTGTATTAACAATTGCATACTTATGTTAACATTTACCTCCCTAAAACTGTAACTTGTTCTACTACACCTCAGAAATGGCTTCTAAGACAGGAATCCACTGCCTATGCTTCCCAAACCGTTGACCGGTAAACCCCACCGTATCAATATTTCCGCCCAAAACCGTAACCTCATCATCTTCTTTCTCTTGCCTAACCTCCTGATCATTCACAGACGGTAACACCTTGGCGCCACTTCTCTTCCTCCTTACTAACGATCTCTTTTTATCACAAGCAGTCTCTATCATCGCAATCTCCTCCCTTGTAACCTTCCCGTTAATCCTGCAGACGGGAACTAAAAAGTAAACCTTGCCCGCCAAAAGTTCATCGTCGGCTCGCAGGGCCGATATACGTTGAGTTTTTCGCAGCTCGTCGATCGGAGAAATGACGTGGCCAGGTTCTTCGAGCATGACCTCCACAGCTTTCATCGGGACCTTGACCCGCCTCAGGTTTCCCTTACCAGTGATGAGTTTTGCTTTAGGGGTTGAGTCGACAAGAAAGCAGCTCGAAGTGCGGTTTCCCATTTGATATAATAATACTTACAGTCGTTTGTTATGCTCTTCAGTTGTAAGAAAGATGTGAAGAGTTGTTTATGGATTGACGAGTCATGAGTGAGAGGTGTGTTAATATATAGAGAAGTAGTGTGTGCCTCTGTGGTGTACAATGGCCTGGCGGGAGAGTGGAAAGAGTCAAGAGTCAAAAGTGAAACCCAAACTGGAAGTGGTGTAGTGACCAGTGCGTTGAAAGGACTTGTGGAGGACGTGTATCCAAAGGTGTTGGAAACGCGGATCTCTTGTCGTTGGCTTGGCTCTCTCTTCCTCCTCTTCCACGTGTTGGGCGTGGTTATGACGCTGTGTTTTTTGTATCTTGATGGTGATGGTGATGTGCGGGGCCTAAACTCTGAAATACGATCTGATTTTTATTGGGTTTCGGTCGGGTAGAGCAATTGGCCCAATATATATCTTACTAAGTTCATACAAGCAGTAACATCATAAGGTCCAATGTTATACGCGGCTAGGCTCTAGTAATTTGGAATTCGACAATGTTTTGTTACAATTTTTGAAAATTGAAATAGCAATTTCTTCCGTTCCATTTCTCCTGTACCAGTCGTATTGCTTGTGATCTATTAAGCGATTGATGACCAAACCCTCACTAAAATTTGAAATGGTGGCCGCAGCAGAAAACAATAAAAATGGATAAATTAAGAAATGTTACCATAATTCGTACAGGCTTCAATCATGATTGTACACGTGCAGCAAAAGGCATTTACATTTGTGAGTGATTAAAGTTTAAACAATACAAAAGTCACTGTATCATTGGATTAGTGAATCACGTTAAGGATTGTTGGCTACTTGATGCAGTAAACAAATTATTTTTCATTTTTAACTTTTAAATTTTTTATGTTATCTAATTTAAATTTTACATTAAAAAAAAAACATACATATAAGATGTATTAGAGCCAATGCAGCAAAAACAAATCTTCCTTCCTTTATTTTCATTTTTCTAGATAACAGACATGCTTCTGCCCACAGTACAATCTACATAACCCAGCTACATGGAAGCCAGCATCCAAAAGGGAAAAAAGACAATATGCAGGAGAGAGAAAGAGGAGCGCTAAATCCATTGTGCTTTAATTCTAACAAAACACTCTTCTGCGATCCCAAAGCTTGCAATAAAGTAATGATAACAAATAAAAGTTTCTAATTTCTGCTCTACAGCAGTATATGACAATGGATGACAAGTAATTTGACAAACTACAATACCAGATAACAACTTGTTACAAAGTAAATTTTACAAAGCAGTAACATATTACTGCCTCCTTCCACAGACTCAAAACAGAGTACACATCCAGTTCAAATCCCATTAACAGGCTAAGATCAAACAAGGAGATGAATACAATTGTTTTGGTGAAACGGGGTGCAGTAGGAATGTGTAGAAGTTTGAAATCTACAATACTTCTAAAGCAATTCCTGACATTTATCCTATTTGATGTATTGGGAGAGCCATTTGAAGCCATCGCCATATCCCATTTTTCGTACAATGCTGCACATAAACACCTCAAGTGGACGGACATTTGAGTCAGCCAGACTCACCTTCCCCTTCCCAGTGGTGAAATTTGTTAGGCCAAGGTGGTAACGCAACTCATCCTCTGAAGCAGCATATGGTATGTCAATCTTGTTCCCTAACACAAGAAAAGGGACATTGGCCAATGCCTCATCAGAAAGGAGTGCATCCAGTTCTTTCTTTGATTCTGCCAACCTCTCTTTGTCATAGGCATCCACTAGGTATACCACAGCATCCACCTGTAACGCATAGCATACCACAAATAAGTATTTTGCATGCAGAGGTGTAAAAGTCAAAACACATATCATGAGCAACCACACAAAAAATCAGCCAATTCAAACCATCTGAAAGCAGAAATACAAAATCATGCAACTTTTAAGCATTACCAGGGTGCACGACATCACAAATACATGTGCAGTTCCTTTATCCATCAAGGTCTGCCAAACAATTTTTATGGGACTACAATGATCCTCCCTCTTCATCTATTTCAGCTCCGTTAAACATGTAATGAATTAATCCACCTAAGACTCACTGTATTAATGTAGCTTAAGATTGGATAAGATCAATAACTAGCTAAGCTTCTTCTAAACCAACACAGCAACACCAGTGGCATGTTCATGGATGAATGAACTTTAAAGCTCACCGTTGAGAACATCCAAACCTCCCTCATAGATGTAAGGCCACAGTGACACACGATAGCCTTCAGAGAAAAATATGAAATAAAAGGGTACCCATTACCACAACCTTGACGTAGTTTTAGTTAAATTGTTAAAACAAGATGGTACATGCACTCTTGTGAATCCACAAAAATATTAATGACGCATGTACACCATCAAAAGAAACAATGATAATCACAAATGGTTAACAACAGATAATTTTAGACTGATTTTCCAACAATATCTCAAACAATTTTTTCCCTCCTTTATCTTTTCAAGTAAGACATTCAAAATTCCAATCATGAGATAAACCTCCCTAAAACCAGGGAACTTGTGACCATGGACTCACAATTAAAGAGACAACTGCAAGAGGCCTTTCTTTTGAGTACGTATATAAGCTGAATTTCAGGACATAAATATCCAAAAAGTAAACTAAAAGTGATTCTCATCACCGATATAATAACAGAAATTCAAAGATTAATAGAGAACTACATAATGGATATTGTAGTTCATGCAGATAGCAAATCATGAATAAATAGATTACTGTACCAAAAGTTAACATTTAGAGTCTATTTCTTAATTGTTCTACAGGGAATCTTAACATTAATGAGCAGATTTTCCAATAACTTTAGAATAAAAGACATCAAATGTGGATCAATTCACTGCAGCACAACATAGAAAATAACAACAATAAATTCAACCATCACCGTTCATACAACATATGGACTTGTAAGGGCCCATCAAATTAAACCATGAATGATGGATTGCAATACTCAATAAATGAATTATTGAAAATTTAAAGTAATAAAAACATTAAATCATGTGCAAGCAAATCTGCTAAGAGCTTGTTAACAGTTAATATATAACTTTAATGTCAAAAAGAAACAGACCATATCAAACACAACACACACAAAATTGCTGAATACAATCAATAACCACCTAAAAATAATCAGCAGCTACTCAATTTCACTAGCAATAAAGCATTTTTTTTTTAAAAAAAATTAGGAATGATTAAAGCTGGGGGAGAAAGAGCTGAACAACTGAATTAATCCAATAGGCCTACAATCACTGAATAGTTAACTGTGAGTGGATCAAATCAGAATTTTGCAAACAAGCAGAAAGAACTAATTATAGGGGTATGACATAAACAAACAAAGAACTAAACCAAACTTGAGTATTAGATATAACTCACCTTAGCATAGTAATCCTTCCAAACTCTCCTAGCAATCTGATGACCTCCCAAATCAAATGCTTTGAACTTAATTTTCCCAATACTAAGCTCCTCTGATGTCGGATACTGTGTTGGCTGATGTTGGACCAATCTCTGAAATGAATCCAAGAATGAGTGTTGCAACATAAAAGAAATCCACTGCTTTTCGGGAAAAGCATATAAATGTCTCATATAGTTACTTTAAGAATCCAATTCTTCCATTATACTCAACTACACAGCTGAAGATGTAATTATTCAGATTCCTTTCTTCCCTCATTTTCTCGGGAATCAATCAGAGACTAACCTCCGGTTGTACAGAAATTCAGAATAAAAAGGAATGTGTCGTTTTAATTTCCGAAAATTTTAAAAAAAAAAATCAAATCAACCAAGAAGATCAAAACCCAGTCAAATGAATGAACGATTCAATATCCTTAATCAGATTGTAAATAATTCACTTGAAAGGCGATTTCTGTTTGACCAAATCTCGGAATTTAATGGTAATAACAAAACGAAGATCCAACTTTCTACTTAACTCAGCTATCAATTCTCATGAACTTAAAAATAACCTAATTCAGAAATAAGATCGCACATAAATATAAGCATGAGATAATAATGGATTTGACGACGATTATCAAAAGGCATCATAACAAAGGCAAAAAAATGAACCTCATCTTTCAACATGTGGAGCAAAGTGGTTTTCCCAGCATTATCAAGGCCTAAAAACAAGATCTTGGCCTCTTTTTGCCACAGACCGAGCGAAGCCAGCACGCCGTAGAACCAGTCTAGAAGAAACATGGTTTAATTGGGTAGCTGAATTCAAACAACGACGGATCGAGCTTGAATTTACGACGATCTAAGCCTCAGATCGAATCAGATCGTCCAGTCCAAGGCTCCCGTATTTCGATTTGGCGGAAAAAGAATTAATATCGACCCTAAGATGAGCAAGTTAAGTCGGAGAACAACCAGGGATTGCTGGGGTGAATGGACATTTTGTTGAGGTGGATCTCTCTCGCCGCTGGCACTGGGTCCCCTTTACTTTTATGCGGTCGATGTCTCGATGACGTCGTTTTGTGTCAAACCTTGAGTACAGCGCAACATCAGATTATTGCATATATAACGCCACTTTATTTGACTCATCATGACAAAAATTTGAATGAATATACTTTAATGATATGGTTAAAGATAAACTGCTATTAAACAATAAGGAAGGGCTGCCTTGTGAGGTTCTGATGAACATTGGGGAAAATTAAAATTAAAACTATCTAAGGCACCTAATTGTAAATTCTGCTATCTGTATTGTGTCATGTACTCAGAATTCTCCCCAAAACCCTAACCCTAGCAGTTGTGCGCAATCTTCCTCGTTTCCGGCCAAAACTCTGCTCTATTCAGCTACTCATCAGAATCTGATCCCTCTATTCTGTTCCTTTTTCCTATTATCTATTAGTTCCTTTTTCCTATTATCTATTAGTAAAGTAAATCAGTTGCTTGTAAACTGAAATTGTTTATCTGTGACTGTTTTTTAATTTTTGTTGCTTAATTTCAGAAAAATTGCCAAGTCAAAGAACCACACTGCGCATAATCAGTCTTACAAAGCCCGCAAGAATAGAATCAAGAAACCCAAAAAGCACAGGCACACTTCCACAAAAGGGGTCTGTATAATTTCTGTTGTATTTCCTTTTTCTCCATGTTCTTGATGGAATTTATAGTTTTTATTATCGTTTTTGACAATGTAGATGGATCCCAAGTTTTTGAGGAACCAGAGGTACGCAAGGAAGCATAACAAGAACAAGGGTGGATCTGCAACTGAGGAGTAAACATTGAGCTGGGTTTTGGTTATTCTGGCAATGTTGCTTGTTTAGTCTGCTTTTCTTACAACATACAATGTTGTGGATTAGACCAGAACTAATGTTTTGATTATTATGCTATTTAACAGTAATTACAATATGGAGGGTTGATAATGAAGTTTGACAGTATTTTCCAAGTAATCATGATTACAGTTGCTCCATAACAAATGGCTTCGAATGCAGTGTTTTATTGGCCTTCTTCTTTGAGATCTTGCTGTTGCAAGCTCAAGTTTGCACTTTTTTAGTCTTCATTTTTTTTTTTTGTGAGGATTTGCTGGGTTTGTTTCTGATATTGATAATTCTCCGTGTGCCAATACACTAGGATTTCATGCTTCTTTTTTCTGCGACATATTTATGGGAACTAATTGAAGTTAAATGTGGTTTCTAAAGAGTATATGTTTCTCATAATTGAAGTTTTAGATCGATGCTGCCAATTTGTCCGATGATAAATGGTAGTTCTTAAGCTAGTTTTTGGTGAAGTCTTACTTCTAAAAAGATGGTTTTTAAGCTCTGTCACCGAGGACAGGGTTTCAAAGGAAGTGCAGCTTTTATTTGGATTGATGAAGACTTGGAAGGAGAGATATAATAAGGATTTGTTGAATAAATAGTTATAAAATGTCTGTTTCGAACTTTCATAAATAACTTAACTAATGGTTATAGTGGAAAGTGGAGACTTATTGACCTGAGTAAATAGGAATGAAGTAGTTTTTATTAAGGATATATGGAATCCAATGGAACTATTTCCTAATTTGTTTATGCAGTCCTATTTTGTAAAGTTTGTTTCCGATGGACATGTAATAACTGTTTTGGCTTTATTTTGCATGGTTCTCCACTGTTTTGGCTTTATTTTGCATTGGTTCTCCACTGTTTTGGCTTTATTTTGCATGGTTCTCCACAAATGAAGACATGTCATATAATAGATTAGTTGTATGTTATTTCATTTAAGATGGAATTGATCAATTAATGTCTTTACATATCTAGTTGACCTTTTTGTAGAGCTATTTATGTCAAAATCCTGTTTATATGCAAGTATATTCTTATATTTTCCTTCAAACTTCTTCATCCAGTGTTTGGAACATATGCTGCATACACATGGATGTATGTAGTTTCTTCTTTCTAGTATTAAATATTTCTAGACCATAGAGCGCCAACTGTGAAGGATACATTTGAATCATCAATTTTATTGTCATTGATTAAAAGGGAGAAGTGGTGAAATTTTCTACCCTTGTTACATTCCTCTTATGATTGGGTATGCACTCCAAGAATTATTGGCATGCATTTTGTAGTTAAGAAAAATGAGAAAAGCTTTAATGGCTTTGTGTAATACAAGGGATGACAAGAACAATATTTTCTGTATTGTTTTATCTCAATCCATAAAAATTACACAGGAATGGATTATATACAAAAATAAATAAGTAACACAACAAGGGAGCATAAAAGTAAAAAGGTCAGAGAGAGCGAGCAATTGTAGGTAAGGTTTGAAATGAAGATTGCTGCATTGAAGGACCACAGTGAAGATGCTGCTTTGTTTTACAACAGAAAACTTTGTCTTTTTGTGAAGCTGTCATTCGTTTTTTTTTTTATGAAAGTGAGAGAGAGAGCAAAATGTGTAAAAGTGATGGGCTATAACAGTAAGATCAGGAGGTCAAGTGTTTGGTTTGTTGGGTTGAAACAATAAGGCCAGGTCAAGAGGTCATGTTAAGTCAACAGTAAGGTCATGTCAAGTGGTCAGGTCGGGAGGTCAGGAAAGTCTTAATATCCCCTCTCAAACTCAAGTCACCTGTTGAGATTTTGAGTTTGCTTCTGAACTTCTCAAAATTTTCAAGATTGAGGAACTTAGTTAGAATATATTCTACTTGATCATTAGTTGGAACGTAAATGACCTTTAATTTCTTATTTACAATTTTGTCACGAACGAAGTGAATATCAATCTCAATGTGCTTCGTTCTTGCATGATATATTGGATTGTTGGCCAAAGCAGCAATACTCAAGCTATTTGACATATTATTGAGGATGAATTCAAGCTAATTTTAATATCAGGTAAAAGAGATCTTATCTAGCTCATTTCTGCTGCAACATGTGTCATGACTTTATATTTGGATTCAACACTTGATCTGACAACAATATTCTGCTTTCTTGAGCTCCAAGAGATGTGATGTGCCCCTAAGAAAACACAGTAACCATTGATCGACTTTCTGTTTTTATTGTTACTAGCCCAGTTGGCATCTGAGAACCCTTCTAGGTTTAAGTTTTCTTCTTTGTCAAAAATCAACCGAAAATGTGAGGTTTCCTTAAGATATCTGAGAATTCTTTTGCAGGTTTTTCAGTGGATATTAACTGAATCATTCATAAACTGGCTGAGCTTATTTATAGCAAAGGTAATTTTCAGTTGTGACAATGATGCATACTGCAATGAGCTTATAATAAATTTGTAAAGTGTCTTGTTCTTAAATGATTTGTCATTGAACTTTCCAAACTTAGCACTTATTGTCTTTGGTGTTCTAACACCTTTGCAATTTAGAATATTGGTTTTAATAAGAAGGTCTGTGATATATTTGGATTGAAACATGAACAATGAGTCTCTCGTTCTGGCTATCTGGAAACCAAGAAAATAGTTTAGCCTTCCAAGGTCTTTCAAGGCAAAGAACTTATCTAGTTTTTTTACCAGATCTTCAATTTCTCCATCACAGCTCCCAATTATTATTATATCGTCCACATATATCAATAATAATGTTATGTTTGAACTTCTTATTTTATAAAAAAGTGAAGTGTCCGACCAAAAGTTGGTGAAGTTCCAACCTAGCAATGTAGACTTTTGTTTGTTAAATAAGGTTCTAGGAGCTTGCTTCAACCCATACAAAGCTTTCTTGAGTTTGCATACATGTTTTGGTGCTTTAGGATCTTCAAAGCCAATGGGTCGGTTCATCTATACATCTTCAGTGAGATCACCATTAAGAAAAGCCTTGTTGATGTTGATTTGTCTCAAGCTTTAATCCTTGTTGACAATTAAGCTTATGATCAACTTAATAGTGGAGACTTGACAACATGACTAAAGGTTTATGAGAAATCAATCCCTAGAGTTTGCTAAAATCCCTTTATTACAAGCCTTGCTTTGTATCTGATGAAACTTCTATCTGCATTTTCTTTAATCTTAAACACTTATTGTTCTTAACAATCTTTAGGTTTGGTGTGCAAGGAACAATATCCCAAGTTTTGTTAATCATTAAGGCATCAAATTCGTGCTGCATAACTTTCTTTCATTTTGGGTCTTTGAGTGCTTCTTATTCATTTACAAGTATATTAGATTGGTAGGAAGGAAGTTTCTCTGCCAAGTAATGCTTAAGCTTAAAAATTCCTGCCTCAGTTCTTGTTACCATTGGATGATAAGGCTGAGGCAAAAGATTTTTAGGTAAGTTTTATTATTGCTAGGCAGTATGTAATAGAGAGTGATGTGTATTTTCTATTAATGATGGATTATGTGGAACATCATAGGAAGAAAATGGAGAATTTAGTACCTAGATTTGAGAGGATAATGGCTTTGTTGTAGAAGCTGCTAAGGAGGATTCTTTACAGTTGGTTGAAGTGTCTCGAGAAGGATTAGACAACAGAATTAGCATGTTGTAGGATGAAAGTGAAGAGGTTAGATGTTCATTTGTTCTTTGTAGTAAATGTGAGACAAAGTTGGAGTTGGTTTTAAAAGGGAAGGAATTTTCATTGAAGACTACATTCCTTGCAATGTATATCCTTTTTGAGAGATGTAAACAAAGATAGCCCTTGTGATGTAGTGAGTAGCCTATTAAAATACACTGCGATGTGTGAAAATTGAACTTGTGCTTTCTATATGGTATAAGGAAGGGAAAACACTTGTAACCAAAGGTCTTTAAAAGTTTTAGATCATGTTTAATTTTAAATAGAAGCTCATATGGTGATTTGTAATCAATAACAGGTGTGAGAAGTCTGCTGATCAAATAAACTGAGGCAAAGAAGACTTTCCACTAGAATTTGAGGGGCATGCTCAATTAAGCCAATAATGTGAGTTTGATTTCAACAAGGTGCATGTGCTTCTTTTCAATTTTTTTCATTTTAATGATGTACATATGGGCAAGAGTATCTGGGACTTATGCCTTGATCTGCTAGAAAATTCTTAAAAGGCTTAAACTCTCATCCCATGTCACACTGCAGAGTTTTGATTTTAGAGTTGAAAGATTTTTCTACTTAAAATTTAAAAAGTTTAAAGATTGAAAGAGCTTCAGATTTGTGAATTAGTTGGAAAATTCATGTGAACCTGGTAAAATCATCCACAAATGCAATGTAAAATTTGTAGTTATTTATTAATGATATATATAATAGTCTATAAAAGTCTGTGTGTATTAATTCAAGTGATTTTTTTTATTTTTGTTTTTGTTGTCTTATAGGAGAAGTTGTGCATTTTTTCATGTTGACAAGCAAAATAGAAAGAGAGAAAAAGATGCGAGAATGATGTTTTCATTGATAGAATCAAAACCAGTATATGAGGGCAAAATGTTTTTAAGAACTCTTACATTATGATGGCTTAGTCTCTTGCGCTATAGATTTAAAAGATTCTAACTTTTTGAGTTAATTGACATCTTTACATGATTTGATTTTACATTTTAAGCTTAAAGACTAAAGGAACTGGAACAGAAGGGTGATTAACTAAACTAGAATGTTTGTGGTTCAATATAGGCAACTTCACTAGCTAATATAATTCTCCTTTAGCAATTCCTTCTAACAAAGTTTTTTCATTTTTCATATCCTTTACAAGGCAAGCATGTTTGTTGAATTCAACAATAATGTCATTTTCATTAAGAAGTTGAAAGCACTAATGAGATTCTTAGTGATCTTAGGAACAAGTAAAATTTTATTCAGATGCAAAGGTTTTAAAGTGTGTGAGATGAGCAAATTAAAGTACCAACTTGTGAAATTGAAAGATTTTCACCATTGTCAACAGTTAGTTTCTCACCGTACTTTTGATTCATATCCAAATTCTTCAAATAGTGGGTAACATGGTTAGTGGCTCCACTATCCATGTAACAAGCTTGATCCATCACAATTTCAGGTCCAACGGTGTATGCCGATTTGTTTCCCTGTTTTGCTTGCTATGGTTCAAAATCTTTAGTGAATCTATGCCAGTAATCAGCAGTTGTGTGTCTCATTTTGTGGCAGATTTGATAGGTTGGTTTGGACTCTCCAGTTCTTCCTTCTCCATTCTTGTCTTTGCCTCGATTTTCACTATTAAAATATGGTTTGTTAGAACTGTTAGGGGACCAATTTCTTTTATGAGAATGGTTTGTTTGAACAACTTTTATTGCAATTTCTTAATTAAATCTAAAAGAGAAAGTTTCATTCCTTGAATCTAGTCTGTTCTCTTGACTTAGTAATATCGAATAAACATCTTCAACAGAAGAAATTTCAAGCATTAATGAAACATTAACTATGATAAAATCATAGTCTTTTCTTAAGCCTCCCAAGATGTAGAGAACAAGAGCTCGGTCAGAGATAGGGTCACCAGCAACTCTAAGGATATCTACAATACTCTTCATTCTTATGTAGTATTGAGAGATACTCAAGCTTTCCTTTTTGTTGAGGTTAACATGCTTTGAATGTTAATAATTTTATATATTGATTTTGTTGAGAAAGTTCTTTCAAGTGTTTACCATAGTTCAACTGAAGAAGTGCAACCTATAACGGTACACAACATAGGTTCATCCAAGGTCGAGAGAATCCATTCAATGAGTTGTTGGTCTTGCATTTTCTAGCTTTTGTAGTTTAGGTTTGCAGTTGTGATTTCATCTTCATTTCCATCGTTTGAAACATTCAAATTATTGGGTTTGGGATGTTTTAATCAAGGAGATTTTCCAAGTCATTCTCTCGAATAAAAAAAAGAACTTGTAATTTCCAAAAGAGAAAGTTTGCCTCTATAAGTTTGATGTTATTAAGAAAGGTGAAGTTATTCAAATTAATGTTTGGTTGAACATGTTGTGCAGTGTTTTCTTAGATTGAGTTTATTGATTGGCTTGATAATGCCATAATGTTTCAGGATTATAAACCATGCTCTGATATTAAGTTAAGAAAAATGAGAAAAGCTTCAATGATTTTTTTGTATTGCAAGGGATGACAAGAACAATATTTTCTATATTGTTTTTATCTCAACCCATAAAAATTACAGAGAAATAGATTATATACAAAAGCAAAAAAGCTACACAACGAGAGAGCATAAAAGTAAAAAGGATAGAGCGAGCGAGCAATCGTAGGTAAAGTCTAAAATGTAGGTCGCTACAGTGAAAGACCACAATAAAGATGCTGTTCTATTTTGCAACGAAAAACTTTATCTTCTTGCGGAGTTGTCATTCATTTCTTCACGAAGCATAAAGAGAGCAAAAGGTGTAAAGGTAATGGACTATAGCAGTAGTAATAAGATTAAGAGGATAAGTGTTTGATTTGTTGGACTGAAACAATAAGGTCAGGAGGTTAAGTCAAGTCAACACTACACTCGAGTCATCAGGTCAGGAGGTCAGGTTAAATCTTAATTCTTGTAACTCAATTACATAACACTGGACTTCGTAGACCATATTGCCCGGAAAAATTCCGACATATGATGTAATATTATTGCATTTCTTTATGTTTCTGGTGCTACCTATGAATGTTTGAGATCATCTCAATACCATTCTCTCTATTGTTTTGTTAGATTTAGGCTGTCAGCTTCGACCAGGGCTCTTGGTGGGGGACGGGCCCTTGCAAAAGGCTTAAGATTTCAAAGAAAAAGAGGTGTGGGTGTGGGTGTGG
>JAXCLQ010000001.1:19770321-19783666 GCA_035584115.1 Cedrela odorata | reverse complement strand
TTAAGTTGTTACGCATAACTTCCAAACTCCTTAGCGCTTACTTAGAAAGCTTCTGCACAAATCTAAAATTTACTTAGTTGGCGGTGTGCATAAAACCTAACTAAGTACCGCATGACGACAAGCGAAAAGCCGCGTCCCAAGACAGATATCATTGCATATAAAAAAAAAACAGAATTCGGTGTGTATAATTGGATGTTGATTATGGGTGTGTCTTCATGTAGGTGAGAAGGTATCTAATGGTTCTAATAATCAATAATGGGTAATGCCTTAGAAAGGTTTAGTACACGTAGAGAAGTTACATTTCCTTGGATCGTAAGCCCTTGTTACATACTCATAATATTTTGTAACATATTGCAGAAATTAATTTGCTAGAAACATTTATGGACTAATATCTACTACGAAGAATGGAGATCTCTTTAGGTGTTTTATTTTCTTCTCAAATAATAATATATAATATCTGTATCACTTGTTAGGGAGATAATAATAAATAATAGCGGCTTTTATGCAGTACTTAGTTAAATTTTATGCATAAAGCCAACTAAGTTAGCCTTAGATTTTGTGCGAAAGCTTGTTGTGCAAACGCTAAGGGACTTGGAGGTTATGTGTAACTAAAAGAGAGAAAATACAAGAGAGAGATTTATAAGAAAATTTTATAACTTCACAAAGAACTACAAGATTGGAGGATTGGAGATTTGAGGATGGTTTTGCAAAATGAGGCTACCTCTTATTTATATAATTTTCATACCACCAATGTGTAGCCATAATTCTTTGTCTAGAAAAGTCTACAAAATATTTATAAATAATATTCTAGAATTCTTTACATAATTATCTATTCTAAAATTCTCTAAAATTTGCTAGTCGGCCTATAATTATTTGAATGTTCTATAACCTTTTGGAGTGTGCTAGAGTAGTCCGAAACACACTACAAGTTTTAGAAGGTTACGGAATGCTTTAAAAAATTCCAAAACTTTTAGAATTGTCATTTTTTTTTTTGGATAACCTTACTTCACAGCCAAAAATTCTACCACTTAGAAAAATTCTATCACTTAGAGGTGGTTTTTGACACATGGCTTCTAATAAAAAAAAAACCAATTTAGCTTGTTGTGGACAAAGACGGAGAAGAACCAGCAAGACAACAAATCTTTTGACAAGTTAAAGTTTAGATGTAGCTCAACTATTCCTCGTTTTCAAGGAGAGTGGCAATCAAAAACCCCAACGATCCAACAAAACTTCCTATTTAGATAGGAGCAATAGTCATAGTAAGGACAAAATAAAAACATAAATAAACTATGAAGAGGTCAACATGGAACACCAATTTAAGAGTGACAAATCTCCAAATGATTTTGCTTCTTCTAATATTTTCTTAAGAAGAAATATAGAGGTGATGTTTTCCAGTGGGCATGTAGATGTAGATGCTAATGCCCGCAGAAAATTTTAAAAATACAAAACATGTACCCATAGCTTGCACATGAGACGACTGATTTTTAGATACAATCAACAAACCAGAAAACTATAAGAACAATTAAATCTTCTAGACACCATCACTTACTCTCAGCATTCTTCACAGGCTCTATGACAGAAATCTTAGACTCTTGCTTAACTGCATCTCCATCATTCTTGTTCTTCTTCCCTCCAGTGGACTTTCTTCTCCTCCCATTCAAAACCTTCTCCTCTTGCTCTTCAACCAGATCCACTTGCTCACTCGTTACCCGCATTCTTGTCCCAATCATAATCACTTGAATCACTCCTATCCTCGCTTTTCATTTCCTCTAATTTCCCATTTCTTCATCATCTTCAATCACCACTTTCTTGAAAGCCAAAGAAGAACCGCGGCGCAGTCTTTTAAACCCACTTACACTCTCTTGGACCCACTCAATATTTTCCTTTCCCAAATCCAACAATTCCTCTTCGCCACTTTCATACTGGACCAAATGCTTATTACATTCCTTATCAAAAGATTTCACAGAGCCTTCGCACCAGGCCTTATCCAAGGGCCAGTAAACCATAATCCTCTTCTCCACAACCCCTTCTCCGTGGGATTTAAAGGCGGCGGGCGTGGAAGGAGGAGGAGAGGGCGTTTGACCGATGACTAGACGAGGTTTTTTGGGGTTAGATTGGAGAGGGGATGGAGTGGTCGGGCTAGGGCAGTGACTACAACTACGGTTAGATTTAGGGTCCGATATTGACTTATTAGGGTTTAGTTTGGAGAAAGTGGAAGATGGAGATGGAGAAGGAGAAGTAGTTTTGGAAAAGAAGGAAGTAATTTGACGCTGTGGATTAACCAATGGTGATCTGCCGTTAATCTGGCGCTTCGGAGCCATTTTTAACTGTACTGTGTTGCAAAAAGAAATGATCTCTTAACAGCGATTAGGGAGAGACTGAACAAGAAATGAAAGCAGAACATTGATTTCTCTTCTAAGTGTACATAATAAAGAACACATGATGCTTAAGCTTTACCTTTAATGCTTCAATTAGGCTACAAGGTGACCGGAATTTTACGGAGAAAATGCAGGGAATTGTTACGGTCCGTTCTCCTTGGAGGGAATTTGGTGCGATGATGTCATATTAGTGTGCAGGGCATGGTTTGCTATTTTTCCACTGGGCTTATATTAAGGTCCTCGAATCCAAAACCATGATCTGACCCGGCCAATAAATGATTACCATTTTTTAAGGTCCACAAATTCAAATTCCTGATCCGACACGGTCCAATCCAACGACCCACCGTTAGTTACAACGCTCACTCTCTGGCTCTGATTCCCTGCTCTCCAGTCACATCCACCTACCGCCACAACCGCACATCCGCACCGGTCGATCTTGATCGCTCACCGTCCGCCTTCTAGTCAAAGGGATGCTATATCTTAATGACTCTTTCGTTAAGAAAACCCGGTAGAATTTCGGTTTTGCTTCGTAGTAGCATAGATTCTCAACCACATTATTCAAGTTGTTCAAGATTATATGGCGAACTCTGCTCGACCAGCGAGCTACTCTCTCTCAATCAGAGACAAAGACGAGGAGAGAGACGACTTCGCGGACGAGAAGTGTGGCTGTCTTGTGGTAGCTCTCTGTCCTTGTCTCGTTTGCTTCATTCTTGTACTTGTTGTAGTCTTTATCGTTCTTATGGTCAAGTTCCATATCTTTTGCCACACTCCTCTTCACTCCGTTCTGTACAAAAAATATTGCTAAATAAATCTACGAATGTTGTAATTTTTTCATTAACCCAGCAAAATTTAGCAGGAAACCATTTAGGTTTGAATTATTTGAACTATAGGGGTTTTTCTAGTATTACATATGATAATCCAGATTCTGATGCTGAAGTAGAATCTGATGACAGTAGTTCTGAAATTGAAAGTGTTAGTGTTAAGTCAGGTGCGGATCCAAAGGAAGTAGAGAGGGTATGCAAGGTGATCGACGAATTGTTTGCATTGGATCGGAACATGGAGGCGGTTCTTGATGAATGTGGAATCAATTTATCTCATGATTTAGTCTTAGATGTGTTACAGCGGTTTCGACACGCTAGAAAACCGGCTTTTCGGTTCTTTTGTTGGGCAGGAGAGAAACCGGGATTTGCTCACGATTCGGGGACTTACAATTCAATGATGAATATATTAGGAAAGACTAGACAATTTGAGACAATGGTGTCTATGCTTGAAGAAATGGGTGAAAAAAGGCTTTTGACGATGGAGACGTTTAAGATTGCTATGAATACTTTTGTTGCTGCCAAGGAGAGGAAGAAAGCAGTTGCTATTTTTGAGTTGATGAAGAAGTATAAATATAAAGTGGGTGTTGATACTATTAATTACTTGCTTGATAATCTTGGAAGGGCAAGGCTTGGTAAAGAAGCGCAAACACTTTTTGAAAAGTTAAAAGATAGGTTTACACCGAATTTGATGACTTATACTGTGTTGCTTAGTGGTTGGTGTAGGGTGAAGAACTTGATGGAGGCGGCGAGAGTGTGGAATGATATGATTGATAAGGGATTTAAGCCTGACATTGTTGCACATAATATTATGCTTGAAGGGTTGTTGAAGAGTAAGAAAAGGTCGGACGCAATCAAGTTGTTTGAGGTAATGAAAGCCAAGGGTCCTTTGCCTAATGTACGGAGCTATACAACTATGATCAGGGATTTTTGCAAGCAAAGGAAGATGAAAGAAGCAGTGGAGTATTTTGATGAGATGCTTGAATCTGGATGTTTGCCGGATGCTGCAGTTTACACCTCTTTGATCACAGGGTTCGGGAGTCAGAGGAGGTTGGACATGGTATATGAATTGTTGAAGGAGATGCAAGAGAAGGGCTATCCTCCCGATGGACGCACCTACAATGCAATAATCAAATTGATGACAAGTCAGAGGATGACTGATGACGCAGTGAGGATATGCAAGAAGATGGTTCAAAGTGGCTTCAAACCAACAATCCACACTTACAACATGATAATGAAATCCTACTTCCAAACAAGAAACTATGAAATGGGCTGTGCAGTTTGGGATGAGATGATTAGGAAGGGGTGTTGCCCCGATGATAATTCCTATACTCTTTTCATTAGAGGGCTAATTAGTCATGGAAGATCAGGAGAGGCATGTAAATATTTAGAAGAAATGATAGAGAAAGGAATGAAAGTTCCGCAGCTTGACTACAAGAAGTTTGCAGCTGACTTCTCTAGAGCTGGTAAATCTGATATACTAGAAGAGCTGGCTCAAAAGATGAAATTTTCTGGTAAATTTGAAGTCTCCAATGTCTTTGCAAGGTGGGCCGAGAAACAGAGATGATTAAGACCAGGGTTTAAGAGAGGAGATCCTAAAACTGATTGAAGGTGCACCTGACTTGTTTACCGAGGAACAGGGCCGCTCAGGTTTTATGATGGCACGCAGATGATAGTCATTCTGTCATTTCTTTGCCTAATCTTAGTGTGTGAAAAATAATTATTGTGTCTCATCAACCATAGCTTTAGTGGTGTTTGTTGCATATATTTTTCTAGTTATTTCATGTCTGTCTCCTTGGTTCAGTTATTTGTTCGTTTTATCGATCCATTTTCATGTATTGAAGCTTATGAGTTATGACTGTAAGTCTGCAACTGCATCACTTGTTCGCTTTCTTAAACCATTTTTCTTAGTTAATACTCGGAGAATATTAACATGTATGCATGTTGAGAAGTATTATTATACCAGAAGAAACCTCAAAGGTAGGTCGAAAGCACTTCTTGTCGATGTCTTTTCTAATTTGGACTCCTGCATTTTCTTTGCCGAGGGATGGACGGTAGTAACAAGGGATCTGCTAGTTTCAACAATTATGTCATGTGGAATGGCTTAATATTTGTACTTTTTTAATGATTGTATATTTTTCTAAGGTAGTAGGTGAGTTTGTCGCATGCATATTTCCTCATTGATATTCAAGACTTGAATTTTCTTTTCTTCAGTTGAATTATGAACCACCACTTTCTTATATATTTAAATCACATGAATATGTGGTAATACATGCAATGAGAAAGTATAAAATTGAATTGAAACGACATTAATTAATTCACCGCACGTAGATTCATGGGATTATGAATTGGAATAACCTAATGCTACCCAATAATTTCGATTATTTACAAATGGACGAACAAGTGTTTTCATTGATGGTATACAGTAATACTGAAATCCTGTTGTTAATTCTTTTCTTTTAATTTAGTTTGTATTTATGCAAGTTATGGTTTGCCAAAATTCACCTGTTCTTTTAGTATACATATTTAGACATGTATTTTCCCTTCTTGCCTAGGCTTTTAGTTAGTGTGGCCCTCAAAATAAAACATAAAGGCAAAGAGAAAACTACGTACAGAAAGGATTGTGTTGCATGCAGCTTACGTGGTGCCCGAACTCAAAGCTACCACTGCCAAATGCTGCCATTGATTCTCACTATACTTCTGGTTTTCCCATCACATTTTTTGTTTTTTGTTTTTCTAGAAAAATACCCATAAAGACCTAAACCTTTTCGCTGAAAAAAGACAGAATGCCACTGCCTTTCCTTATTTGATTGAAGGGTAATTATGATACTCGCAAGTTTATAATGGAAAAAAAAATTTCTTCTCATAGAGAAAGAGCTTCCTTCACAGACATGTTCTTGTCTTAAAAAGCAGAAAAAATCACTGACATCACTCTTGTTGAATTTTAGACAAAGCGTCAAGACTTGATAGGTTCTTTCTCTCTCACATCACAAATTCACAATCACAAATTTAGGTTTATTGAATTCTATTCTAGGCACAAGTAAAATTGAAGCTGGAAAAATGCAACTTGAAGAAAAACAGCAGTGAGTGCAGCCCAGAAAAATCAAAATTCCATGGAATTTGCTTTTGAGGTTGATGATACTGGTAAAGGAATTCCCGAAGACAAGCGAAAATCTGTGTTTGAAATTTATGTACAGATCGAAGATGGACAAGGAGGCACTGGCTTAGGACTTGGTATAGTTCTGTCTCTGGTAAGTATAACTTCTCAAGAATTTTTTTTGTTCTCTTTGTTTCATAGGCGGTCAGAAAAAACAAAATCTGTACGTCTAAAATATGCCTTCATTAATATTTTAGGGCTTATAAAATTTTATGCAACAGGTGCGCCTTCTGGGTGGAGACATAGAGAATGGCGAAAGAGGAACTTGCTTTAAGTTCAATGTTTTCCTCACAATTACCACATATGGATTGATAATGCAAAAGGAGATAATGATTCCACTTCTGGTAGCACTGATACACAATTACCGCATATGGGATTGACCATTTCAGCTCCTAGTCCCGGCCTGAGCATTCGCACCGCTAGTCCCAGGCTAACTATTCTTAGACCTCGTTACAAGCTTGAGGGATCCCAAATTGTTCTCTTGATTACAAATGAAGAGCGGCGAAGAATTGCACAGAAATTCATGGAGAGTCTAGGGATAAATTTATCAGTTGTAAATCGATGGGAAAGTCTTCATTCTACACTGAAGAAGATGAAATCCAAGTTCAACCATTCCCCTCAATGTTCTTTAGGAAAATCTGAAGTCAGTTCCAGGAGTGACAGTTCTAGTGCGAGCTTCAAAGTTGTGCCCTTAAGTGCCATGGAAGGATCAGACCAGTACAGGTTGCCTGTATACAAACGGAGAGGGGCACCAAACTTCATACTCATTATTATCGATGCTACCGCTGGACCATTTTCAGAACTTTTGAGTACTGTGGCTGAATTTAGAAGAGACCTTCAAGGCAACTGCAAGGTTGTTTGGTTAGATAAACCAACTTCACGCAGTATTAATTTCGATGGCCTTGAAGAAGAGAAGATGGATCCAAGCGACGATGTTATGTTAAAATCTTTTCATGGATCCCGTTTGTTTAAGGTGATAAAACTTCTACCAGAATTTAGAGTCACTACAATGCAGGGAATTCCGGCTAGACAAAGAAGTCAACTTGGGAAAGCTCCTAGAGATCCCAGTTCCTCATATTCAAAGCATTCTCATAGCATAGGGAAATCGTCAGGAAATGATTATCCAAGTCGTGGAAAGCTGTAGATTCAACAAGCAGAGATCCAAGAAGTGCACAGCTTGAGCAGTGAACAGTCTAGGAAGGATAATATATCAATTGCTCCTGCTCGGACACTTTTTAGGCAAAAAACAAGCAATTCTTCAAATCAAGGACGGAAACAGAGACTGAGGGAAATAGAGAAAGAACATGGTAAAACAAGTAGAGAGAAACTTTGGTTGCTGAGGACAGTTCAATGCTACGACGAGTGGCCATGATCAATCTTTTGCACCTTGGTGCAACCTTTGAGGTTTGTGAAAATGGAGAAGAAGCTTTACAACTAGTCCGCGGTGGTCTAAAGGATCAAAGAAATCACGATGCTCCTCACATTCTTCCTTATGATTATATATTAATGGACTGCGAGGTAAAGACTAAGATTACCATCAATTATCGATCTGCTATTGCATTTGCAAATTTAGATCGCATGGAGGTAAGATTTGTACTTTCCAACTTGAATTGTTTATAACTTCTTCACATGCTTTCCAGATGCCAATTATGAATGGATATGAAGCAACGAGGCAAATTCGATGGAAGAGAAGCATTACGGAGTTCATATTCCAATCATAGCATTGACTGCTCATATCTCAGGTGATGAAGCTGATGAAACCATTTTGGCTGGAATGGACGTCCATTTGGGCAAACCTTTGATCAGAGAACATCTAATGGAAGCCATCAGATACATCAACAACAAATGATCTTATCTTGGTGATCTCACGGTGTATAGCTTATGCATCATATGTTATGGATATAATCACTTTGTTCAACTTTTTTGCAGTTGGTTCTGTTAAACAAATATGATACAGAAGTGTGAAACTCTCTGCAGTTGGTTTTGTTAAACAAATATTACATAGATGTGTGAAATTCATGATGTCTTTCAAGTTGAATCATTCAAACTTGAACCAAATTGGGGGTAGTAGTGTCAGTTAGCATCGCCCAGTTGAGTTTGGAATATTATTCTTAGTTCTTTACGAGAGAGAGAGAGAGAGAGAGAGAGAGAGAGAGAGAGAGAGAGAGAGAAGCATATATTTAGAAGTTGCTCCTGTTATAACAGATCATAGATGAAGGATGAGAATTTTTTTCCTGTATTTTTTTTTAAAGATATAAATAATAAGATTGACACCCAACTAAACTACAGGAGGACCATAATAAACACTAGGGGAGCAAATTGCTACAACTTTAGAAATGAACACCAAGAAATCTTAGTTCACTAAACAAAGCTTGAAAAATATCCCGAATTAAGCATAAAATCTAAAGGCGCCAAATGGCCTAATACAATTTCATAGGTAGCATAGTCAAGTGGTCAGGGTAATATGGCTCTTCATCTTGCATATGCCAAACTGGTATAGCTAAGAGAGCTGCAAATAACAAAAAATAAATTTCGCATACAAATTTTAGGATTGAACCCAGAAGAAGAGAAATATTAAGTTATTTTTGTTTTCTTTGACTTCACACGAGGCTTCTCAGGGACATCCACATCATCTTCAGAAGAGCTTTCCACTAATTCATCAGGAACATCATTGGGAACATTGTGTTTGGCAATGAATTCCTTCAATTTATTCATGCTTTCCTCTTTCATTGAAGCCAACTGCTCTGAAAGATTACCCTTGTTTGTTGCATTGACAGAATATATCTCAGATCCAAGGCGAAGTGTAGCTACAACCCGAGGCTTGAGAGGAATGGCATCATCACATTGAGCCTCCATTTACTGTAAGACATCACCATAACCAGTCAGAGTAAGATGAAACCTTCTGTTTTTTCTTTTTCTGAATCCTAAAATAATTTTTGAAGGATTAACACAAGAATGATAATAATAAGAGCCTAATTTCACAAACATATATAGGTAAACATGCAACCCTATAAATAAGAGTGATTTAGTTCACAAATCACACAATTGGCACGTCAGGTGTTAAAGCACACGAAAATATTCAAAGTTAATAAACAATAGGCATGGTAAAGAATACATTTTGCAGCGAATGTATCACACACATATCGAATTAGATCATAGAAATATCAAGTAACATTGACCACCACATGGCTGGCACAATACAGACAAAGGAGAACATTATGCTAATCGTTGCAACAGGGAGGACACAAGAACAGCAATGCACAAAAATTCCATACTTTCTATCCAGAAACATATCCCAGATAGCAGAAACTTTCAAGAGACATACAGATGGTATAAATCGCTCATAACATATGAAAGATTGATGAAATCCGTAAAGATAAGAACTTTAAACCCAAAAATTAGAAAAAAAACAGACTTGAGAATCAAGATAACGCGCAAATGCATAATTTCACATGGAAAGGGTCTAATTTCGGGCTACACTGATGTCTACTACAGAACACCCACATTAATTTTGCTTATCAAAATTGAAAAAGAAATTCAGATTCAATGTTTCAGTTTTAACCAAAAACAAAAACATACAACACAAATTTCCGGCCCCTTTCTATTCTTCTGATTTCCGAGAAAAGAAATCATAAAACAAAAGCAATATATAAATCGAATGGAAGGGTAACTGTAACTGACCAATAATCTGAGTGTGGACTGGAGTCCTCGACGACGGTAAGCAAGATGGGGTACTCGAATGAGAGATTTTTCTTCTAAGGAGATTCATCGAATGAGAAGTTTATAGGTTTTTTTTTTTAAATGATCCATTGCATAGGCCCAAAATTAAAAAACAAAAAAACTAATTCTTCACTAAAATATTCTCCTTTATAATGTTTAGTTTAAATTTCGACGTTTGATAAAAAATTTACTAAACGTCAATAATCTCAACGTTTGATAAATAATTTATTAAATATTGAGAATTTTAATATTTAACTTAAAATTTTTATCAAATGTCAAGATTCTCAATATTTAACAAAAATAATTACTAAAATATCAAAAATTTAGATGCTTAATCAAAAATATTTAACAAACGTCGAGAATCTTAATATTTGGTCAAATATTTTTGTTAAACGTTAAAAATGTTAACGTTTAATAGAAAATTTTAGTCAAATATCAAAATTATCGACGTTTAATTAATTATTGGCCAAATATTAAATTTTTTAATATTTGATCAATATTATTAATCAAACGTCGATATTTAAGTCAAATATTGTAAAAAAGACTATTTTAATTCAAAAATTATATGCTTAACTAAAATTAAGTCTTATGTTTTCTTTGTGCTATAAATAAGTTTTGGCCACAGAAATGGATAATTTTATAAAAAAAAACCCCAGTTTCGGTAAACGTTTATAAATTATATTTACTCCTCTAAACTTTTATGAATTTCATTAATTGCTCTTTTCTGATGTGGAAGCCGAGCGGGGCCAGCAACGCAAGCCAATAACGTTTTCTATTTCGAATCGAGTCCTTTCAAGCGAAGAAATTCACTTAAACTCACTATTCGTTGATGACTTTTGGCTTAATGAAGACGAAGATCCAACAATTAATAGAACAAAATCAATGTCCCAAATGCCTAATATTAAAATACCTGCATGATTTAATCAATTTCTTAGACATTATTAGGATTGATTTTGTTAATTTTCCTTTTTCCTTTTAATTTATCTCAATGTTTGATATAATACATGCACAACACAATTCTAAAGAATTTTTATTTAAATATTTTTCAAAAATACACAAATTTAAGAGTTTTTTTTTTTAAATTTAAATATTAATAAAACAAAACTTAAAAATTTTTAAAAAAATAATTTAATAGATTACAAAATGCATAGTTATGCGTAACGTAATATAAGATATAAGATGTCATTTATTATAAAACTTTATATTATAAATTCACAAATATAATATTACAAAATCATTTTATAATATATATATATATATAAATTACATTACATGATTGATAAAATTACATAATAAATAAAATTATACAATTATTAATATTTTATGACCAGCGACTCTGTAGGACTGTTTTATAATATTAGATGACTATTTTGAGTAGAAGGATTTATATGCAACATACCTGTTTTCAAAGTTTCAAAGCAGATTGAGCACAAATTGCATCAATTCTAAGTGTATTGTCTACATGAAATTGTACAAGATGTTTTGTGAAGGATGCTGCCTATGTATCAAATAGCGTAAAACAAAATAATCTCCATTCATTTATGTCGTTAAGAGGCTGCAATTGCTTTAATTTCGAAATGTTACGCTTGGGTTAGGTTTGTGAACAATCTCAGGTTTAGGTACAGCCACTTTCTAGTACAAATGTCAATGTCATACAATAAAATTATTTGTTGACACCAAAGAAGGAAGCAAAACAAAAGCAAATACTAAGATTGAACATTTAATCAAAACTGGGTATGCATGATCAATATGTTAATATTTAAGAACTGAAATCAAGAAAAATGTATGCCGGCCTTGTTGAACAAAGAGAGTAGGTATAAGAACTCCTGTTGTGTTAGCTTAGAAGCCCTCTTCTCTTCGAACTGTCCCTCTTTCAACACACCCAAAACCTTGCTTTTGAACTCAGAAACCTCACCCTCTGCTTCATCATCATCTTCATTCTCCACCTCCATGTCCATTTCATCATCAGTTCCACAATCCATCTCCATACTTTGATCCCCCTTAACATCCCCCATACCCGCTCTATCCATTCCAATATCAGTATTTCCCAAGGCACCATTCTGTGAGGATTGTAGTGCCTGCAGTGTCTTGTAGTTCTTCTCAAGCATTGAGAGCACATTTTTCAACCTGAAAATTGAGCTTAGGGTTTTGTTCTTCCTTATGAAACAAATCCGTATAAGTCCATCCCACTCCTTAGAATTCACTTGGGGACGTGGTTTCCTGGGCTCAATTCGAACAACTGAGGAATCAACCTTAGGTGGAGGACGGAAATTGTTCTTCCCGACCTTGAGGAGGTGGGAGACTCGAGCATAAAGTTGTGTATTCACAGAAAGACGACAATAGAGCTTGTCACCTGGCTGAGCAACTAGTCTCATTGCAAATTCTTTCTGGAACATAATAATGGCACATCTGAAGGCAGGTTGGTGAAACAGCAACTTGAATGTGAGTGGGGAAGAGATTTGGTAAGGGATGTTTGCCACGCATATATCAAAATAGGGAAGCTCAGTCTTAAGGACATCACCTTGAATGACCTGTGCAGAAAAGAGTTTCAATTTTTGTTAATTTTAAAACTGGTTGGCATTCAAATCGCATTCTCCCTTTGCATAAATTATGAATGTCAGCACATAGACATAAATTAAAATGGTATATTGTCTTGCTTCTCAGCCATAAAGCATACAAAATTTTTAGGACATGATTGGTTAACACTAATGATAACACAAGTATTTAAAACTAAGGTTGAAGACAAAAGTACAGCATCTCATAAGATGTAAAGTGCAAATGAAAGAAACAGTCCACCTTGAAAACCAGAGAATTGTGTTGTTTTAGTATAGGTCAATTTTCATTCATAATGGAAAACTTAGGCAATTAAAAACAACAATTAATGGCAGAAATACGAAGGATCATTAACAAAAGTTGATGAAAAGGCGTACCTTCAAACGGTTGGAGTAAGGGGTGCCTTGAAAACGGCGCTGGAGTTCAAGAACCATACGAGGGTCAAGCTCGACAGCGATGACCATCTTTCCATCTTCAAGAAGCTTCTTGGTGAGATTTCCAGTACCGGGACCAATTTCGAGAATGACATCGGTGCTCTTGATGCCAGCCTTTTGGACAATGGAGTCGACTAGTAAAGGGTTCTTGAGGATGTGCTGGCCCTTTGATTTGTGGAACGATATGCCTCCTTGATAAGGAGCGCTTGTGCGCTTTGTTTTCTCTTTCTTAATCTTGCCTCCTGCCATCGCTTGCTGAACTAATTAAGCACAGATGTGATGTCC
>JAXCLQ010000001.1:19758509-19770221 GCA_035584115.1 Cedrela odorata | reverse complement strand
CTTAAATTGGAAAAATTATTAAAAGCTATATCTTTTCCATTAAATGTAGAATCCTCTTGGATTACAAGAGAGTAATTATCAAATCACCTGTCACTGATTCCAATACTAATATGGTTAACACCCAACTCCACCTACCACAAAAGGATAGGGAAATCCATTTGTCCTCGTTGATATGAACTGCCACTTTCTTATGTATTTAAAACACATGAATATATAATACGTGAGATGACATTAAACAATCCACGACACAAGTAGGTTCATGGGATTGTGAATTGCAATAAACTAATTTGTAAGAGTAATTAGATCTGTTATTATATTGATTTGCAAGCAATTAGTATGTCGTTAATACTTAAACTTGGTAATTTATTGGCCGACATATATTTGATATAATAACGAAGCTATCCGAGAAATAATAGTATTACAAGCTATTGATGGTTATACTAATGTGAAATAATGTTTGATTATTTGCCTAGACATGTACATGATATACAAATGGACGTCCAACAGATATTTTCATTGATGGCATACAGTAATGCTGAAGTCCTATTCTTAATTCTTTTCCTTTAATTTAGTTTGTATTCAAGTAAGTTTTGAAACTGCCAAGGCTTTTTACTGGTTATCGTGTGTGTGGCCCTCACAAAACAAAAAGGCAAAGAGAAAACTACGTCCAGAGAGGATTCTTTTGCATGCAGCTTACGTGGTGCCCGAACCCAAGGCTATCAGTGCCAAATGCTGGCATTGATTCTCACTACAGTTCTGCTTTTCCCATTCCATTTTTCTTTTAATTTTCGTTAATATTTATTTATTTATTAGGAAAATACCATAAAGTCCTAAACCTTTTAGTGGAAAAAAGACAGAATGCCACTGCCCTTTCCTTATTTGATTGAAGGGTAATTATGATACTCGCGAGTTTATAATAGAAAAAATAAATTCTTCTCAATAGACAAAGAGCTTTCGTCACAGACATGTTCTTGTCTTAAAAAGCCGAAAAAACACTGACAACACCCTTGTTGAATTTGAGACAAAGCTTAAAAACTCCATAGGTTCTCTCTCTCCCATCACAATCACAAATTTGCGGCGCAGTCTTGCAGGTCCATTTCTTTCTCTTAAACTATTTCCTCCAGGGTTTGATTCTCTTTTATCTCCCGTTATTGCTTCTGTTTTCTGTGTTTTCTTTTTGTTGATCAGTCTTTGTCCATCCCCTCTAATTCATCATCATATATAGAAAAGAGATTTAGAGGTTAATCATTTACGTTCATACAAAACTAAATAGGAGAATTGAGATTATTTTCCATATGGAGAAGATTGTTTAACGTATTTGGAGTTCTTAATTATATTATTATTTGCTAATCTTTTAAGATCAAAGAATTTTCCTTCATGTTCTTTGATAATCAAATATTTTTGGTTATCTATGATAACCAATCTTTGATTACGGATCTGAAGTAGGAGAAGCAAATTATGAGAAAATGATCCGAAAAATAAAAAAAATATATTAGCTTGCATGCAATATATATAATGATATAGAACTTTAAGCCAACTTATATCTACTTCCAACTTTTGGAGAATCACACTACAAAGAAGGGGACTCAATGTTATAAATGATTGATGTCCCATACCATAAAATCAGTTTTAATTTCTATAAATCTCACAAGAAAATGATGGATGTTTTTGTGTAGTTTTTCCGATCTCTTGCTTGGTAAAATTATTTATTTATTTTTTAAATTTCCCGCGTTCTAAAATCATACTTTTATATATTTTAATTGTTCAAATGCTGTAACGTGTCAAAATATTAGAATAACTTACATGTGTGCGCGCGCAAAATTCAAATATAAACATATAATCCTAGTATTGAATTTTGTAACGTGTCAAAATATAAGAATAAGTAATACAAGAGCGCGCGCAAAATATAAATATAAACACATATTTCTAGTATTAAATTTTGTACCGTGTCAAAATATAAGAATAAGTCACGTAAAAGCACACAATATGTAAACACAAATATAAAATAAATATTTTTATTCTTTTGTTTTTTTTTTTTTATCATTGATATATAAAAAATATAAGAATAAGTCACAAAAAAGTTTGAACACTCGCGCGCACACACATTTATGTTAGATAAAATTATCTAACCTTGATTCTTACATCAATTATTTTTTTTAATAAAAGAATTTTATCTATTTCATTCTTAAATATTATATTTTATAGTTGTCCTCTTAACCCTTATTTTTACAATATTTTAAAGTTCTATCCTTAACCAAAGTTTTTATTGGATTCTTCCTCATAAAAAAATAATTTTGAAATGAACGTTCTTTATAAATTAAAACAATGGTGTAAATCTTATACCATAAACATTAAAAAAAAAATTAAGACCTCAATAGAAAATCTTTCAATACTTATTGTGATTATGCACCTTGTAGAATGATCTTATGGAACAGGTTCATTCAAGAAGCTGGAAGAGGATCCATCAGAAGTATTCATAAATGTTAAAATGCATTTGCTACCTTAATTAATTTTAGGGTTAAATTCCTCTTGAGGTCTAGAGATGTGGAGGTGGTGGCAGGATTTGGCTTCCCTACATGGAAAGCATAATACCAAGAGGCCACAACTTTTACTCAAAATCTTATTAAAGATTTGGTTGCGGGTTCAATGTTATGGTTAAGTCATTATATATGGAGGTTGGAGATGGAGGAATAGTCTTTATGTATATACAGAATATATGTGAAGAAATATTATTTACTTTTACATGAGTACTTTATTAACTATCTACCATGACATCGCAGAAATAACCTTTGCTTGATCTAAATAACTTGGAGGCACGATGAAGCTCAATACATTGATAGCAGCACGGCCGGTTCTTTTCTTCTTCTTGCTGGTGAGTACCTTCCTGAAATGATTTCTTACTAATTTATTTTAACATGACCAGTAATTTTCGATGGATTCTAACACTCAGAAGAGATTTTAAGTTTAATTTTACAACTCTTCAGATTTAAGTTTGTTAATTGTATGTCCCTTAGCGATAAAGTCTTTCTCATACACATCTATATTCAATCAATGTTAATTATAATATAGCATACAAAATAATTGGGATGATATTCTTTTATGCACGTTATATATTTATGATTTACGTTAAACTTTGGAGTATTTGTCTTCATCTTGGAATATAATATTCATCTCTATTTCTACTCAGGCACTCTTAGTGTTGCTACTCCCTGGTATATTAATCCCATGTTGGTACAAGATGACCGAACGTATCCAGCAGGAGGTAAGTCTGAACACCCACAACTTGCACTCTGGAATGCTATCTCAAATTGAGAGTGTAGCAAGACTTCTACATCCGATCAATTCATCGGCAACAAATTTAGCAAGAGTGATAAGTTCATCTCTCAATACAAGTGAACTCTCATTCTCCGAGATCGAGACTAAAGTTAGTGTAAAATTAATTTGCTCTTCACAAACATTAATTTATGTTCGATCAATATTTGCGGTAGCATGAAAGCTAATTAAGATTAATATTTGTTTGGTTGCAGGTGATCCCTTCATTGTTTCAAGCCTTCTCAACAACTCCTCACTTGTCACAGATTTCATATATTGGATTGAACGGTCTCTTTTTTTCCTACTACATTGACGGCAATCAAACCCTAGCAGTGTACTGCAACTCTTCATTTTCTCTTAACTCGACTGTCCCAAATGAAGAAAAGAAAAACATGTGGTACACACAACCTGTGGATCGCGAAACGGGAAAACTTTATGGAGAAGCCATCATAACACATCCCTTGAGTGTAAACACAAGCTGGTTTCTAAAAGCTTTAAATAGTACAGATGGATCAGCCGCATTAGGAACTGGATGGAATAAAGCTCGGGATCTTCTATTTCTTAACACAGCTAGTGTACATGGGAGAGGAGCTGTTTCGTTAGGGTATCCAATTAAAGAAATAACGAATTTTTTTACTGGTATAAATCTTTATGGTGGGTGGTTATCCATAGCCACAAATGATGGTGAAGTGTTGGTAGAAGGGCTGCCAAACGCTCGAATGATCGTTGCGAACAACTCAATTTCCTTCCAATTGAAGAAGAAAAATGATGGTGAACAAATAAGTCATGTTAGATATGTTTCATGCATGCCTGGTAATGGTACATTATCTATTGGCGAAAAGGATTACAAGGTTTACTGTTCACCAGTTGAAATCGCGGGTGTGAAATCGGTATATTTCCAAACTATATAAATCCTAGCAAATTAAATTTAGAGAACCGTATTGCTAGATAAATATGCATGCTAAATTCTTGATGAATGTGTTAATACTCAACCAATGATTTGTTAACTGCACTTTACCTGTGTTACAGGTTTATGCATTGGCTATGCCGTGCAAAGGATTGGTCAGCCTTGTACACAGAACTAGCAAGTTTGCGCTCATTCTCCTCATTCTAATGATAGCCATTGTTGTAATTTCGGTATTCAGTTTTGTTTTCATAATAGTTAGAGCTGCCAAGAAGGAGATGCACTTGTGTGCCTCACTCATTAAACAAATGGAAGCAACGCAACAAGCAGAAAGAAAAAGTATGAATAAGAGTCTTGCCTTTGCAAGCGCCAGCCATGACATTCGTGCTTCCTTAGCAGGCATTACTGGTTTCATAGATATATGCTACGAAGAGGTTGCTCCTGGTTCAGAGATGGAGACTAATTTAAGACAAATGCATAACTGTGCAACTGACCTTTTGAGTAAGTTTGTTCTTTAAATCTCTAAAGCCTAAGTTTTAGTTCAACGAGTCATTCTCTTTTACAGGCGTTACCATTTTATTATAATCTCATACCTATCAACTTTTAAGTACATTAAAAGTTATATGATTAATGTAATGAGATTATTTATTTAAAATGATGCAGATGTTGGTACCTGAGAATTTTAATTAGTTTGGTAGTTATGTAAATTTGAACTTCTTAACAATATTAAAATTTTTGAAATCTGTTTAGGTTTATTGAATTCTATCCTGGACACGAGTAAAATTGAAGCTGGGAAAATGCAACTTGAAGAAAAGGAATTCAATTTGGGTCAACTACTAGAGGATGTAGTTGACTTGTTTCATACTGTTGGTATGAGAAAAGGAGTAGATGTGGTTTTGGATCCTCACGACGGCTCAGCTATCAAGTTTTCCCATGTGAAAGGCGATGGGGGCAAACTCAAGCAAGTGTTAAGCAATTTACTAAGCAATGCTGTTAAGTTTACTTCTGAAGGTAATGTAACAGTTCGAGCTTGGGTTCAGAAGCCGAGTTCATCAGGAAATCCGATACACTCTTCTTCTAAGAGGAATGGTTGGTTGCAATCTCTATCGTGTTTGTTTTACAAGAACAAAAAAGCACGCAATGACTTGGAATCAGTGAATGCAGCCCAGAAAAATCAAAATTCTATGGAATTTGTTTTTGAGGTTGATGATACAGGTAAAGGAATTCCCCAAGACAAGCGAAAGTCTGTGTTTGAAAATTATGTACAAGTCAAAGATGGACAAGGAGGCACAGGCTTAGGACTTGGTATAGTTCAGTCTCTGGTAAGTATAAATTCTCTACCACTTTTTCCTTCTCTTTGTTTCATAGTGGGTGATAACAAAAAAATATGTACATCAAAAATATGCATTATTACTTCATTAATATTTTAGGGCTTATAAATTTTTTTGCAACAGGTGCGGCTTATGGGTGGAGACATAGAGGTTGTGGATAAAGATATTGGCGAGAGAGGAACTTGCTTTAAGTTCAATGTTTTCCTCACAATATGTGATTCCTCTGCTGATAATACAAAAGGAGATAATGGCTCCTCATCTTGTAGCACTGATACACAATTACCACATATGGGATTGACCATTTTAGCTCCTAGTCCTGGCCTGAGCATTCGCACCCCTAGTCCCAGGCTAAATATTCTTAGCCCTAGTTACAAGCTTGATGGATCCCTAGTTGTTCTTTTGATTGCAAATGAAGAGCGGCGAAGGATTGCACAGAAGTTCATGGAGAATCTAGGGATAAATTTATCGGTTGTGAATCGATGGGAAAATCTTCATTCTACACTGAAGAAGATGAAATCCAAGTTCAACCATTCCCCTCATAGTTCTTTAGGAAAATCTGATGTCAGTTCCAGGAGTGACAGTTCTAGTGCGAGCTTCAAAGATGTGCCCTTAAGTGCCATGGAAGGAACAGACCAGTACAGGTTGCCTGTATACAAACGGAGAGGTGCACCAAACTTCATACTCATTATTATTGATGCTACTGCTGGACCATTTTCAGAACTTCTGAATACTGTGGCTGAATTTAGAAGTGACCTTCAAGGCAACTGCAAAGTTGTTTGGTTGGATAAACCTACTTCACGTTGTATTAATTTTGATGACCTTGAAGAAGAGAAGATGGATCCAAGCGATGATGTTATCTTAAAACCTTTTCATGGATCCCGTTTGTTTAAGGTGATAAAACTTCTACCAGAATTTGGAGGCACTTCAACGCAGGGAATTCCGGCTAGACAAAGAAGTCAACTTGGGAAAGCTCCTAGAGACTCCAGTTCCTCATATTCAAAGCGTTCTCATAGCAGAGGAAAATCATCAGGAAATGATTATTCACGTCGTGGAAAGGTGATTCAACAAGCAGAGATCCAAGAAGTGTACAGCTCGAGCAGTGAACACTCTAAGAAGGATATGATATCAAATGCTCCTGTTCCGAATCATTTTAGGCAGAAAACAAACAATTCTTCAAATCAAGAACAGAGACAGAGACCGAGGGAAATAGAGAAAGAATATGGTGAAACAAGTAGAGAGAAACCCTTATGTGGGAAGAGAATCTTGGTTGCTGAGGACAGTTCAATGCTACGAAGAGTGGCCATGATCAATCTTATGCACCTTGGTGCAACTGTTGAGGTTTGTGAAAATGGAGAAGAAGCTTTACAACTAGTCCGCGGTGGTCTAAAGGATCAAAAAAGTCATGGTGCTCCTCACATTCTTCCTTACGATTATATATTAATGGACTGCGAGGTAAAGACTAAAATTACCATCAATTATCTGTTACTGCATTTTGAAAATTTAGATTGCATAGAGGTAAGATTTCATTGGAACTTTTGTACTTTTCAACTTGATTTGTTTATAACTTCTTCACATGCTTTCCAGATGCCGATAATGAATGGCTATGAAGCAACGAGGCAAATTCGGAAGGAAGAGAAGCATTACGGAGTTCATATCCCAATCATAGCATTGACTGCTCATATCTCAGGTGATGAAGCTGATGAAACCATTTTGGCTGGAATGGACGTCCATTTGGGCAAACCTTTGAACAAAGAACAGCTGCTGGAAGCCATCAGATACATCAACAACAATTGATCTTGGTGATCATACAGTATATCGCTTATGCATCATATTTTATGCATGTAGAACTTGTTAAACTTTTTAGCAGTTGGTTCTGTTAAACAAAATATTATATAGATGTGTGAAACTCTTTGCAGTTGGTTTTGTTAAACAAAGATTAAATAGATATGTGAAACTCTTAGAGATATATAGCAATGTTTCAAAGCCACTGAGTCAGGACAGAAGCAGCAATTGCGGCCTCTTAGAGATATTGCAATGCTTCAAAGCCATTTTGAGTAGGGCAGTAGCAGCAATTGCGGGAAGAAACAATAAGCTAAGGGCTATTCTTTTTTCTTTGCTCTGAATATTTAATTTGTTGTGGATTTAGTTATTTAGATTTCGTCTTTCAAGTTGATTCATTCAAACTAGAACCAAATTGAGGGTAGTGGTGTCAGTTAGCATGGCCTAGTTGAGTTAGGCATATTATTCTTAGTTCTTTAGGGAGGGGAGAGAGAGAGAGAGAGAGAGAGAGAGAGAGAGAGAGAGAGAGAGAGAGAAGTCCTTATTTAGAAGTTGCTCTTGTTATGACAGTTAAAAGATAAAGGATGAGATTTTTTTTTTTTTAAAGAGAGAGAATAAGATTGATAACCAACTCAACTTCTGGACCATAATAAACAACACTAAGGGAGCAAATTGCAACATACAACCATTAGAAATGAACACTAAGATTAACGAAATGTTAGTTCACTAAACAGAGCTTGAAAATTATCCTGAATTCAGCATAAAATCTCAAGGCATCACATGCCACAATACAATTTCACAGGTAGCATGGTCAAATGGTCAGGATAATATGGCTCTTCATCTTGCATATGGCAAACTGATATAACTAAGACAGTTGCATATATCAGAAAATAATTTCACATAAAAATTTTTGGATTGAAGCCAGAACAAGATAAACATTAAGTTATTTTTGTTTTCTTTGACGTCACATGAGGCTTCTCACGGATATCTGCATCATCTTCAGAAGAGCTTTCCACCGATTCATCAGGAACATCATTGGGAACATTGTGTTTGGTAATGAATTCCTTCAACTTACTCATGCTTTCCTCTTTCATTGAAGCCAACTGCTCTGAAAGATTACCCTTGTTTGCTGCATTGACCGAATATATCTCAGATCCAAGGCGAAGTGTAGCTACAACCCGAGGCTTGAGGGGAATTGCATTATCACATTGAGCCTCCATTTACTGTAGATCAGCATAACCAGTCAAGAGTAAGATGTAACCTTTTTTTTTTTTTTTTTTTTTTTTTTTCTGAACCCTAAATTAATTTTTGAAGGATTAAAACAAGAATGATAATAATAAGAGCCTCATTTCAGAAACATTTAATGGTAAACATGCAACCCCTTTAAATAAGAGTGCTTTAGCTCACAAATCACAAAATTGGCACGCCACATGTTTAAAGCGCACAAAAATAGCCAAAGTTAATAAGTATGGTAAAGAATACATTTTGCAGCAAATGTATTACACACATATCAAATTAGATCATAGAAATATCAAGTAACATTGGCCACCACATGGCTGGCACAATACAGACAAAGGAGAACATTATGCTAATTGTTGCAACATCCACAAAAGAACAGTAATGCACAAAAATAACATCTATCTTCTATCCATAAACAGCTGCCAGAGAGCAGAAAGTGAAAACTTTCAAGAGGCATACAGATGGTATAAATAGGTCATAACTTATGAATGATTAATTTCAATACAAATAATCAGAATTTCCATGGTCTCTTACAGCTCCTGTTTTCACTATCTAATCTAATTCAAGTTTCAGACGGTAGACACAACATCAGTAGTGGAAAGAAATTAGTAAATAAAGGAACGTGCAAATGCAAAACTTGACATGGAAAGGGTCTAATTTCGAGCTACACTAATGTCTACTGTACAACACCCACATTAATTTTGCTTAACAAAATTGAAAAAGAAATTCAGATTCAATATTTCAATTTTAATTAACAACAACAACAAAACATACGACAAAAATTTATGGTCTCTTTCTCTACATCTGTTTTCCGAGAAAAAAGAAAGTCATAAAATGAAAGCAAAATATAAATCGAGTGGAAGGGTAACTGTACCTGACCAATTATCTGCGCGTGGACCGGAGTCCTCGACGACGGGAAGCAAGACGGCGGACTCGAACGAGAGGTTTTTGCTTTAAGAAAGACGTATCGAATGAAAAGTTTCTAAACTTAACATATACCTCCTCTGAACTTTTGTAAATTGCATTTATTACTCTTTTTTTTATTTGTATTAATTTTCCAATGAGGTGAAAGCCAGCCAGGCAAGTCAACAGCATTTTCTCTTTCGAACGAGTCGTTTCAAGAGAAGAAACTCACTTAAACTCCCTATTTGTTGATGACTTTCGTTTAATAAAGATCCAACAATTAATAACTTTCAGTGGATGAAATCAATGTCCCAATTCTAAGTGTACTGTCTGCGTTAAATTCTACTAAGATGTTTTGTGAAGGAAGCAGCCTCTGTATATAATGGGGTAAAATGAAATATTCTTCATTCATTTATGTCGTTACGAGACTGCAATTGCTCTACTTCTTGAATAATACACTTGGGGGTTGTTAGGTTTGTGAACAATACGGCTACTTTATAGCACAAATGTCATACAATAAAATTATTTGTTGACACCAAAGAGAGAAGCAAAACAAAAACAAAAGCAAATACTAAGACAGAACATTTAGACAAAATTGGGTATACATGACCAATATGTTGATGTTTAAGACTCTGAAATCAAGAAAAGTGTATGCCGGCCTTGTTGAACAAAGAGAGTAGATATAAGAATTCCTGTTGCGTTAGCTTAGAAGCCCTCTTCTCTTCGAACTGTCCTTCTTTCAACACACCCAAAACTTTGTCTTTGAACTCAGACACCTCACCCTCTACTTCACCATCATCATCATCCTCCTCCACCTCCATTTCCATTTCGTCATCAGTTCCACCATCCATCTCCATACTTTGATCCTTCTTAGAATGCCCCATACCCGAAATATCCATTCCAATATCAGTATTTCCCAAGGCACCATTTTGTGAGGATTGTAGTGCTTGCACTGTCTTGTAGTTCTTCTCAAGCATTGAGAGCACATTTTTCAACCTGAAAATTGAGCTTAGGGTTTTGTTCTTCCTTATGAAACAAATCCGTATAAATCCATCCCACTCCTTAGAATTCACTTGGGGACGTGGTTTCCTAGGCTCAATTCGAACAACTGAGGAATCGACCTTAGGTGGAGGACGGAAATTGTTCTTCCCGACTTTGAGAAGGTGAGAGACTCGAGCATAAAGTTGTGTATTCACAGAAAGACGACAGTAGAGCTTGTCACCCGGCTGAGCAACTAGTCTCATTGCAAATTCTTTCTGGAACATAATAATGGCACATCTGAAGGCAGGTTGGTGGAACAGCAACTTGAATGTGAGCGGAGAAGAGATTTGGTAAGGGATATTTGCCACACATATATCAAAATAGGGAAGCTCAGTCTTAAGGACATCACCTTGAATGACCTGTGCAGAAAAGAGTTGATTTTTTTGTTAATTTTAAAAGTGTATGGCATTCAAATCGCATTCTCCCTAGGCATAAATTAGGAATGTCAGCACATAGAAATAAATTAAAATGGTATATTATGTTGCTTCTCAGCCATAAAGCAGACAAAATTTCTAGAACATGATTGATTAACGCTAATGATAACACAAGTATCTAAAACTAACGTTGAAAACAAAAAGAACACTGAGATAAGAGGACAACTCTTATTCAAAAGAAATGTTATTGAACATATCACAATTTACACAGGATTTAAGTAACAAATGAAAGAAAAAATCCAACTTGAAAACCAGAGATTTGTGTTGTGTTAATATAGGTCAATTTTCATTCATTATGGAAAACTTAGGCAATTAAAAATAGCAATTACTAGAGGAAGTATAAAAAAAATATATGAAAGAACATTAACATAAGTTGACGGAAAAGGCGTACCTTCAAACGGTTGGAGTAAGGGGTGCCTTGAAAACGGCGCTGGAGTTCGAGAACCATACGAGGGTCAAGCTCGACAGCGATGACCATCTTTCCAGCCTCAAGAAGCTTCTTGGTAAGATTCCCAGTACCGGGACCAATTTCGAGAATGACATCGGTGCTCTTGATGCCAGCCTTTTGGACAATGGAGTCAACTAGTAATGGATTCTTGAGGATGTGCTGGCCCTTTGATTTGTGGAACGATATGCCTCCTTGATATGGAGCGCTTGTGCGCTTTGCTTTCTCCTTCTTAATCTTGCCTCCTGCCATCGCTTGCTCAACTGATTATGCAGACATGTCATGTCCAATTAGGGTTAAATATACAGTACTTCCAATTATTAC
>JAXCLQ010000001.1:19737399-19758409 GCA_035584115.1 Cedrela odorata | reverse complement strand
CCTCCCTCAATATTCTGAAAATTGCGTCCGTTGCTCTCTTTTATTATCTTTCTGCTTTATCGTACAGTTGTTGGCTTGCATCATCATCATGCACGCGGTAATGCGGGCCATTTTTCCTTTGCAATTAAGCCAACATATTTTAAATGAAACTTAATTTGTCCACAATTTGTAATAATACGAGTTCTAAAATTCTTTTGTTGACTTTACAAAGTCTGAAACTGAAACGTTCGTACAGGTTATAAAAACTTATCCCAGAAATTCTTTACATATTATGTCAGATAATTAAATGGAAGTTAAGCCTACAGTGTCATAACGTGCATCACTACTGCCTAAAAAGATGCATGGTACAAAATTGGATGGATAAGCTTAAAATAGGCAAATTAAAAACAAAAAAGGGTAATGCTAAAAATAAATATAAAAATATCTACGATGTAACTTTCTATAATTTGTTCAGTGTCCTTGTAAACCAGTCCGTTAGGCGCATCATCTTGGCTGATAGCGCAGCATTCTTTATAAAATAAGATTCAGCATTTGAGAGCATCACCTTTATGTCGTCCTTCACTGCTTCCAAGCTCCTATAGTAGTTGTTCACTAATCTCAACCGGATCACTTCGGGATACAATGGGACTGGAAATCTGCAACGATGAAAGTTAAAGAGTTAATGGAGGAATGAGATTGATTAATATTGTTAATTGAGATAGTTTATAATGCATATATATGTGTGTGTGTGTGTGTGTGTGTGTGTGTGTGAGAGTGCGCGCACGCATCCACTGTCATACCTCCTCCCACCTTTCACACAAATCTCAACCCCACTCTCCCCACCCACCGCCCCAAGCCAGCTCCACAATAAAAATAAAATTTAAAATTAACCAAATAAAAATGCATAACCCCTTTTCTTTCACACCAGCTTTGCTGAGATTTATGAGACTTGAATGAGACTCCTATATCAATAAAACATGTACCCAGAGGAAAATAATGCCTAGCTGAAAGACTGGAAGAGAAGCTGCAGAAAAAAGATACCTGTTTAAGAAATCCAGCTTCTCAGCAGCTTCATTCAATCTTTGAATACCATAATAATCCTGCAACATTTAAAGTAAAATCTATTAGATGTCTTGACGAAAACCTACTTAATCCCTCTCTAGGAACAACTGAATATTCAAATGCAATTTTCTTGGCAATTTGACTGGAACAGAGAATGATAAAGATAGAAAAGGACCTGATTTCTGCTCACTGACTGCTCCAATTTACCAAAAGAAGACAGCAGCTTATCTCTGCTCTCACAATCAATTAAGGGATGCTCCCATGTAATGTTAGGATCATGCAGTTCCCAAGCACTATGTCGATGTTGTTCCCCAGTCTTGTATTCAATTACGTATCTTTCCCAAGGACTATCTGGAAATTCATCAGATTTGGGCTGTGAAGAAATAATTCTACCTTTCCACCAGGTGCCACCTTCCCCATCTGGATTCCTCCACCAAACCTGGCATTTATCCCTTTGTGTCCAATTTCTGTTCATAGCAGCATCATACAGTGTTTTCTCAACAACAAAATCAGGAAAATCTCTCAGTTCAGGCAGGGTCAACTTGAATGCTTTACCAAATACACCCGATGAACGATTTACAAATTTAAGGGTGATTTTACAGCAGCTATCCCCAGAACCTGGAAATGTAGCATAAACAAGATTTTCAACCTTGCAAGTTTCAGCCATACTTATGTATCCCTTAACTGACCTCCAAGGACCTACTTCTCGTGAGCCAATTGATTCAATAAATTCTTGATGGCCCTGAAAATAACAGAAGCCCAATTATAAACTGCTAAATCAGCATAAAATGAGAGCAAGCCATGTTAGAGGATTATGAAGGACCAACATAAATTATCAAACAAAACAAAGAAATAAAATACCTGTCTCAAATACACAACTTCGTCACCTAGCTGAGGTATATAACGGTAACCCTCTTCATGCTGAGACAACATCAACCAAGACAATTTTCTAATGGGAAAATTTGACTTTCTTCCAGACAAGAGCCAGGGATGTTCATCATGATTTCCTCCTTGCCTGTTTCTAGAAGACCTTGGTCTTGATTTCTCACTTGAAGTTGGCATCCATTCTTCAGGTAAGAACTCGTCATGAGGTTTCATGGAGTCTCCTACCTTTTTTGATGTCCCCGCCAAATCATGGTCAGGTCTCAGCTTAGAGTTAAGGTTAAGAGCAATGGGCTCCCGTGAAGTTACTTTCATCTTCATAGATCTTGTTTTACGCATTGAGCCAGTATCCACTTCAGGGGAATCAATTCCGGAAGCATCATAGTTGATGCTGTCATAAGTATTTTCCTCCATGCCACCATCAAAACCTTCTATATCAGTCCTAGACTTATAAGAACTTTTACTCTTACTGCCATCACACATCTTTAACTTTAAATTCGAATTTAGTAACTGGTCAGAACTAGATCTGCCAGAACCTTCACCCTCTTCTGGTACTTCAGAAATTACATTGCCCTCCATGTACAAGAGACTTTCAGAAACTAGATCACCTTCAGCACTAGGCACTGAAGTAATGGATTTTTGTTTAGTAGGACTTCTAGGATCCCTCAAAATACCTTTCCTTCTTATCCTTACCTTGAGGGGTGGATTTTCTTTAAGTTCACGTGGGTAGTTTGTGTCAACATCTTCTTTACAAGAAGCTGTATAAACATCAGCTTTCTGTTGGTGGTCACCCATGGTTAACGAATCAAACGATGAAGATTTTTTTATATCCTCAGAAGGAGCAAGTACTTCATTTCTCACACTATCCAGATCCAATAGTGCACCACTTTCAAACTTTTCCATATCCCTACAAGACAACATACATCAATAATGATAAGCTTCTGAATTAGGTGAAATTTCCTACATCCATTATCAAAATTAAAATACCTGTTGATATCACTTCTGCTATCATTATGGACATCAAAATTTGCATCAAGTACTCCTGAACTTGAACGCTTGGACGTTCGGATCTTGACCTCTCCCCATCTGATTTTGTTCTCCTCCTCACCTGCAGATTCCTCCAGATGATTGTCATACTTTTCAGCATGACTTCCATCTGTACAATCAATTCTGTTGTGGTTTTGAGACAACTCCCAATCAATCCCATCTGCAGAAGATGGCCCTGGCTCTTTCAAGCTTGCATCAATTTTTCTTTCGTCGGTAGTTTCTTGAGGAGGTCTCGAAGAAGATTGCAATAACTTAGCCTGGTCATCACCATTTACTCTGGTGTCTTGTGAAGGTGGAAGCTTCTTAGAGTCACGAAGCGAAAATTTTAAGACCAATCTCTTCCTGTTTCCAATATTTGACTGAGATTCTGGGAGTTCCAGAGGCTTGGCTATATACTCAGACTCTAGTTCTTCCCTCTTATGTTGCTGTTGCGTGTTCTGCAAGTTTCTATCAGATTCTTTGCTTTGAATGTGTGAATCTTGCAGATATGTATCACTGTTTGATGAATTGTATTCTGATTCTGAGTCATCTTCTCCTGTCGAAGTTCCTGTAATTCTGGAGAACATACTACGAGCATTGCGTGCAGCGACTCGCTGAGGCCTCAATGACTTTGCTTTGGAGGATTTCCTCTTTAAATCCTTCTGGCTACTTTTTGATTTCTTATTTCTGTTACTGCCAGGAACAGATCCATCACGCTCATCCAAATTCCTCTTCTTGACACGCCTTCCAGATGCGGTCTTCAACTCAACCTGAAAAGCAGCAAAATTTAGTCCCATATGGAAGCAAACATGAATCAAACTGACATAGGTCAAAGACCAATTACTTCAGTCCTGTGTTTTCTTCTTCTCGATCTGCGAAGTCTATCTTTATGACTACGTTCAACCTCACTGTCTACTGTACTGCAATCGGAATCAGTGGAAGAAGTGGAACCCAAACTTCCCTGCTCAGCTTCACTGGTAAATTCCTCGGCAACATTGTACTCTGAATCATTGTCATCACTTATGACTTCATTTTCCGGCTCCCAGTACACAGCATCTATGAACTCAACTACTGGCTCCATCATTCTCTCCAAATCTTCCAAGGGAGGCATTGCATAATCCTGGCCTAAACGAAATTCCAGTCCAACCGCCAGTTTTATGGATGATGGGCGCCATTCAACACCCAGTGCACCAAGCCGACGTCGCTGGTACATACTCTGGTAAGGTTCTTGATACGGGATCATACCTGAAATTTCCCATCAAAGGGAAAGTAAAAAAAGTGTTGCTGAAAATCACACAGTTTATCCACACAAAGATGGAGCCATAACCATACTTGAATCACAAAGAGGATCCTGAATGTTCCTTCTATGCGGAGCAAGCTGTGTCTCCTGAAAATAAGCCATAGTATGCAAAACATTAAAAAGATCTTTGATTGCTAATCAGTTTCCCCTATGTACAGGATCTGCTCAGAAATTAAGTAAGTTTTTCAAATTTCCAATCTCACACAATTTAATTAAATCCAATAAACCTGTACAGACACGGCACATTTAAGGAAGTAAACTGCTTATAATAGGAGGCAAAAATTGAGAACCTTTTAAGTTAAGAAAGAGTAATGGAAGTAAATGTTATCCATCCATCATCCTAAGTACTGACAGCAGACACAAACAGAATTCACCAAACAAAAATTTAATAACAAGTGTTCACTAACCTGATCAAGAACATTTCCAAGAATATCCCGGATGAGAGGTCGATAATCCCCAAGGAAGAACTGCCACAAAAGTTGCATATTGACAACCATCATAAACCAATTGCAACATACCTACTTAAATAATGAAGATGAAAAATGAAAGAAGATGATACAGAATCTTCTAGTACCTGATCGTATTTGGCATCCTTTTGAGACTCGCCCTGACCTGTGTTTAGCAAATATATCTGGCCAACATCATCTGAAAGAACAATTGATGTCCCATCCCTATGTGCAGAGAAACAATGTCTTGTTACACAAGGAATGCTATGATTTAACACTGAAAGAGAATAGTTCCAAAAATGTAGCAAGTATTTCGACCCAAAATGCATATAACAAAAACTGTAGTATCAGAAACTTGGAATTAAATAAAATGATTTCAGTGGCAAAACTATTAGAGATGTCAAACTGCCCAGCATATCAGCTAAATCAAATTGTGCAAAAAGCAAGAAAATCAAGTGGTATGAAACACAAACCACAAAGCAGATGATAAACATGACCGTAAATACGTCCCTTTCACATCAAGATTAGAAATATACAAAAGAAACAAGGCAACTGAACCATCATTGGTGTAATCACACAATGATCACATTCAAGGGTTATTATTACTACTATTATTAATATACATAGAAGAAGTACATTATATAAACCAAACCCCTCCCCAACCCGGTGTAAATAGGATTTGAATCTCAAATCTCTAGTACCACAACAAGGCCCAAATAAATGATCTTCATAATCACTAAGGTTTAGGCCTATCCAGACTAAGGGCAAAGTCAAAAGCTACTCACTAATTTGAACAACATTTGGAAAGAAAAACTCAAAACATGGGTATATAGGCTAAATGCAAGTCACATAGATCTATCTCACGACTTTATCTGGAAAGTTCAATGAAGTTATGTTTTCATATGATGATTACTGTTATAACACCATATGAATTGGACTGGAGAAGCAGAAAGATGAATAATTCATCCTTGATTTTTTATGGATGCTGAATACCAGTCAAATATCTTCAATTCCGGCAGAAAGCGCACACATCATGCATGACATGCTCTTCGAGGTATGATGCTCAAGACAGCAATACGTAGGCAAGGCAACACAGAGATTAAACATCTAGTATACCATGGTGATTTTCTTGGAGAACCTAGGCACAAAAGCCTGACACACCTCTTCATAAGTTGTTGAGGTCTATATAATCAAGACCTTATGTGGATATGTTCCATGGTCTTTGATCTTGCCCAACAAAAAAACAAATTTGAATACAATATCAGACTAAAGTGCACATATTTGTGTAGGAATCCCAAATTTTGTACAAGGAAATAAACATTAAATATTCTTCAACAATGAAATGAATTGTTCAAACAAACCCATTTATCAATAAATATATCTGCACCAAAATAAACAGAAAACTGTTTAGTCAACAAAAGGAAAGCAGAACCAGTATTTCTACAGTTCACTTACGGTGAAAACTTTCCATCAACCAACTTGAAACGTCCTATTTCGTATATCCGAATTGGTGTGCCCTCCCATATCTAGAAATAGATAATACCACAAAATTTCAACGCACAATGAAAAAATGTAATAAAACTACAAGAAAACTTTAAGAACCAGTGACTTACATCCCAGACTATTGTTTTCCCATCATACCCAGCACTCATAGCAATTCTAGGATTGAAAGGATGAACATCCAAAACATAGGACTGCCAAGAATTCAACAACAAAGGAGTGAGCCACTGAAGCAAAAACAATGGATAAATATAAAACTCTGATGACAAAGAGGGGGGAAAAAGGACATAAACACCTTAGTGATCAAAATCTACCCTCCACAGGGAGCAAAAGTTAGAAACCACTTACAGATGCAGTATGACCAGTCAAAGAATGTACCAAGCTACCATCAACAGCATTCCAAACACATATTCTGCAATCTGCATTAGTACAACACAATTGCAGCTACCAAGATAAATAAATGACAAGATCCAACTACGAATAAAGACCTTAAACACAGCAACAAAAGAGCATTCAATCACTTGAATGAATAAATCCTTAACATTATCCCTAAGCATTTTAAAACAACCATGTAATGGTTTAACTCGTTTTAGACCTGACAGGGAGAGATATGATCTCTTTTAGTTTCTCATTTTTATGTTTGACACAATTCAGAATTCTTCAAAACCAGAAGAACCTTGACATTTCAAAATCTGCACGCCAATAAAAAATTCAAAATCGAAGGTAAAGATTTAAGTTGGACCTTCTGTTCAAGAAAAGATTAGCACCAACTGTACATCAAGAAACCAAAATGTTAATGGGTCTTGCCATCTACCAATACTAATATTGACTTATAAAATAAAATGAGAAGCCAATAATTAAAATGTTAAAATAATTAAAAAAAAAAATCAGATGAGACATGACAGCACTGAGAGATGCTAGAGGTGGTTCAACGAACAAAAATTTAATTTAAGAGTGATTGGTTGAATTAGCAGGCAAAAAATTAGGCAGCTAGACAGAAAACAAATATATGGTGGAATATAATAACTTGAAGCTGTGCCTCCAGTCAAAAGATAATGTCAATTCGTCAAGTAGAATTCATAACCACACTTAAGTAGTACGGACTAGCACTTTGAAATAAGGAAGAAACGATAGGCTGGATACATGTTATGTCAATGTTCAGGTTAATGATAATTATTTTACCCATGATAGCTGCAAGCACAAAGCGATTATCCAGGCTCCACACAATCATGTTAACACCACGAGGTGTTGGGAGGAGCCTTTGGCGAGGGCCTCCTCGAGGAGGTTGAGGAGGGAGAGGAGGAGGTGGAACTTTCAGATGATATGCGCGCGCCCAACGTCCAACTTTTCCCTGCAACAATGAGAGTATTATAAATGAGAGAAAATCCAAATGTGCTTTGTACTTTTGTTGCACACCTAAAACTCAGCTGCTATCACCAGAACTCTTCATGAACTTGGAATACAAATAACACAAAAGAAATTTTGCAAGAAAAATAAAATACATCTCCAAAAACATCTCGGATATAAAACCTTGACCTAAACTAATTCAAAAAACTCACATGGGATCTACGTGATCTTGGTATCCATATAATTGCACTACCATCACGAGAACAGGTAACAATATTGTCATGACAGAACCTGGAAAGAACAAGTGTTCACAAGAACAAAAGAGGCTTTATTGATTAGATGCAAAAACAAGTAAATACTTATAATGACAATAACAATGATAATAATTGCAGAAATTGTTAAAAGATCTCAACAGACCAGGAGTTTTTAAATTTTGGAACATTTTCCTCCTTCCAACTGTCAGACATCGAAGATCTTGAAGCTACAGCACAGCCACTGCAAATGGAAGCAGCCAAGCAGGAATGAGATTCTGTGAAGATAAAGACTTATACAAAGGACAGACTAACCTAAATTGGACGTAATTGACGTCATTTTCATGCCCAGATAATACATCCAGCTCATGAATTAGTTGTTCAGGGTCATCCACATTAGATTTACAGGCACTCCAGACCTGCAAATACCTGGTTCTCAGTAAAAATATACACCTAACTTAACGGAAATATTAACCAACAAAAGTACAGCAAAAGAAATTAAATTAAATAAAATAGAAGATGAACTCTACGAATTATGAGAAGAATTTGAGGGTTTAACACACCCTTGCAAAAGTGTCAGAGCTGCCAGTGACAAAAACGGTTCCATTGGCATTGAATGCACAACATAGTATCTGATGGCTCTGCAGATCATTACTAGATGAGGGTCCATTACTGGATGAAACATTGCTCTTACCTACAAAATCTTCTCAGTTAAAGCATTTCACATACTCCAGATGCAAATTTACAGTTGACAAACAACACAGAAGCAATTATCAAACCAGTGATAGCATCTGAAGGTTTGGGTAGGTATATTCGCGGAGTACATTGGGAATATCGAGCATCCCAGATTCGACAAGTTCCATCATCTGATGACCTACAAATATCAGCAGGATTACCATACATGCAAAAAGAATCCCAATAAATCACCTTTGCCGCAACCCGCACAGATGAGGGTATAAAAATTGTTCACCCCCAAGCACTGCATTCAATATTTCAGAGAATGCTTCACAAGGGTCAAAAGGAGTATGATAGGACTGAAATCTCTACATGCAACCCCTATTGGAATCAATTTTTTACATTAATAGTAACCGCAGATCAACTGAGAAACTTAAGGGCAGTAACAAGTGGGAACATATTTCGGGGAACTGAACTCACGATAAAAGCTGATAAATAGCACTAGGCCTTGGACTAAATGCAATGGCAGTAACAGTTCCTGTATGTCCTCGCAAAACTGAAATTGGTAACCCATCCGGCAAGCGCCACTACAAAAGTCCAAAAGACTATACAATTTTCAAAGAAAACAAAATAGAGATACTCAAAAGTTAGGTAGGATATACTTACAACTCGAATAACAAAATCATTTGAAGCGGATGCCACCAAAGCATTATTTGAACTTACAGCCAAGTCCGTTATGTCACCCTTCAGTCCGTTAAACCGAAAGTATCTGAGTAAACAAACTTCAAAAGGCTCCAATGATATTTTGTAAAAATAAGAAATCCAAACTCACTTCATGTCCACGACAACTGGCCAAGCAGAATGCAGTTTCCATTGACCAGATTTTGACAAGGCGGTCATCCGAACCAGTAATAACGTATCTTCCTGAGCGATCAAATATGGCTACAAGATAAAAGCAATAATATTTTTCAAACCCCATATCCATCTTTTTCATATTTGCTAATACAGCAACAGAAAACTAGGTAAGCAGCAAGAAAATAAAAACAGTTTAAAGAACAAGAACATAAAACTAACAAAGCACAAAAAAGGAAAGTTAATTACTAAACTTGAAGCAGGTGATTATTAATACCAGACTGGTGACACCAACCCAAGTACTATCAGAATTACCTTCTTCTCAAGCTTCCATTTATCCTCTCATCACCAGTAAACAAATTAAATGACAGATTATGTATAAATAGAGAGAGAAAAATAAATACCACAACTATGGATATTGGGACCCATTTAGTCCAGATTTGAAAATTTTCTTCACATTCTTTCCATTACAGAAAAAAAAAAGATTAAACAACACACAATCTGATCACAACTTTTGAAGAGACTCTGCTGAACTTTTTTATGCCTCTTTTAACTTTTATTAATTTAAAAAAAAGGGCTATCATTTGAGCTACAACATATCAAAGCAATCAATATACTGTAAGAACCACATCAATGTCATAGCTCACTAGCAATATGCCAAAAGACTTGAAAACTACATGTAGTAAACGAATATTGGTCATCACAATATAGTCAAGAAAGCTCTTAATTGCAAGTTCAAATGATAAGAAAAAGCATACCACAATAGACAGCATCACGGTGACCCCTTAGCTTCTTTATGTTCTGCATTTTTTGCACCATGGTTGATGGTTTAGCAATTGCATAACATGCAGAGCGAATAGATGGAGCACGATGGTGCTTTGAGAAACCTCCTCCAATTTCCCTTAAACTTAACCCATGAACCTGATCAGCCAGCATGTGGGGCCAACGCAAGTAAGCTGGCAGAGGCTTAACTTGCTTACAGTCCATACTCCCATCACCTGCAACAACAGGAAAAATGTTGCAAATAAACTAAACAGATCGTGCAAACACCCATATAAGCACAAAAAAGAGGGCCAGTCTCATAATAAAGAAACATGGAGAGATATTTAATGCGTTTAATCATTTGCAAAAAAACTAAACAAATCATGCAAATGCCAAAAGAACCAGGAAGAGATATTTAATACTTAAATTCCTACAAATAAAAATGGCTAATGCTCAAAAGCACAAACAAAGGAGTAATCCAAGTTATCCAACATCTAAAACCAACTCTCCACAGGTTTGCACAATTCCCCTCTTGCCATTTTTTTATGTAATAACCTACATTCTACTGCACAAGGAAAAAGAGAGAGAGAGAAAAAGAATGAACTCTCAGAGAGCAAAGGAGTAAGTAGATGACTTGCAAGCAGCTACCAAAGAATTTAAAAATATATGGTGCATGTTGGGGAATCCAGCCGGATGAATAGCCTCAGAAGTATTTATATTACACCACAAAGGAAGTTAGGCATGTGAACCATAACGCATCAGTCAAAGAACGGTTATTTTCATTATTCCGCAAGACACAATATGATATAAAACCTTCACTAGATTATTTGTATCTAAATTGCTTATTCAAACACAATATACAGATGATACAAAATAAAAAAGAAGTGAGAAATATTCCATTATGTCACTTAAAAAGACAACATGCCACAGTCAAGTGGACTTGTCAGTCTCTGGACCTTGGATACTTAATCCATATATTACGCATGCCTATCAGCCACGGATTCATGAATTAATCCCATGCAGTGCAAATTTCAAGAGAACTGCAAAGTTAAATTTTAGGTCTGTGATAATGGTGGCTGATTGGCAAGAAATGAGTAAGCCTTGACCATTTTAATAGAAAATTTTTCACAAAAGTAGCTCTGTGAGGTCTTCAAATCTGGGAACTAAAGTTCATACTCCATCCAGCCATCATACTTATTACCTATGCTTTTGTGAAAGCTAATATATTTCCCCCCTTTCTTTCACTTACCCTTATTTACTTACAACTAAATGTAATGGTAAAAGTATAAACACTCTAGAGGTACTCTCACTCTCAAAACTACGAATTTTCACTTTCCCACCCTCCAAATTGGTATCCAGGCTCCAAACCATTATTAAAGACATTTCTAATATCAAAATTCCTATTGTTGTTTACTAAGATTTAAAAAAAATGAGAAAAAAGAGCAGAGGGGGAAACACAATGAAAGCATGTCCGAATGCATCCAAAAATTCCAAAGCAAGACTTTGGTCGAAGATTTACAACCCAATATGGAAGAAGTCAAATTTATTTCAGAAAATAGTCTAATAGGACTGAAGCAAATCACAATGACGTATCACATACATTGCAGAAGTGAAAAGGAACCAGATCCCAGTAATGTAGGAACGTCAGCAGCATTTGGGGTAATTCCACCAATCCTGCCATGCAAAGGAGAAGCTTTATGCAGTATCAGTTGTCTCAGAAGCTTTACTAAGTGATCCCTTTCAATGTGAGGGTACCTGATAGTTATACAAATGGAAAATCAATAAATTGGATATTGCATTACACAGAGATAACTTGAAATAAACTCAATATCGAAGAAAAGAAAGCACAAAACCAACCAAAACTTGTATGATAGACTGCACCGACTCTAAAATTGCATGGATTGCACTCAAGCTTACACTACCACAGACTTGGAAAGTTACTCATGAAGATTTACTTTAAGATCTGTCACCAGATCAATTACTTAATTTTTCATGAAAACAATTACAACGACAGCAACTAACTTTCATAGAAACTTTGAATCCTTAAGGAGTGTGGGATTCTCTTTAAGGAAGAGATATTAAAATGCTTCCCAAAATAACCCAATTGTCGTTCCACTCTCAATCAGCAACATATTTAAGAGCATCAGGAAGATTTCGTGACACCAGAGCATCCAAGGAATGAAGTAGAAAATTCGGAGCACATTACCACAAGTTTCCAGACTGTGATTCTAAATTTGTAATCTGACTTAACACAGAAATTGAAATAAAAGGAAATGTATCAATACCTTTCCACTAATTTGTTATAACTTAACGGGAAAGAGATGCCGTCATCATTATCATTCCCACTGTGCGCACCACTCCTTGAAAACCACGCATGATATCTTCTAGGTAAAAGCTGAAGTTCCAAAAGCTCATTCCAGAAATGTCCCAGAGTCTTCTGGCATGGTCCAGAAGATAGAAAATGCATGATCAAAAAGTAAATTTCTCTGAAGTCTATATTTACATCAGTCTCAACAACCTGGCTAGCAACTATATCTTGTTGCTCTAACTGAGCCATCTCCTGCACCGTATTTGAAAAATTCAAAGGTGCTTTACTAAGAGAAGATGCACCACCAGAAGATGTATGCTTCCAATACTCCATACTTTTAGTACCACCTGAAACAATAGAAGAGTGGTTGTTAAAAAATTTAATGCAATAAATTTGTATTGACTGTAGACAGACAAAAAACTTGGCTAGAAAAGATAACACATACCATCTCCAGAAATAGACAACTAGTTAACCAAATAAGCCAAATTTTGTTACCCTTAAAAATATAATTAACCCAGATAAAATCCATCTACATCTTAGTAGGAGAAAATTGGGAATACAACTATGTATAGAAATAACATTTTCTCTACAGACATCAATAGAGTATCAGGCAGCGCAACATGATAATAAACACTGACCTTCCTTTCTTCAACCGAGAACTCTAGCCAAGGTTACTGCCTCTTAGGTTCTTACTTATATTAGTGTCAGGGATCAGAAGTCTGTGGGATAACTAACCCTAGCTAAAAGTCCTAAGACATAACTAATTAATGGTTCATGCATCAATTCTTCAAGTTAGTTCCATCCAAACACGTAACAATCATACCAATCCCATGAAAACAATTGAATGAGCAGCTGGTAATTATCAAAGAAGATTATATACTGTTCTATTGCTTCCTCATTTTATTCTATCCAACTTTTTCCAAAAAAAGAAAAGAAGAAGGGTTTCTCATAGACAGTTGAAGTAATACCCTATTAACGCCACTAGCTTCTCAAAGTGGACTTCGAAATGATGAGTCACATAATGAAACTCCCAACTCAAATCTCCAAGAATAATATTTAGTCACTGACATGAAAAACAAACATAACTATTGTTTCAACTGCAAAATCATCATTTACTCCACCACGAAACATCAGGTTCAAAGAAATTCGTACTCAAGCAACGGGGAAAACATTAGAATTAAACAAGTCAAGATCTAATCAGGGACACATGCAAATGCGCCAAACGTAATTTATTCTCGGCTAAATAAAAAGGAAAAAGATCTTATTACCTTAGATAGTGAAGGTTCAGATACCAAACATGGTGCTGTTCAAGGTAGCAGCAAATTACTAGCTGTGATTGAGAGTTTGAGAGCTTGCAGATATGGAAATTAAAGGATTATATTATTAAAAAAAACAAAGAAATGAATAGTTAATTTTAAGAGTTCAAGTTTTAGAAATAGATTTAAGGGACGGGGGGGCCTAATTACATTTTGTATTTTTGGGAATTCTAGTCAGTTTTTTTGTAAAGAGAGCGAACTGAAGAAGAACAAACGCTGTACGAAATTGAGGGATTTAAAACTCTCGAGTAAAAAAAATGAATGGGGAAAATATTCTAAGAAAATTAAAATTATATTATAATATATATATATATATATTTATATATATTAAAGATTGAGAATTTGAGACGTATATATAATACGAAGGAAGGACATTGCATATGATCCGAGCACTCCGTATTTTGTTGAAAGCGCGCCCGTGAGATGAAAAGACACGCCAAGCCCGCATTCAGAATTGTCAAAGCCTTCAGTTGCGATGTAACGGCGCCAGAGGGAGGGATGGCTACTTTCGTCCTTTCAAATGATGGGTGTAGATATCATCCGTCAAACGGCGTCGTGTGGATGCGCGACCAGACGAAATATTTTGTTGTTATTAACGTTTTTATTCAACTATTGCAAAACCAAAACAATTTCAGAACAAATGAATATAACCATAACCACTGGGGAAACACTTTTCTTTGTAGACCAGATAAAGTTATAATCAGAAGGAGAAAATTAATCTATCTATTTTTCAGAGTTATTTAATGGCACAATGCGTCATCATTAACCAGATCATAATTAATTCGACCAGCATTTCTACAAAAACAAGTAAGATGGAAAGGAAATCTTGCTTATCTGTATACAGTCACAACTGTACAGCGCCTCCAACAGAACTGATGGCCCGCAGCCTCTTTATTGATACATTTACAACATCATAAACCCATTGCCTAACAAATACTTACGAGCTTATTTACTCAAAACTCGGTAAGTCAAATAATTTTTATGCAGTACCATGCATGCTGTATAAACTTTTCCATTCCAAATTTCAGTATAGTACAGTACAGTACAGACAGCTCTAGCAGCTGCTGTTTTCTACAATGCTAGTTAAGTTCAATTACAGCTCAAACAAAGCCAAAACATCATTCGTCACCTCCAGTTGAATAATATTTTAAATGGATTAGCCTAGACTGCTCCTATATTTTGACAAGGGATTGCTGCCTCTTAACTGATTTCAAGGCAGATCAAGCATCAATGAAACGGATATCAAATGTATGGGGGTGTATCTGCCAGACATTTAATGCTGCATATTCCTCTAAACATTCTTTCAATTGTGCTTCGCTGTATCCCTGTACATCAATTACACACAGAAGCTTAAATGTTAGAGAATATAACCTGTCTCAACTAAATATGCATGCTTTGAAAAAGGAAGAACAAATGCTGAAGGTGCTGGTTTTAGATAAACTTATCCCTAGACTGGCATCATAATCGTTTGTTTCTATAAAGTTCCAGAGTCAACTCGAGACATCAGACTACATGAAAGAAACTCCACATGTGCAATGTAGAATGGTTCTTTACCTTTAGGAAGACATTTTGGAGGACTAAAACATAAGGTAACTGATAACTAACAACTGAATTGCATCCTCAAATCGAGTACTAACCTTTCTAGAAATCCAGTTGAGTGCATGAGCATAGCTCACGTCTAACTTGTTAGTCCTTGCAGCCTCATCCCGCAAAATTGAATAGATATCCGAGATAGCATCCAGGCCGGCTCTCTGACGATCATCAGAATACAAAGAGAACTTAGACATCTGCATTAACCTAAGTGCCTCATCCACATCACTCTGAGCAACAGTTTCTGAGAATCGAAGTCTTGCTAGCGCCTGTAAACCAAAAAGAAAAATCAATTTGAAATGCTTTGATACAAATCAACAACGAAGATTTCATGCATAGATATCTGTTGCTCCACTGGTGGACATTTGTGCCTAATACATCTGATTAGCAGGAGAAAATCTCTTCAAACAAAACAGAACCAAGAAAGACAGTTTGTGTTGCCCAGAAATCACATCTAGCGATCGTAACTAAGTGGCTACCCTCCCCTTGCCCACCCTTGACCCGATTCACTGCCTCCCCAGTCCATTTTAACAATCAAAACCAGAATAGTACGATCTACCATCATCAACAAAACAGATGGTGTCCTAACTTACAGCTGATATCCGCAGAATGCTAAGCAAAGTTCTCACTGTTGTATATGAATGAGGGGTATTTGATTTAGCTTCTTCTTGCCGAATGCTGGAGTATGCTGTAGCAATATATTCCTCTAGCTCCCTTGGAACACAAGGGGACAATCTTCTTGCAGCAGAAATATATGCCCTACAGACCAGGAAAAAAATGTCAGCATTTGTTTGTTGTTGAACCAGTCATGGTCTGAGCACTCAAGTCTTTTATGCAGAATTATCTTTCAACATCTATGATAGAAGACAGAAGTAAATCATTAGAAAGTACAGAATGCCTATCATAAATTTTAGCACTTTCATTAACATCTCAAAAGACTTGGCATCAGCATTTGCACAAAATTGAATCAGATTCAAATGTAAAGACATGCAGCCATAAAGGGAGTCACCAATGAACAAAATTTGCACTTAAATGATGGAGCAACTCATTTTCATATTGCAATATCTATCAGCATATTTTGAAACTAATAGCTACAAAACAGGAGTAACTAAAAAAGAAATCATACATAAAACTAATGATGACCTCTTCTATGTAAGAAAGCAATTTGTTTACCGGAGAACAGATGGTTCAAGTGGAGTAAAACCAAGAGCAGGAGACTCCTTATTCTGGTGCACATAGACAACATGCCTAGCCATTTCAAGATCACTATCCATATCTGCTCGATCTAGGATCAGCCACAGAAGATCAAACCTTGATAGAAGGGCAGGAGGGAGATTGATATTTTCAGCTGGAGTTCTCCGTAGATCATATCTTCCCCTACAACACACATTATGACCCCCAACATTAGTATTTTAAATTTGTAAATAGTCTAGCATATTCATAACAATAAGACACTTGTGCTTATTTTTGAGCAACAGATATAACATGAATTTGAGCACTTGAAAATGACATTTATGCATGCCAGTAAAATCTGTACCATGCGGGGTTAGCAGCTGCAAGAACAGCAGTTCTTGCATTCAAAGATGTGGTTATTCCAGCCTTGGCAATGCTAACAGTCTGCTGCTCCATAACTTCATGTATAGCTGTACGATCTGATTCATCCATCTTATCAAACTCATCAATAGCACAAATACCCATATCTGCTAGCACCTGAAACACCATCAATTCCTTTCTATTAAGCCCAAGATTTCCAACAAAAAAAATAAAAAAAATAAAAGATAGCAGACCTCTAATTGGCAGTAACACTATGATGACTTGACTATATCAAAGAAAACAATCTAGAAACCAATTGAAAAAGAGGTACCCACGCCATAAGGAGAGGCGATGAGTAATGGGTATCCCAGAGGTTTCGTGTTTTTTATATTATTCGATTGATTTCTGCATCAAAACCTCTGAAATCAATCCAGAATTACAAAGATTAACAACAAGGAATCCTACTGGATACAGCCAACGTGGCCAAACGACATGGCACTCCGAAACTTTATGCACATGTAAACAACCAAACAAACAGAGTGTACATTTTTCTATGGCACCCCAAACAATTACAACATCCATGTTGACTTAGGACAAAAACTGTTTAACACAAGTCTCACCAATGCTCCTCCTTCCAAAACCATCTCATTTGTCACAGGATCTCTCTGAACAGCAGCAGTTAGACCAACTCCACTGCTTCCTCTTCCAGTGGTATACACTCCCCTGGGTGCCACATTTATTATGTGCTTGAGAAGCTGACTCTTGGCAACCCCAGGATCCCCCATCAGACATATATGCAAGTCTCCTCTAATCTGCAATTCCATTCAGTGATATTATAACATTTTGTTAGTCTTATCATAGTAGTAGATATACTAGGAAAACCTAATTAATAAAGGAAAAAACCTACAATATATCTCAACTAACCACAACTTCCACCTTGCTGCAAGGAAAAGGGAATAAAGGAAACAGAAAAATACACTCCATCGTTTGCACAAAACTAGTAACTCTTCGGGACATTAAAATATGAAACTTTGACGTCCCCCATCATTTCAGTTGACTATGCCACTTGCTGTAGTGGTAAGCAAAGTTGATCCGCTAACACATGTATTTAGATCATTTAGTAACATATACCTTCATCCCATCCTTCAATTTGCGGTGAGGAGCACCCACAAGAAGAAGAAGTAGAGCTTTTTTAATATCTTCATGTCCATAAATTTCAGGGGCCAATGAACGAGCCAATTTATTGTAGATATCACCATCCTCAGCCAAACGAGTAATCTGTTCTTCCTCATCTCCTCTGAGTTCATACCTGCAATCGAGTACAAATGAACAATCAAAAAGCTCCCCCTTTTTGATACTTTACCATAAAGCATAACATTAAACTGAGCATGTTTCTCAGAACAAAATTTAGGTAAAAAAACCTCTTTCTGTTAAAAATGTTCTTATTAATTTTAAAAAACAATGAAAATACATCATGGTGTATAGATATGCACAACTTCTGATAATTGAGCACTAGAATTGCTTACTCTTCATATTTTTTCTTAAAATGAGTGACTGACATGGTCTCCAAGTATGTATCTGCAACTAAGCCAGCACGAAGTGCTCTAAAACCAGTGTAAGGAATAGGAAGAAAGATCCCCGATAATTCAACAACATCCCCTGGTGCCACCTGTCAACATTAATACAAAATTTATTACACTTATAATTATACACTTAAATTGAGGCTATAAGTTCTGAGTTGCAGTATAAATGTTACTCAGTTATTCACTTTAAAACCACATCAAAATCTTTGTTTCTTGTTTCCTTTTAGCTGACACAGACTTGCAAGGGCAGTCAAATATAACTGTTATGCCTCTTTTCCAGTGAACTTGAATTTACAGTTTTATCCAAAATTTTGTACGCCCGCAGACTACAATTTAATAGGTCAATACATTTGATGCACAATAAAAATAATAGCCACTGAGATTTAGGGTCATTCCTTCACTCGCTCATGGACAAGAAATGATAAGGTGCATCCTTCCAAAAATTTTATGTAAGCTGACACAAAAATCACAAACCTTTCTAGTGAGTTCTCCTCTTAAATGCACAGTCATTGTCCGAGGAATATGACCTTTTGGAACATGTTCAGCCAACTCTTGAACCTTAGCCTGCAAAGCATCATCTAACATTACAAAATGATGCGCAAAAGAATCCTGCTTATTATTATTGCAATCTGAAAATTGAAAATTATATTAAACTAAAAACCTCCTGAAACTTTAGAAATTTAGATGCTCTGAGTTGAAGGATAAGGTTCCCCTTCGTTTTGTTTATTTTACAGCGTTGGGATGGACACTCAAACAAAGGCATGAAAACACGAGCAGTTACTTCCTGTTTAAAACATTCGATAACAGATGAATCAACAAAATTCAAGTAGAAGAAATGTGAGTCAAATAAAAGTCTGATAAGATTGATGTTGGTAATGATTATGATTTTTTTCAATTGAATTACCTGGTAGATTTCAAAACCACATTCTTCACATGTATATACTGCTACCTGCATAAGTGGCTTAACATCTGAACAACGGGTTATAATACCCGATGTCCTAACAAGTTGCCCAATATATGATGCCTTGACCTCTCTAATAGTAAACGGCCGCCCCTTTGAAGATGCTCTAATATAAACTTCACTGAATCAGGATAAGAAAGCATTAGGCAACTAAACATTTCAAAGATATCAAGTTAAAGTGTCTAGTGCAGTTGATATGAAGCATAGCAGACATTATTTATGGACTAATAATTGAAAACCACAATGCATTTTACAACTAATTTGTATATGCAAAAGTCAGTTGAGAAGTGATATGAAACTTATAACACGTGCTTGACCATTATATTAGGGCCACTTTTCAGCACGACTGAATTTGAAAAACTAAATTATAGCCTCCATCACGATAAATGACACCAAGCTACATATAACCATACACAATATGTACAAAGCCAATTAAATTACCAAATTACTCCTAATAATCTGAATTAAGAAGCGACAGAAAATAGTAGGCTTAAATTCAGAATTAGGCGAACTTAGATCCCAATAAAAGTTGAGAAATCCTTATACTACTAAAACTTAACGAAGAAAAATTTAGTTATCAGCATCATCAATCATAAACTATTACAAAAATAAAATAGAAAAGATCATCCTTAATTTAAATATCTGGAAGAATTTAAGTGATAAGGAAAAGGGATTTTCTTCGTTCTTACTAATAACGCCTGATTTCCGGAGGCATCTTCTGATGCGGATCAGAACCATCAACATTATCTGCCCCGTCCTCGTTTCTCTGTGTCATCAGTATATCATGGTCGTCATCCGGAAAAGCCTCGGTGGGCTCTGGCAATAACTCATCAATTGCAGAAGCAAAAATTCCGATATATCGGCGGGTATTTTCAGTAACTCGCCGAAAAAATTCTTCATCGAAGTCTTTATACTGTCAAACGAAGAAAATTAACAGTGAACAAAAAATTAGGGTTTCAAGCGAACAAATGAACGGTAAATTTTATGTTAAACGAGTGAATAGGCAATTTTATATCAATAAAAAAAGAAAAGCGAGAGAGATAGAGACTGGGAATTACGTTATATAGGTCTTCAAGATCGATCTGGATTGAACGAATTTTACGATTTGCAACTTCTTGCTGAAATGAAGAGAATATGAGAATAACGCATGAACAATATGAGAATAGAAACTGGGCATTTTTTCAAATTTAGGGTTTTCAATCAGTGTCGTTGTTTACAGTGAAAAGAAACAAGAATGAAGCAATAGGAGAAAAAGCGTAGACTTACAAGGATGTTCATGTATTTGGCTTCGCCATTTGCGTCCGCGAAGTTCGAAATGAACTCCTTCGCTAAAACTGCATAAAAAATAAAAAGGAAGAAAAAGAATTAGCATTTTGCGGAATAAATAATAGAAGAAAGATATAGCAATGAAAAATACCTTTGTCAGCATCTAAGTCGAGGTTTTTCATGGTTTGCATTGCAGACGCAGAGAAAGGGAGAGAGAGAGAGGGGAAGAGAGGTCCAGATGAGAATGAAAGAGGAGAGGGGTTTGGCGGCAAATGGTGGGAGGGAAGAAAGGTTTGGCGGGAAAATAAAGAGGTGTGCGTGATTGATACGCTGTATATTGATTTTAAATTTATAAAAACGATTTACTGGCT
>JAXCLQ010000001.1:19723351-19737299 GCA_035584115.1 Cedrela odorata | reverse complement strand
TAATTAAATGGAAGTTAAGCCTACAGTGTCATAACGTGTATCACTACTGCCAACAAAGATACAATACATAGTACAAAATTGGAAGGATAAGCTTTTAAAATGGGCAAATTTTATTTTTCTTTAAAAAAAAAAAAAGTGGGGTAAAACTAAAAATAAATGTAAACCTATGCTATAACTTTCTACAATTTGTTCAGTGTCCTTGTAAACCAGTCCATCAGGAGCTTCATCTTAGCAGAGAGCGCAGCATTCTTTATAAAATAAGATTCAGCATTTGAGAGCATAACCCTTATGTCGTCCTTCACTGCTTCCAAGCTCCTATAGTAGTTGTTCACTAATCTCCACCGGATCACTTCTGGATACAATGGAACTGGAAATCTGCAACGATGAAAGTTAAGAGTTAAAGGAGAAATTTTATTGATTAATATTGTTAATGTTTAACCCACTTGGGCAAAGTCAGGTCATGACTTGATTTCTTTATCATCACATCTGGAGATCATTTATTATGCAAATATATCCAACGTAATACCTCTTCCTACCACCCTCACACAAACCTCAACCCCTTCTCCGCACCCCGACTGCTCCAAGCCAGCTCCACAATAAATAAAAATAATAATAAATAAAAATTAACCAAATAAAAATGCATAACCCCTTTTCTTTCACACCAGCTTTGCTGAGATTTATGATACTTGATCGAGACTCCTATGTCAATAAAACATGTACCCAGAGGAAAATAATGCCAAGCTGAACTGGAAGAGAAGCTGCAGAAAAGAGATACCTGTTTAAGAAATCCAGCTTCTGAGCAGCTTCATTCAATCTTTGAATACCATAATAATCCTGCAACATTTAAAGTAAAATCTATCAGAAGTCTTGAGAAAAACCAACTTAATCCCTCTCTAAGAACTACTGAATATTCAAACGCAATTTGACCAGAACAGAGGAATGACAGAGAGAAAAAGACCTGATTTCTGCTCACTGACTGCTCCAATTTACCAAAAGAAGACAGCAGCTTATCTCTGCTCTCACAATCAATTAGGGGATGCTCCCATGAAATGTTAGGATCATGCAGTTCCCAAGGACTATGTCGATGTTTTTCTCCTGTCTTGTACTCAATTACGTATCTTTCCCAAGGACTATCAGGAAATTCATCAGATTTGGGCTGTGAAGAAATAATTCTACCTTTCCACCAGGTGCCACCTTCCCCATCCGGATTCCTCCACCAAACCTGGCATTTATCCCTTTGTGTCCAATTTCTGTTGATAGCAGCTTCATATAGAGTTTTCTCAACAACAAAATCAGGAAAATCTCTCAGTTCAGGCAGGGTCAACTTGAATGCTTTACCAAACACACTCGATGAAGGATTTACAAATTTAAGGGTGATCTTACAGCAGCTATCCCCAGAACCAGGATATGTAGCATAAACAAGATTTTCAACCTTGCAAGTTTCAGCCATACTTATGTATCCCTTAATTGACCTCCATGGACCTACTTCTCGTGCACCAATTGAATCAATAAATTCTTGATGGCCCTGAAAATAACAGAAGCCTAATTATAAACTGTGAAATCAGCATAAAATGAGAGCAAGTCATGTTAGAGGATTACAAAGGAACAACACCAATTATCAAACAAAATAAAGAAATAAAATACCTGTCTCAAATACACAACTTCATCGCCTAGCTGAGGGATATAACGGTAACCCTCCTCATGCTCTGACAACATCAACCAAGACAATTTTCTAACAGGAAAATTTGACTTTCTTCCAGACAAGAGCCAGGGATGGTCGTCATGATTCCCTCCTTGCCTGTTTCTATTAGACCTTGGTCTTGATTTCACACTTGAAGTTGGAATCCATTCTTCAGGTAAGAACTCATCATGAGCCTTCATGGAGGAATTTCCTACCTTTTTTGATGTCCCCACCAAATCATGGCCAGGTCTCGACTTAAAGTTAAGGTTAACAGCAATGGGCTCCCGTGAAGTTACTTTCATCTTCATGGGTCTTGTTTTACGCGTTGAACCAGTAGCCGCTTCAGGGGAATCAATTCCTGAAGCTCCATAGTTGATGCCGTCAGAAGTATTTTCCTCCATGCCACCATCAAAACCTTCCATATCAGTCCTAGTCTTAAAAGAACTTTTACTCCTCCTACAGTCATCATGCATCTTTAACTTGAAATTTGAATTTAGTAACTGGTCAGAGCTAGATCTGCCAGAACCTTCACCCTCTTCTGGTACTTCAGAAATTAGATTCCCTCCCTGCACAAGGGACTTTCAGAAGCTAGATCACCTTCAGCACAAGGCATTGAAGTAATGAATTTTTGTTTAGGACTTTTAGGATTCCTCAAAATACCTTTTGTTCTTATTCTTACCTTGAGGGGTGGATTCTGTTTAAGTTCATGAGGGTAGTTTGTGCCAACATCTTCTTTACAAGCTGTATAAACATCACCTTTCTGTTGGTAGTTACCCAGGGTTGATGAATCAAATGATGAAGATTTTTTTATATCCTCAGAAGGAGCAAGTACTTCATTTCTCACACTATACAGATCCAATAGTGCACCACTTCCAAACTTTTCTGTATCCCTGCAAGACAACATACATCAAGAATATAAGCTTCTGAATTAGGTGAAATTTCCTACATCCATTCTCAAAATTAAAATACCAGTTGATATCACTTCTGCTATTGTTAAAATTTGCAGCAAGTCCACTTGATGCATCAGTTGGCATCACTACTCCTGTACTTGAATGCTTGGATGTCCGGATCTTGACCCCTCCCCATCTGATTTTGTTCTCCTCATCACCTGCAGATTCCTCCAGATAATTGTCATACTTTTCTGCTTCACTTCCATCTGTACAATCAATTCTGTTGTGGTTTTCAGACAACTCCACATCAATCCCACCTGCAGAAGATGACCCTGGCTCTTTCAAGCTTACATCAATTTTTCTTTCTTCGGTAGTCTCTTGAGGATATCTAGAAGAAGATTGCAGTAACTTAGCCTGATCATCAACATTTACTCTGGTGTCTTGTGAAGGCGGAAGCTTCTTAGAGTCACGAAGTGAAAATTTTAAGACCAATCTCTTCCTGTTTCCAATATTTGACTGAGATTCTGGGAGTTCAAGAGGCTTGACTATATACTCAGACTCTAGTTGTTCCCTCTTATGTTGCTGTTGCGAGTTCTGCAAGTTTCTATCAGATTCTTTGCTTTGAATGTGTGAATCTTGCAGATCTGTATCACTGTTTGATGAATTGTATTCTGAATCTGAGTCATCTTCACCTGTTGAAGTTCCTGTAATTCTAGAGAACATATTACGAGCATTGCGTGCAGCAACTCGCTGAGGCCTCGATGAGTTTGCTTTGGAGGATTTCCTCTTTAAAGCCTTCTGGCTACTTTTTGATTTCTTATTTCTGTTACTGCCAGAAACAGATCCATCACGCTCATTCAAATTCCTCTTCTTGACACGCCTCCCAGATGCAGTCTTCAACTCAACCTGAAAAGCAGCAAAATTTAGTCATATAGAAGCAAACAGGAATCAAACTGACATAGGTCAAAGACCAATTACTTCAGTCCTGTGTTTTCTTCTTCTCAATCTGCGAAGTCTATCTCTATGACTACATTCAACCTCACTGTCTCCTGCACTGCAATCGGGATCAGTGGAAGAAGTGGAACACAATCTTCCTTGCTCAGCTTCACTGGTAAATTCCTCAGCAACATTGTACTCTGAATCATTGTCATCACTTATGATTTCATTTTCCGGCTCCCAGTACACAGCATCTATGAACTCAGCTACTGGCTCCATCATTCTCTCCAAATCTTCCAAGGGAGGCATTGCATAATCCTGGCCTAAACTAAAATCCAGTCCAACCGCCAGTTTTATGGATGATGGGCGCCATTCAACACCCAGTGCACCAAGCCGATGTTGCTGGTACATACTCTGGTAAGGTTCTTGATACGGAATCATACCTGAAATTTCCCACTAAAGGAAAAGTAAGAAAAGTGTGGCTCAAAATAACACAGTTTATCACACAAGATGGAGCCATAACCATACTTGAATCACAAAGAGGATCCTGAATGTTCCTTCTATGTGGAGCAAGCTGTGTCTCCTGTAAATAATTCATAGAATGCAAAACATTAAAAAGATCTTTGACTAATCAGTTCCCCTATGTATAGGTGCTGCTCTGAAATTAACTAAGTTTTTCAAATGTTCAAGCTCACAAAATTTAATTAAATCCAATAAACCTGTACAGACATGGCACATTTAGAAAAGTAAACTGCTTATAATAGGAGGGAAAAATTGAAAACCTTTTAAGTTAAGAAAGGGTAATGAAAATAAATGTTATCCATCCAACATCTTAAGTACTGACAGCAGAGACAGACAGAATTCACCAAACAAAAATGTAATAACAAGTGTTCACTAACTTGATCAAGTACATTTCCAAGAGTATCACGGATAAGAGGTCGATAATCCCCAAGGAAGAACTGCCACAAAAGTCACATATTGACAACCATCAAAAGTAATTGCAACATACCTATTAGGTAATGAAGAAGAAAAATGAAAGAAGACAGTACAGAAATTTCTGGTACCTGATCGTATTTGGCATCCTTTTGAGACTCGCCCTGACCTGTGTTTAGCAAATATATCTGGCCAACATCATCTGAAAGAACAATTGATGTCCCATCCCTATGTGCGGAGAAAAATATTCTTGTTACGTAAAGAATGCTATGATTTAAACACTGCAAGAGAATAGTTGCCAAAATCTAGCAAGTATTTCAACCCAAAATGCATATAACAAAAACTATAGGATCACAAACTTGGAATTAAATAAAATGATTTCAGTGGGAAAACTATTTGAGAGATCAAACTGCCTAGCACAGCAGCTAAATCAAATTATGTAGAAGAAATACATAAATATAAACCAAACCCCTCCCCAACCCAGTGTAAATAGGATTTGAATCTCAAATCTGTAGTACCACGCCAGGACCCAAATAAATGATCTACATAATCACTAAAGTCTAGCCATCCAGACTAAGGGAAAAGTAAAAAAATACTCACTAATTTCAACAACATTTAAAAGAAAAACTCAAAACATGGAACAGAGGCTAAATGGAAGTCACATAGATCTATCTCACAACTTTATCTGAAAAGAGCAATGAAGTTATGTTTTCATAAGATCGATACTGTTATAACATCAAATGAATCAGACTAGTGAAGCAGAAGGTTAAATAATTCATCATTGATTTTTTACAAATGTCGAAAACCGGTCAAATATCTTCAATTCCACCATGAAGCGCACACATCATGCATGGCATGCTCTTTGAGGCATGATGTTCATGACAGCAATCTCCATCTTAAGGTGATTTTGTTGGTGAACCTTAGCACAAAAGCTTGACACACCTCTTCATAAGTTGTTGAGCTCTATAATCAAGACCTTATGCGGATATGTTCCATGGTCTGTGATCTTGACCGACAAAAAACAAATTTGAATACAATAGCAAACTAAAGCGCATATACTAGTGTACGAATCCCAAACTTTGTATAAGGAAGTTAAAATTAAATATTCTTCAACAATGAAATGAATTGTAGGCAAACAAACCCATTTATCAATAAATATATCCATACCAAATAAACAGAAAACTCTCTAGTCAACAAAAGGAAAGAAACATCATTTCTACAGTTCACTTACGGTGAAAACTTTCCATCAACCAACTTGAAACGTCCTATTTCATATATCCGAATAGGTGTGCCCTCCCATATCTAGAAATGGATAATAGCACAAAATTTCAAGGCACAATAAAAAAAATTAATAAAACTGCAAGGAAACTTTAAGAACCAGTGACTTACGTCCCAGACTATTGTTTTTCCATCATACCCAGCACTCATAGCAATTCTAGGGTTGAAAGGATGAACATCCAAAACATAGGACTGCCAAGAATTCAACAATAAAGGAGTGAACCACTGAAGCCAAAAAAATGGACAAATATAAAATTTTGATGATGGCGGGAAAAAAAAAAGAAGACAAAATGCCTTAGTGATCAAAATCTACCCTCCACTGGGAACAAAAGTTAGAAACCACTTACAGATGCAGTATGACCAGTCAAAGAATGTACCAAGCTACCATCAACAGCATTCCAAACACATATTCTGCAATCTGCATTAGTAAGACGTAATTGCAACTATCAATATAAATAAATAAGGACAAGATCCAACTACTAAGAAAAGATCTTAAACGCAGCAACAAAATAGCATTCAATCACTTGAATTAATAAATCCTTATTATTATCCCTAAGCATTTTAAAACAACCGTGCAATGGTTCAACTCATTTTACACCCGGCAGGGAGAGATATGAGCTCTTTTAGTGTCTCATTTTATGTCTGAAACAATTCAGAATTCTTCAAAACCAGAAGAAGCTTGACATTTCAAAATCTGCATTCTAATAAAAAATTCAAAATTGAAGGTAAAGATTTAAATTGGACCTTCTGCTCAAGAAAAGATTAGCACCAACTGTACATTACGAAACCAAAATGTTAATAGGCATGACCATCTACCAATACTAATATTGATTTATAAAATAAAATGAGAAATGCTAGCAGTGGTTCAAGTGAGTCATGACAGCACTGAGAGATGCTAGCGGTGGTTCAACGAACAAAAATTTAACTTAAGAGTGATTGGTTGAATTAGTGGGCTGCAAAAATATGATGGGGCAAAGTTTTAGGCGCTTGACAGAAGAAAATGTGTGGTGGAATATAATAACCTGAAGATGTGCCTCCAGACAAAAGGTTATCTAAACTCATCAAGTAGAATTCATAATCACACTTAAGTAGTATGGACTAGCACTTAGTAATAACAAGGAAATGGTAAGCTGGAAACATTTTGTCAATATTCAGGCTAATGATAATTATTTTACCCATGATAGCTGCAAGCACAAAGCGATTATCCAGACTCCACACAATCATGTTAACACCACGAGGAGTTGGGAGGAGCCTTTGGCGAGGGCCTCCTCGAGGAGGTTGAGGAGGGAGTGGAGGAGGTGGAACTTTCAGATGATATGCGCGTGCCCAACGTCCAACTTTTCCCTGAAACAATAAGAGTATTATAAATGAGAGAAAATCCAAATGTGCTTTGTACTTTTGTTGCACGCATAAAATTCAACTGCTATCACCAGAACTCTTCATGAACACGGTAATATAAATAACTCACAAGAAATTTTACAAGAAAAAGAAAACACATCTCCAACTACATCTCAGATATAAAACCTCGACCTAAACTCATTGAAAAAACTCACATGGGATCTACGTGATCTTGGTATCCATATAATTGCACTACCATCACGAGAACATGTAACGATGTTGTCATGACAGAACCTTAAAGGAACAAGGGTTCACAAGAACAAAAGAATCTTTATTGAATAGACGCAAAAACAAATAAATACTACTAATAATAAAAATAATTGCAGAAATTGTTAAAAGAAGATCTCAACAGACCAGTAGTTCTTAAATTTTGGAACATTTTCCTCCTTCAAAGTGTCAGACATTGAAGATCTTGAAGCCACAGCACAGCCACTGCAGATGGAAGCAGCCAAACAGGAATGAGATTTTGTGAAGACAAAGACATATACAAAGGACTGACTAACCTAAACTGGACATAATTGACATCATTTTCATGCCCAGATAATACATCCAGCTCATGAATTGGTTGTTCGGAGTTATCTGCACTAGATTTACAGGCACTCCAGACCTGCAAATATCTGATTCTCAGTAAAAATATACAACTAACTTAACAGAAATATTAACCAACAGAAGAAATTAAATTAAATAAAATAGAAGATGAACTCTACGACATATGAGAAAAGTTCAAGGGTTTCACACACCCTTGCAAAAGTGTCAGAGCTGCCAGTAACAAAAACAGTTCCATTGGCATTGTATGCACAACATAGTATCTGATGGCTCTGCAGACCATTACTAGATGAAGGTCCATTACTGGATGGAACATTGCTCTTACCTACAAATCTTCTCAGTTAAAGCATTTTCACATATTCCAGATACAAATTTACAGTTGATTAACAACACAGAAGCAATTATCAAACCAGTGGTAGAATCTGAAGGTTTGGGTAGGTATATTCGCGGACTACATTGGGAATATCGAGCATCCCAGATTCGACAAGTTCCATCATCCGATGACCTACAAATATCAGCAGGATTACCATATATGCAAAAAGAATTCCAATAAATCACCTTTGTAGCAGCCCACACAGGTTATGGGTATAATAATTGTCCACCCCCAAGCATTGCATTCAATATTTCAAAAAATGATTCATAATGGTCAAAAAGAGCATGATAGAACTGAAATCTCTTCATGCAACCCCTATCAGAATCAAGCTTTCACATTAATGGGAACATCAGATCAACTAAGAAAATCAAGGGGAGTAACAATAGGGAACATATCTCTGGAACTGAACTCACGATAAAAGCTGATAAATAGCACTAGGCCTCGGACTAAATGCAATGGCAGTAACAGTTCCCGTGTGTCCTCGCAAAACTGAAATTGGTAATCCATCCGGCAAGCGCCACTACAAAAGTCCAAAAGAACTATACAATTTTCAAAGAAAACAAATTAGAGATACTCAAAAGTTAGGTAGGTTATGCTTACAACTCGAATAACGAAATCATTTGAAGCGGATGCCACCAATGTATTATTCGAACTTACAGCCAAGTCCGTTATGTCACCCTTCAGTAGGTTAAACATAAAGTATCTGAGTAAACAAACTTCAAAAGGCTACAGTGATATTTTTAAAAAATAAGAAAACCAAACTCACTTCATGTCCACGACAACTGGCCAAGCAGAATGCAGTTTCCATTGACCAGATTTTGACAAGGCGGTCATCCGAACCAGTAATAACGTATCTTCCTGAGCGATCAAATATGGCTACAAGATACAAGCAATAATATTTTTCAAACCCCATATCCATCATCTTTGTAATATTTGCTAATACAGCAATAGGAAACTTGGTAAGCAGCAAGAAAATAAAAAGAAAAAGTTTAAAGAACAAGAACAAGAACATAAACTAATAAAGTACAAAAAAGTAAAGTTAATTACTAAACTTGAAGTTGTTGATTATTAATACCAGACTGGTGACACCAACCAAACTACTATCAGAATTACCTTCCTCTCAAGCTTCCATTTATCCTCTCATCACCAGTAACTGAATAAATTAAATGACAAATTCTGTATAAATAGAGAGAGAAGAAGAAATACCACAACTATAGATATTCAGGCCCAATTAGTTCAGATTTGAAAATCTTCTTGGAATTCAGAAAAAAAGATTAAACAACACAGAATCTTTTTGAAGAGACTGCTGAATTTTTTTACGCCACCTTTAACTATTATTAATTTTAAAAAGAAAAAAGGCTATCACTCGAGATACAACTTATCAAAGCAATAAATATACGGTAAGAACCACATCAATGTCATAGCTGACTAGCAATATCCCAAAAAGACTTAAAAACTACATGCAGTAAACGAGCAATGGTTATCACAATATAGTCAAGAAAGCTCTTAATTACAAGTTCAAATGATAAGAAAAAGCATACCACAATAGACTGCATCACGGTGACCCCTTAGCTTCTTTATATTTTGCATTTTTTGCACCATGGTTGATGGTTTTGCGATCGCATAACATGCAGAGCGAATAGATGGAGCACGATGGTGCTTTGTGAAACCTCCTCCGATTTCCCTTAAACTTAACCCATGAACCTGATCAGCCTGCATGTGGGGCCAACGCAAGTAAGCTGGCAGAGGCTTAACTTGCTTATAGTCCATACTCCTACCACCTGCAACAACAGGATGGAAAAATGTTGCAAATAAACTAAATGGATCATGCAAATGCCAAGAAGCACAAAAAAGTGGGACAGTGCACATGTAAAGGACCAGGGAGAGATATTTAATACTTAAATTCCTACACATAAAAAATGGCTAATGCTCAAAAGCACAAACAAAGGAGCAATCCAAATTATCCAACATCTAAACCAACTATCCACAGGTTTGCACAACTCTCCTCTTGCCCTTTTTATGTAATAACCTACTTTTCACTGCACAAGGAAAGAGAGAGAGAGAGAGAGAGAGAGAGAGAAGAACTCTCATAGAACCAAGGAGTAAGTTGATGACTTGCAAGCTGCTACCAAAGAATTTGAAAACAGATGGTGTATGATGGGGATTCAAGCTGGGTGTATAGCCTCAGAAGTATTTATATTACACAAAGGAAGCAAGGTATGTGAACCATAACGCATCAGTCAAAGTACAGTTATTTTCATTATTCCTCAAGATATTGTATGATATAAAACTTTCACTAGATTATTTGAATCTAAATTGTTTATTCAAAAACAACTTACAGATAAAACAAAATCACAAAGAAATGAAAAATATTCCATTATGTCACTTAAAAAGACAATATGCCACGGTCAACCGGACTTGCTGGTCTCCAGACATTGGATACTTAATCCATAAATTACACATGCATGTTGGCCACAGATTCATGAATTAATCCCATGCAGCGCAAATTTCAAGAGAACTGCAAAGTTAAATTTTAGATCTATGATAATGGCGGCTGATTAGCAAGAAATGAGTAAGCCTTGACCATTTTGATAGAAATTTTTTCACAAAAATAGCTCTGTAAGGCCCTCAAATCTGGGAACTCAAGTTCATACTCCATCCAACCACCATACTTATTACCCATGCCTTTGTTAAAGCTAGTACCTTTTCCCCCTTTCTTTCACTTACCCTTATTTACTTACAAATATATGAAAGAAAAAATTCTGCTCTCAGGATTTTCTTTTATATCAGCTTTCTTCATTAAAAGCATGTAAGATATGGAGCCAAAATGAAATCATAAACTAAAATAGTTTTTTTTTTAAAAAAATTTTTATAGTAAAATTTTATTCAATCCGAAACTATAATGGTAATAAAGTATAAACGCTCTGGAGGTACTCTCACTCTCAAAACTATGAATTTTCACCCTCTCACCCTCCAAATTGGTATCCTGACTCCAAACCATTATTAAAGACATTTCTAATATCAAAATTCCTATCATTGTTAACTAAGATAAAAAAAATAATAAATAAATAAAAAGAGAAAAACGAGCAGAGGGGGAAACATAATGAAAGCATGTCCAAATGCATCTGAAAATACCAAAGCAAGAAGCAACGTTTCTCCAAGATTACAACCCAATATGGAAGAAGTCAAATTTATTTCAAAAAATAGTCTCATAGAACAGAAGCAAACCACAATGTTGTATCACATACATTGCAGAAGCGAAAAGGAGCCAGATCCCAGTAATGTAGGAACGTCAGCAGCATTTGGGGCAATTCCACCAATTCTGCCATGCAAAGGAGAAGCTTTATACAGTATCAGTTGCCTCAGAAGCTTTACTAAGTGATCCCTTCCAATGTGAGAATACCTGATAGTTATACAAATGGAAAATCAATAAATTAGAAATCGCATAACACAGAGATAACATGAAGTAAACTCAATAGAGAAGAAAAGAAAGCACAAGACCAAACAAAACTTGTATTATGGCTTGAACAGACTCTGAAAATGCATGGTTCTCACTCAAGTTTACACTACCCCAGACTGGAAAAGTTACTCACCAAGAGTTACTTTAAGATCAGTCACCAGATCAATTACTTAATTTTTCAAGAAAACACATAACAACAGCAACTAACTTTTTCACAGAAACTTTGAATCCTTTACGAGTGTTGAATGTTCTTTAAGGAAGAGCTATTAAAATACTTCCCAAAATAAGACAATTGTTGTTCCGTTCTCAATCAGTGAAACATTCAATAGTAGGTAGCAGGAAGATTACATGACACCAAAGCATCCAAGGAATGAAGTACAAAATCTGGAGCACATTACAATAAGTTTCCAGACAGTGATTCTAAACTTGTTATCTGCCTTAACACAGAAATTGCAATAAAAGAAAATGTAGCTATACCTCTCCACTAATTTGTCACAACTTAATGGGAAAGAGATGCCGTCATCATTATCATTCCCACCATGTGCACCACTCCTTGAAAACCAAGCATGATATCTTCTAGGTAGAAGCTGATGTTCTAAAAGCTCATTCCAGAAAGGTCCCAGAGTCTTCTGGCATGGTCCAGAAGATAGAAAATGCATGATCAAAAAGTAAACTTCTCTGAGGTCTATATTTACATCAGTCTCGACAGCCTGGCTGGAAACTATATCTTGTTGCTCTAACTGAGCCATCTCCTGCACCGTATTCAAAAAATTCAAAGCTGCTTTACTAAGAGAAGATGCACCACTGGAAGATGTATGCTTCCAATAGTCCATAATTTTAGTACCACCTAAGACAATAGAAGAAGCAGTTAAAAAATTTAACATAAAAGATTTGTATTGACTTTATGCAGACTAAAAAATTTGCTAGAAAAGATCACACAACCCATCTACAGAAATGGACATCTAGTTCACCAAATAAAATCAATTTTGTTACCCTTAAAGATTTCAGTAACCCAGACAAGGGAATACAATCTATGTATGGAAATAACATTTTCTTTACAGACATCAATAAAGTATCAGGCAGCACAACATGATAATAAACACTAACCTTCCTCCTTCAATCAAGAACTCTAGGTTCTTGCCAAGGTTACTAGCTCTTACGCTATTACTTATATAGATGTCTGAGAGCAGAAGTTTGGGGGATAACTAAACCTAGCTAAAGGACCTATGACATAACTACTTCATGGTTCGTACATCCATTCTTCAAGGGTATACAGTTAGTTCCATCCAAACAAGTAACAATCATACCAAGAAACAATCGAATGTGCTGCTAGTAATTATCAAAGAAGATTATATACTGTTCTATTGCTTCCTCGTTATATTCTATCTGAATTTTTCCCAAAAAAAAAAAATTTCTTATAAACTGTTGAAGTAAATACCAGATACACGCCACTAACTTCTCAAAGTGGATTTTCGAAATGGTGTGTCACAAATGAAACTCCAACTCCAATCTCCAAGAATGATATCTAGTCACTGACATGAAAAGCTAACAGAAATATCGTTTCAACTGCAAAATCATCAAGTACTCTACCAGGAAACATCAAATTCAAAAAAATCCGTACTCAAGCAACGGAAAAACATAAGAATTAAACAGGTCAAGATCTAATCCGGGACACATGCAAACGCGCCAAACAGAATTTTATTCACTGCCAAATAAAAAGGAAAAAAAAACATCTTATTACCTTAGTTAGTGACGGTTCAGATACCAAACATGGTGCTGTTCAAGACAGCAGTAACTTATTAGCTGTGATTGGGAGTTTGAGAGCTTGCAGATATGGAAATTAAAGGACTATATTAAAAAAACAAAGAAAGAAACAGTGAATTTTAGGTGTTCAAGTATGAAAAAAATATTTCGGGACGGGGCTCAGTTACATTTTGTATTTTGGGGATTTCTAGTCAGTGTTTCTGTAAAGAGAGCAAACAGAAGAAGAACAAACGTACGAAAATGGAGGGATTTAAAACTCTCTGAGAAATAAAAATTGGAGGAGAAAATATTCTGAGAAAATTAAAAACATTTGTACAGCGTAAAGCCCAGCCCGAGAGATGAAAAGACATGCAAGCCCCTGTTCAGAATTGTCAAAGCCTTCAGTCACGATGTAATAATCGCGCCAACGATATGGCTACTTTCGTCCTTTAAAATAATGGGAATAGATTTTATCCATCAAACGGCGTCGTGTGAGCACTCGGTGTGATATTTTGTTGCCATAACGTTTTTCTTTGACTTTTACACAAACAAAAGGTCCAAAACAATTGCGGAATTTCAAAACTACTCCAACCATTACGGAAACACTTCCCTTTATTAGCGCAGATATAGTTCTAATCAGAAGAAAATCAATCGATCATTTTTTTCAGAATTATTTAATGCCACACTGCGTCATCATTAACTATATTAGA
>JAXCLQ010000001.1:19707190-19723251 GCA_035584115.1 Cedrela odorata | reverse complement strand
TAATCAGAAGAAAATCAATCGATCATTTTTTTCAGAATTATTTAATGCCACACTGCGTCATCATTAACTATATTAGAATTAATTCGACCAACATTTCTACAAAAACAAGCAGGAAGAATCGGAAATCTTGCTTATTTGTATGCAGTCACAATAGTGCAGCGCCTCCAACAGAACTGATGCTCCGCAGTCTCTTTCATGATAAATTTACATAACAAACCCATTGCCGAACAAATACTTGCGAGCTTTATTTGATGTCTTACTCAAAACTCAATAAGCTGTTGTATAAACTTTTCGATTCCAAATTTCAGTACAGGTCAAACAGCTCTAGCAACTACGGTTGTAGTCTTCTACAATGCTAGTTAAGTTCAATTACAGCTCAAACAAAGCTAAAGCATGACTTATCGCCTATAGTTGAAAAATATTTTAAATTGATTGGCCTGGACTGCTCCTATATTTTGACAAGGGATTGCTGCCTCTAATTGATTTACAAGTAAGGGCAGATCAAGCATCAATGAAGCGGATATCAAATGTATGGGGGTGTATCTGCCAGACGTTTAATGCTGCATATTCCTCTAAACATTCTTTCAATTGTGCTTCGCTGTATCCCTGTACATCAATTACACACAGGAGCTTAAATGTTAAGAGAATATTAACCTGTCTCAACTAAAATGCATGCTTTGAAATAGAAAGAACAGTAGATATTGGATACTTGTAATAGAAAAAACATATGCTCAAGGTGCTGGTTTTAGATGAACTTTTCCCTTGGCAAAATGCAGTTCTCACAACATCCTAGACAGGCATCACAATTGTCTGTTTCTACAAAGTTCAGGGTCAACTCGAGAAATCAGACTACTTGAAAGAAACTCGTAGAATGGTTCTTCACCTTTAGGCAGGCATTTTGGAGGACCAAAACATAAGGTAACCAGCAACTAAAGCTGAATTGCATCCTCAATCGAGTACTAACCTTCCTAGAAATCCAGTTGAGTGCATGACCATAGCTCACGTCTAACTTGTTACTCCTTGCAGCCTCATCCCGCAAAATTGAATAGATATCAGAGATAGCATCCAGACCAGCTCTCTGACGATCATCAGAATACAAAGAGAACTTAGACATCTGCATTAACCTAAGTGCCTCATCCACATCACTCTGAGCAACAGTTTCTGAGAATCGAAGTCTTGCTAGTGCCTGTAAACCAAAAGAAAAATCAATTTCAAATGCTTTGATATAAATCAAGAACAGAGATGTCTAGCATATATATCTGTTGCTCCACTGGTAACACATCTGACTAGCAGGAGAAAATCTCTTCAAACAAAACAGTTGAACCCAGTTTATACCTAAATCATCCATCCAGAGTGTCCAACATTTTGAACCAAGAAAGATGGCTTGTGTTGCCTAGAAATCACATCTAGCTATCACAACTAAGTGGTTACCCTCTCCTTGCCCACCCTTGACCCAATTCACTGCCTCCCCAGTCTGTTTTAACAATCAAAACAAAAGGAAAACAGAAAAATCTACCATCATCAACAAAACAGATGGTATCTGAACTTACAGCTGATATCCGCAGAATGCTAAGCAAAGTTCTCACTGTTGTATATGAATGAGGGGAATTCGATTTAGCTTCTTCTTGCCGAATGCTGGAGTATGCAGTAGCAATATATTCCTCCAGCTCCCTTGGAACACAAGGGGACAATCTTCTTGCAGCAGAAATATATGCACTACAGACCAGGAAAAAAATGTCAATATTTGTTTGTTGTTGAACCATGACTGGTTCATCTTTCAACATCTATGATAGAAGACATAAGTAGATCATTAGAAGTACAGAATACCTATCATAAATATTAATGACTTTTCACTAATATCTGAAAAGACTTGGCATTTGCACAAAATGGAATCATCACATATAAAGAAATACAGCCATAAAGGGAGTACATCAATGAACAAAATTTGCACTTGTACGGACAAAACACCATTAACAGAGGTCTACCTCAACAGCCCATCTAATGATGGAGCAACCCATTATCATATTGCAATCTCTGTCAGCATAATTTAAATGCTATATACAAGAATCCACGATGTAGAAACTAATAGCTATAAAACAGATCATACATAAAACTAGTGGTAATCACTTCCACGTAAAAAGCAATTTTGGTATTTACCGAAGAACAGATGGCTCGAGAGGAGTAAAACCAAGAGCAGGAGACTCCTTATTCTGGTGCACATAGACAATATGCCTAGCCATTTCAAGATCACTATCCATATCTGCTCGATCTAGGATCAGCCACAGAAGATCAAACCTTGATAGAAGGGCAGGAGGGAGATTGATATTTTCAGCTGGTGTTCTCCGTAGATCATATCTTCCCCTACAACAAGCATTATGAGCCCCCAACATTAGTATTTTAAATTTGTATATAAACTAGTATATTCATAAAAATAAGCAAGACACTTGTGCTTCTAGCAGAAAAGTTTCCATATATTTGAGAAACAGATATAACATGAACTTGGGCATTTGAAATGACATTAGTGAATGCCAATAAGGTCTGTACCACGCAGGATTAGCAGCAGCAAGAACAGCAGTTCTTGCATTCAAAGATGTGGTGATTCCAGCCTTGGCTATGCTAACAGTTTGCTGCTCCATAACTTCATGTATTGCTGTACGATCAGATTCATCCATCTTATCAAACTCATCAATAGCACAAATACCCATGTCTGCTAGCACCTGAAACACAGTCAATTCCTTTCTATTAAGCCAAAAATTTCCAGAAAAACAACCAGATGGCAGACCTCTAATTGGAAGTAACACTACGATGAGTTGACTTGATCAAGAAAAACAATCTAGAAATGAATTAAAAAACAGGAACCAGCCATTAGGAGAGGCAATGAGTAACGGGTATCCCAGATGTTTCATGTTTTTTATATCATTCAATTGATTTCTGCATTTAAACCTCTGAAACCAATTCAGAATTACAAAGATTAACAAAAAAGGAATCCTTCTGGAAACAGCCAACAACTTGGCACTCCGAAACTTTATGCATATGTAAACAATTAAACACACAGGGTGTACATTTTTCTAAGGCACCCCAAACAATTACAACATCCATGTTGGCTTAAAGATAATAAAATGTTCCACAAAAAACAGAACACATCTCACCAATGCTCCTCCTTCCAAAACCATCTCATTTGTCACAGGATCTCTCTGAACAGCAGCAGTTAGACCAACTCCACTGCTTCCTCTTCCAGTGGTATACACTCCCCTCGGTGCTACATTTATTATGTGCTTGAGAAGCTGACTCTTGGCAACCCCAGGATCACCCATCAGACATATATGCAAGTCTCCTCTAATCTGCAATTTCATTCAGTGATATTATAACATTTTGTTAGTCTTATCAAAGTTGAAGATATGCTAAGAAAACCTAGTTAATAAAGGAAAAAACCTACAATATATCTCAACTAACCACAACTTCGTACTTGCTCAGCAAGGAAAAGGGAACAAAGGAAATAGAAAATTACACTCCTTCATTTTGCTCAAAACTACAAACTCTTGAGGAAAATAAAATATGATTTCAGATGATTATGCCACTTGCTGTAAGCAAAGTTGATCCGCTAACATGTTAACTTAAATCATTTAGTAACATATACCTTCATCCCATCCTTCAACTTGCGGTGAGGAGCACCCACAAGGAGAAGAAGTAGAGCTTTTTTAATATCTTCATGTCCATAAATTTCAGGAGCCAAAGAACGAGCCAATTTATTGTAGATATCACCATCCTCAGCCAAACGAGCAATCTGTTCTTCCTCATCTCCTCTCAGTTCATACCTGCAATGGAGTACAAATGAACAATCAAAATGATTCTCCTTTTTGATACTTTTCCACAAAGCAAAACGTTAAAATGTGCATGTTTCTCAGAACAAAATTTAGGTAAAAAGAATCTTTCTAGTCAAACTGTTCATATAAATTAAAAAGACAATGAAATATATTGTTGAGGATAGATATGTACAACTTCTGATAATTGAGCACCAGAATTGGCTTACTCTTCATATTTTTTCTTAAAATGAGTGACTGACATGGCCTCCAAGTATGTATCTGCAACTAAGCCAGCACGAAGTGCTCTAAACCCAGTGTAAGGAATAGGAAGAAAGATCCCTGATAATTCAACAACATCGCCTGGTGCTACCTGTCAACATTAATACAAAATTCATAACTTTGATAGAAGTAGTATCATGAAGTATCTGCAACCGTGCAAATTTTGGAAACAAACAAATATACACTTAAATAGAGGCTATAAGTTCTGAGTTGCAATTCTACATGTCACTCAGTTCTTCACTTTAAACCCACATTACAATTTCTGTTTCTTGTTTCCTTTTAGCCAATACAAACTTGCAAGGATGGCCAAATATATCTGCTATGCCTCTCTTCCAGTAAACTTCAATTTATGTTATTATCCAAAATTTTGTATACCCACAGACTACAATTTAATAGATCAATGCATTCGATGATCAATAATAGCCACTGAGATTTAGGGTGATTCCCTCACTCGCTCATCAACAAGAAATGAGAAGGTGTATCCTTCCAAAAAATTTATGTAAGCTGACGCAAAAACCAGTAACCTTTCTAGTGAGTTCTCCTCTTAAATGCACCGACATTGTCCGAGGAATATGACCTTTTGGAACATGTTCAGCCAACTCTTGAATCTTAGCCTGCAAAGTATCATCTAACATTACAAAATGATGTGCAAAAGATTCCTGCTTATTATTGTTGCAATCTGAAAATTGAAAATAATATTAAACTAGAAACCTCCTGAAACTTCAGAAACTTAGATGCTCTGAGTTGAAGGATAAGGTTCCCCTTCGTTTTGTTTATTTTACAGCGTTGGGATGGGCACTCAAACAAGGGCATGAAAACACGAGCAGTTACTTCCTGTTTGAAACATTCAATAGTAGATGGATCAACAAAATTCATGTAGAAGAAAAGTGAGTCAAATATAAGTCTGATAAGATTGATGTCGGTAATCATTACAAGTTTTTCAATTGAATTACCTGGTAGATTTCAAAACCACATTCTTCACATGTATATACAGCTACCTGCATTAGTGGCTTAACATCTGAACAACGGGTTATAATACCCGATGTCCTTACAAGATGGCCAATATATGATGCCTTGACCTCCCTAATAGTAAATGGTCGCCCCTTTGAAGATGCTCTAATATAAATTTCACTGAATCAGGAGTAAGAAAGCATTAGGCAACTAATATTTCAGAGATATCAAGTTGAAGTACCTAGTGCATTTGATATGAAGCATAGCAGACATTATTTATGGACCAACAACTGAAAAGCACAGTGCATTCACAACTAATTAGTAAAAGGAAAAATCAGTAGAGAAGTAATACAAAACTTGCGACAAGTGCTTGACCATAATATTAAGGCCACTTTTCAGCAAAATTGAATTCAAGAAAACTAAAATATACCCCAACCATGATAAATGACACCAAGCTACAAATAATCGGACACAATATATATAAAGCCAACTAAATTACCAAAGGGTTCACATTAATTTCTCAAAACCTTGGGAGAGGTATGTACACCAATTACCAAATCACCTCTGACGATATGAATTAAGAAATGATAGAAAATAGTAGGCTTGAACTCATAATTAGGAGAGCTTAGATCCATTATAAAGTGGAAAAATCCTTATTCTACTTAATAAGCTTTAACTAAGAGAATTTTTGTTATCAACATCATCAATCATAAACTATTACGAAAATAAATTAAAAAAGATCATCCTAAATTTGAGTATCTGGAAGAAGTTCAGTGATAAGGAAAAGGGATCTTCTTCATTCTTACTAATAACGCCTGATTTCAGGAGGCATCTTCTGATGCGGATCAGAACCGTCAACATTATCTGTCCCATCCTCCCTTCTCTGTGTCATCAGTATATCATGGTCGTCATCCGGAAAAGCCTCGGTGGGCTCTGGCAATAACTCATCAATTGCAGAAGCAAAAATCCCGATATATCGGCGGGTATTTTCAGTAACTCGCCTAAAAAAATCTTCATCGAAGTCTTTATACTGTTAAGCCAAGAAAATTAACAGTGAACAAAAAATTAGGGTTTCAAGCGAACGAATGAATGGTCAATTTTACATTAAACGAATGAAGAGTCAACTTTATATCAATAAAAAAAAAAAAAAGGGAAAAGAGATAGAGACTGGGAATTACGTTAAATAGGTCTTCAAGATCGATCTGGATTGAACGAATTTTACGATTTGCAACTTCTTGCTGAAATGAAGGGAAAATGAGAATAACGCATGAACAGTATGAGAATGGAAACTGAGCATTTTTTCAGATCTAGGGTTTTCAATTAGTGTCATAGTTTACACAGAAAATAAAATAAAATAAAAAAAAGAAGAAAACGATAGAAGAAAAAGCGTAGTCTTACAAGGATGTTCATGTATTTGGCTTCGCCATTTGCGTCTGCGAAGTTCGAAAGGAACTCCTTCGCAAAAACTGCAAAAAAATTAAAAAAAAAAAAAAAAGGAATAAAAAAATAGCATTTTGCGAAATAAATGATAGAACACAAATAGAGAAATGAAAAATACCTTTGTCACCGTCGAAGTCAAGGTTTTTCATGGTTGGCATTGCTGAAGCAGAGAAAGGGAGAGAGAGAGAGGTCGAGGAGAGAATGAGAGAGAAGAGGAGTTTGGCGGCAAATGATGAGAGGGAAGAAAGGTTTGGCGGGAAAATAAAGAGGTGTGGGTAATTGATATGCTACTGTAATATGGATTTTGAATTTTTAATAACGTTTTTCTGGATAAACGGTCATAATCAAGAAAAAAAAAATCGAACGGTGGTGATTGTTGTCATTAAAAATCGGTAAAAATAATGTGGCTGCTGGGATTCGAGCCCAGGTCTCTACGGCCACAACGTAGAATTCTCACCACTAAACTACAGCCACGGGTAGTAACGAATGGCTTCTTTAAAATAATTTTAGCTTTTAATTAATATTTATATCACATAATAACAATGATGCAAGTAATTATATGGCTCAAATCTAGCTCATATTTAAAAGAAAAAGAATATATACATCAAGAAATATGATAACAAAAAATAGCAGGTAAAAGTATCTCATAAAAAAATTTATATGAGAATATTTTTACGAAACCATCCGTCAAAATCTTACCGTATATTGTAATTTTTATTTTCTATTTATTTTTATAATTGTCATGGTTAATTTATTTTAAAATGAATGTATCCACTAGACTTAATTCAAGCTCTACAAAGAAAATATTAGTCATTAACAATAAGTAAAACAATAATATTAATTATTAGATAAAAATAAATATTTATCAGATATTTTAAATTACTCTATTTTTAATTTATTTAAGTAAAAAGTACAATAATTACAAACATATCCTAAAATTGTCCTGCTAGCTAGCAACATAATGTGTAAGAATATTCCAACTCAAAGCTTTAATTGTGATGATCAAGATCAGGTTCCTAGGGAAGCTCCGAAGCATAGACATAATGTTCATATAATTTTTAGATACAAATACACCCGTGAGCTGATGGAACATTCGTTACATTCCCATACAATTTCAAAACGTCATAAACACGGGGAGCATAAAAACTGAAGTACAGCACAGTTCTAAGGTTAAATAGTTTATGCCAAACTGCAAATTTATGTTGTATTTCACGGAAGATGTTCCAAGTGAACAAAGCCATACAACTAGGAAATATCCTCACCTTTCTAAAGCAACCATATCACCAGACCACTTTAAAGAGATATCCGGAGGATGTCAGTTAACACTTTCAAGAGTCGATCATGCCTTTAGAAATAAACATGACATTGTGACCAATCAATCTTTGGTAACTGAAAGTAATACTACTGGCTGAAGAAAATGTTAACCCACCAACTGATTATGAGAGGCCATCTTCACCAACTTCAATTTCCAATATTTATGGAGAAATTGCATTTTGTTCCCCTGTTTTTGCCAATTTTGCTTGTATAAGTTTGTCCAAAATGGGAGGCTCCAAAGGAATTGGGTCAAGACAACGTTCGGCAGTTGCAACAATCACCTGCACAACAACAAATTAAGTCCATGGATCACAATCTTCTCTTTTCTTTTCCTTTTTTTTTTTTTTCTTCTTTTCACCTTCCGGGAGTGACATAACCCAAAATAAAAAAAAATAAAAAAAAATCTTTTAAAGATTCAAAATCCAGAGGCAAATTTTTCCTATAACCTCATCAAGCAAAAAGTCAATGGCAGCTTCATCTTCGGCAGTTTCCTTTAAGGGAGTCCTGAGGAACTGAATATCCAACTGAATTTGCTGAAATCCACTTCGGTTAAAAGTCTGGAGTCGGACAAATTCTTGTAAACTTTTAAGGCTAAGTTTTACTATAGTTGTTACAACTGACTCCTGCAATTTACAAACAACTTTAGTTAATCTAGCTTCGATGTAAACCAGTTATTTTTTTCACCATCAAATTTGAGTATTAGCAGTGACATACCTGTGTATATTCAACTTTTGTAAAAATTTCCACTTTTTGCTTGAACAATTTTGCTAGATGTGTTTCCAAAAGCTGGCTCCTGGCCTTTTGTGTATTTGACCGACTCAATTTATCCTCTCGTAAAGGATTACTACGAGAGGAGGTGGTGCTCCCAGTACTGTCAGCCCGATGATGCCTACGTAGGAGCCCTTGTGGTAGAATCTGCTTTACCTCATTTCCTATTGCTTTCAACTGAGGCAAAAAATTTCAGAGTATAAGTTTCTCTAGTTATTTCGTTCAATTAATATATATACTTACATGTCCAAGCATAGAATATCTAAAGCTTCCATAACTCTAGTATGTAGGCAAATTGAATTACTTAAAACTGGCATCAAAATAAATTCTCTCAGTTTTCAATTTGAAATCAAGATATGAATCCAATATCAAACGAAACATGGGTGATGCACCAACCTCTTGAATAAATAAATCAACATACATATGAACTTCTCTGGGCTCCTTGTGCTGCAGAAAATTCAAAAGTATTAGGAAAGTTGAATAACAAACTATTCTCCCATTGGGTACTTTCTGAATGCTTGAAATTTAGTCATGCCGCACTGACCTTAACCCAATTTGGTGTTGTAAATCTTTTCCTCAAGAGAACTGATATCCTCTGATTTCTCATATTTATGTACTGCAAAAAGAAGTATCCATTGTCAGGTGGTTGATTAAGTTCCAAAGTTAAAAAGTAAATTTATTCAAATTAAATTTAGAGCGTGACAGTAGAAGACGCATAGATATCAAAATAGCACATTCTCAAATCCACAACTGAACTGTGAAATATCAACTCAATAATTCATAATTCAGACTCATACGTGATGCAAAAGCTTTTCACCAGCAGACCGAAAAATTCGACAAATTTCCCCAGGGACAAAAGCAGGCCCATTTTCATAGCCTCTAACACCACCGCCAGAGAAGGAAGCTGCTATTTCCTGACAAATAAATCATGAACACAAGCCATTGAGGGTACAGAGAGATTAACAATATTAATTTATCCTATTAGAAAAGGACTAAAATAAAGCTAAAATGCAGCTTCTTACCTCAGTAATTCTTGGGATGGCAGTTTGTTCAATGAAGACAGACAGTTGAGCTAGCACCAAGACAAGCCCAGAAAGAACTTTGTCACCCTGTGTTCCCTCCAAACCTTGAACCTGGCCAGATGAATTATTTCTTCCAGAAAGCAATAAGAATCTATCGTCAAGTGCCCTGAAGAACTCTTGAAATCCTTCTTGAACCCAATCAACAATCAAGTCTTTTAGTTTAACTAGTAGACCTAAATCATCATCAAGAAGTTGGCGGAAGTCCTGGAATTAACAAATTGAATGAGAAGTGGAAAAACTAAATGAATACACACACGCATTAAAAAGATATTAGAAAATGTCACCTACTGACCAAAATGATAAAATCCAAGTTTCAAAACCACAGAGTATAAGCACAGAAAAATCCATCCAACAAAAGCAGAAAAAGAGGAAAGAATAAGAGGTCCCAAGGATTATTTCAGACAAATGCAGTGTGTGTGGACACGAAATTCTCCATGACTCTTGCATGCACAAAACAAGCACAATCTCCATGGCATCCTTTTTTTGAAGATAGTTTCAATGGCATCTTAAATATTACCAGTAAGACATCCATGCTGCCTCGAAGCACTGCTTTTTTGCTGGCCTCCAAGCCCAACTGCAAGGGATATTCCTTCATCCCCTCCTTTTGTCCAACATAAACTTTTGTCAGGGCAGCTGCAAGTTAGAATAGAATCAGACTCAGAATACTACCCTTTCAGTCAGATGAAGTTAAGTCGTTAGAAAAAAATATCAAGTTATTCAAATTTGTAGGAGCATGTCATTGCATTATTCATCATTTAAAGCTAATATCCCTTCCCATCACCGATTCGCAAGAGTACCAGCAGCGAAAGCATTAATGTGAACTTGTTTTCCGGTGATATGAAACTCTAAAAAGAAAACATTTCTTAAAACCATGATGGCAAAAGTAACCTGATATATCATGTAGAAGATGAGAAAATCTGCTGGCAACATAATGTTTGACAGTAATCTGGGCAACCTGAAATGCACGGGTTTAATCAGTATATCAAACTCCATCCTCACAAGAAAAAAATTATATGTTGATTCCAAGAAAAACCTCCAGAGAAAACTCAGAAAGAACAGATTCATGAAACGCTTCATCCATCAGCAGAACGTCATTCCATATCAATCCTGCATGCAGTTTGCATTTGGTGGAGCATTTCAAACAATCAAATTCAAGGTGGAAAAAGAGAAGAAATTTAACAAGACATAAATGTAAACAACAGTACAACTTATTTTTGAAAAGCTTACAAAGAAATGGATAATAGTCCATAAATAATATACATTAAAATGATGTCAAGCAAGAGCTTTTTTTTCAGGACAGCCCTTAAAAATAACCATGTTACTAAGTAAAATTCGGGTAGCAAAGTCTTGAAGCATATGGTGTGGGAGAAAAAACAAACTACTTACGAAGAGCATCCAATAAATCAGTTGAGCATGCCCGTTTCTTTCCAAATTGCTCAGCAGTTTCAAAGTTCCTAAAAGAACAAACAAAAATTACATTTAACGAGTGAACTGCCTCATGATTTTAAGTTCAATCCACAAAAACTATCAGCATTTCCTTACTTTGTAACCAAATCTTGTGCAAGTTTAATTAGCTGCTTGTCCGAGTCAGGAAATATTACTCGATAAGCTCGAACAGCCTCCACAAACTCTCGTACATAAACCTGAGTTGAGAAAAATTGAAGACGTGTCAAAAAAACTTTAGAACCTCCACATACTAAAAATCCAAATCATAAAGGTGCTACTCGGTTTTAGTTACCTCATGAACAGTAGCAGGAACTGACTTGGGAGATTTTTCTTGTTTGGAAAGATCATTTGACTTTGACAAACAATTGCTTATATCTTCATCCTTCAGCTGAAGGTCCCCAAGAGATTGTTCTAACTTTTCAAGCAGTTTTGCCTTTAAACTGTCCACCTGTCAAAACATGAATGAGTAATTATATGAAACCTGCAGCACATATGGATGTCTCAAATGAAATCATGAGACAAACCTGAAAGTTAGATTACTAATTAAATAAAGAAATCCAATGGTTCTTATCAAAGAAAAGAAAATAAAGAAATCCATTGGTGAAGACATTTTCTTTCATATATGCTGCAAAATGTACAGACTCCCGACCATCTAAGATTCCAAAACTTAGTATTTTAATAAAAGGATAGAGCAGGAAGATAATGTTTTCTTTCTACTACCAAACAAATTCAGCCAATTATCCATGTGTGTTGTTACATACCATCATAATATAATTAATTTTTTCGCTTACAAGTGTAGCATGTTAAATCAACTGAAAAATAAACCCAAATGACCATATACACATTGAACTACGAACCGGAAAGTCCAACCGCTTAAGAAGAACTGCAGCCTCAGCTCTTGTCTGTATGGATTCAGAATCAGAGAACAGCTTCCCCTGAAGAGAAAAAGTTCACATACATGCAACAAATTTTTATTCAGCTAAAACACAAAAGGAAAGGGCTGTAAATTCTTCCACAATAAACTGCACTTTTACTAGCAGCCTTAAATGAATAATATGCATGCTTCAGGTGAGCAAAGATTTTGAATAATAGTGGTAAGGTCTTCTTCATAATATTTTCATTAGTCACACATGGTTTCACATGTCTAAAAAAATGACACATCTAAGGCCATAAATCAATACAAGCCCGTCTGCATCATTTGCGCATAATGTTAATAACTCACAAATAGGAACACAGTACTATCCAATATGAAGCTTCAACATAGTTCCTGATATTTTCGCCAAAAGTCCATTTATATACGTAATACCTTAATAAATCATTACCAAGTATGTTGGACATAATTAGTCAACAGAGTAAAGTTACTTAATGTGCCAGGTAATTTACTAAGTAAAGTACCTTGGCTTACTTAATGTGCTACCCAACTTGGTTGGAATTGAGGCTTACTTTGATTATATACGAGGTCGTGGTCATAAACTGTGAGAAATTTCATCTCTAAGATTCAATCCAGAATATAAGAATGTCACAAGGCAAGTTAGGAAGATCTATCCACCAATCCTATACTTTTAGTATTGATTTGATTTGGGGCCAAAATAAGCCAGCCTGACTCAGTATACTACAGAAAGAAGAAAATACCTGCAAGTTCTCAATTATAATTGCAATTGCTTCTTCAGATGCTCGCTTACAGTCCTGGAATGATGAATCTCCATGTGCCTAGTGAGGAGAATAAGACAAAACATCAAAACTTCTGAAAGAGATGAAAACATGAATATAAAACCATGCACCAAAATCAAAATGGAAAGCATAAATTAGTGAAGAATTAAATAACCTTAAAAATTGGCATCGCTCCGGTGTAGAACCTGACTGCATCAGCATAGGCTTCCGATTTGATACATTTTCCAAGTCTAGCAGGTAAATCATAAATGAACTGCTCTTTATCACATAAGAATATATCTGTTAATTCATAGATGGCCAAAATCAAGACATACATAAAGCATAAATTTGCAACTAGCATTGCTGAGCCTCAATTTCACCGAAAAATGCATTATATGTATAACTGTTCCTATTAACCAAAGTGGAATATTTTAAACTGCTCTCAGTTTAGCTCAAGCAACCTGACTAGCTATGCATCATTCATGAAAGCCAACTATATCAGACTATACAACTTATTTAGCAGCATTAGTGCAATATATAAGATCATAATTTATTTTGTCCTTGTAGATCAATCCTCGGCAGTCAGCTCATAGTTAAGGGGATACAATAACCCCAAATGATGGATTCAATTCCCATTTCCTACAAATGTTCGAGTTGGTACATATCCACAGACACTGCAATATGAAATAATAGCCACTGAGATTAATCCAATAGAACGTGTGATCGTTCTTAATACCTGAACTTTCCGCAGAAGGTTGCGTGTGCGATGTAATTTCTCTATATGTTCTCTCTTTTCAAAAAGAGAAGTGTTGACCCCGTCACTTCTAGATTGCACTGACTTTATCTGTAAGATTGATGAAGAAGATTAGTTTCTTAATATCCTTTTACTTGCTTCTCCTTTTTTTAAGTTTTTGCCACATCCATGTCTCAAAGAATATAACTAATACAGTCAATGTAAGATCTTTTACACACCTTTTCAAGGAGTTGTTCCATATTTGTTTCCATACCCACAATATTACTATTCATCCTGTTACAACGCCAAACATTACTAATTCTTATAGAATGATGTAAAACAAAAGGTACAACATTAAACAGTATATTACTGGTGTCTACCAAACTGTCCCAAGAATTCAAAAACTTCAAACTGCATGTAAATCACTAAACAAACTAACTAGCAACATTGACGTAATGCAACCAAAAAAATAAATAAATAACAAAACAAAAAAATACAGCAGCTCCCACAAAATTACAAAGTTGATGAGCAGAACAAATTCCAAATTACCACCCATATATGCCATATGTTGAGTCATCACATACTCAAATATTAAAGAATGGAGAAAAGTACCTTTTTATTGTGTCAGTGGCACTGATAAACTTGTTGTAATTTTCATAGACTAACATTTGCAAGTCAGTGTCAAGATTTTTTATCTCAGCAGCCATTTCAACATGCCTCCGCAGAAGCCCTTCCAAACTTGACTTTTGTACCTACTCCATTCAAGACGTGTACAAGGCATCAAAATTTCTTATATTCAAATTGTTCTTCAACAAGAAAACAGCTAGATTGGAATTTATATTACTACCACATTCGTATTTCAGAATAAACCCATGTACTCAAATCCATCTTGGACGATGGATCTGAACATTTATACTTTCATATATTTCCATAAATTAGACTAGTCATCCCCGCTCCCCCAACTCTCAATCACACGATTATCTCTGCTTTCACCCAATAATAACATAATTCTCTAGATCACACACACCCATCTCAGCTTCCACCTAACACAAGCATACTTCAAAAGAAGACTAATATAAACTAGTACAAAAACCAACAATTTCCCAGTCAATGCATTACTTATCATTCATTTCCTAAAACCCTTTCAATAACCACAAAACATTCTGTTTAGCCAAAGAAATCACTTAATCAAACTCATTTCACGTCATCCGATTTAGTAAATGTTACGGTAAAAAATTTCACCTCTAGGTATTCGGCTTACTGACCAGTATTCAAAATTCAAGACCAATACTAACACACAAACAATTTTGCTCGTGTTCAGCATCAATTGCCCAATCGTAATTACTCTACAGTATAAAGTATATCTTTTCCAATTGAATTTTAAACCTCGCAACAAAGACATACTTAATTAACAAGTGTATCGTCAGTTCATCATTATCGCCGTCTACATATATATAGAGTGGAAAATCAGAAAGAAGTGGCGTACCAGGAGATTCATATACTGATCAGCATCGAATGAGTTTGTGTTTATTGCATCTAACGGTGTGTATTTCGAAGAAGAGTTGGCGGAAATAGAAGGATCTGGAGCGTAGAAGCTCGACAGCAGATCTCTCATTCTATTAGCTTTATCATCCAACGGAACATCGTCTACACCCATTTTCGCCGCGGAGTCGCTGCTGATTGTTGAATTTTCTAATTGCTCGATTTGGATCAGATTCAGTAACTGTTTTGAAACGACAATAAATATATCAAATAAAGGAAAGAGAGAAGAAACTGAAAGTGGGGAGATTAGAGTGAAAACTTAGCTGACGCTTCGACGAAGCGAAACGCCAATATGAAAAGAAACGCTATCAAATAAAAGGCGAGGGGAAAGAAGGTCCAACTCCAGTAGGTTTTTTCAGTGAAACGCTATCAAAACGAATTATCAAAATAATTTTACCCCTGGATAATCCTATAGAGTATCTCAAAAAGTGTATGACATAATAAGTAAATTAGTATTTATTTATTAGATTATAATTTTTAAATTTATTTATTATATGTTTTAATTATATATATATATTAATGATAAGTATATAAATATTTATTTAATTTGATTTTTAAATATTATTTAATTATATATTAATTAAAATAATATTTAAAATACTATATTTTTAATTAAAAAATATAATAAATTGTATAAATACTTATACATTAAAGAAACACGTGAACTATACGCTTGATTTGCATTAAATACTATGAATATCTACTATTCTCGCTCATTGTAGTTTAATTAGGGTGACCAAAGTGAGTATTTATATTATGTAATCTAAAACTAAATAATATTATTTTTTTTAAAGTCTCTTCAAATTTTATATTTGCAGTCAGAATAAATAATACATTAAAATTATTATTATCTATCAATTATTCTGATAATATATATAATTTAATATGTAAAATTAAAAAAAAATTTGAAAATTAATATTATTCTATTAACAAGTAAATATTGAAGTGAGCCTTGATATGTCCTATAAAACTAAAAATAAAGTTAGGCATTTTCATAAGTTTCGATGGGCTCGGCGGCTGTCTCCGCAGCTCGTTGTATTAAACTGCGTGCGC
>JAXCLQ010000001.1:19660774-19704695 GCA_035584115.1 Cedrela odorata | reverse complement strand
ACTTAATTAATTTACTCTCATTTGAATTTCTTCTGTTAAAATATTTGTAATTAAATTTATTACCATGAATCTTATCTTCTTCTTTTTTTCATTTAGAAATGAAAGCGAAAATATTTTTTAAAAATTTTTTTCAAGAAAGGATCATATAAAAATAAGGGAAGCTAAGCTAAGCACATTACATAATTTAATAATAGAAAAATATAAAGGCAAATTATGATAAGGAACATCATTCTCCACACCTTTACTTAACATAATAAAAGGCAAGTTTAGCTAAAGAACAATATTCTCCACACCATCTCATAATAAATAAAAATGGAACACTTCTCCGTACCACTGAGTAAGAGAAACTACTAATATACGTCTATTGTATCATAATCTACAAATATAAAAGTTAAACATGTAACAATTCGAAACGATTAATTAAAAATTTGAAACATAAAATGTAAAAATTTAAACGATTAATAGAAAATTTGAAACTCATAACAAAACAACTTGAAATACAAAAGAAAAACTGAAAACGATTAAAGAAATGGTTAAAAATTTTGGATGTATGGTACATTAGATATATAGTAGTAGACTATCCCCTAAGTAAGTTAATAACAAGACAAATCAAGCTTATTTCAGGAACTTTATTTTCCACACTATTACACATGTTAATAATAAACACACAAAGAAAGCTTATTTAAGGAAAATTATTCTTTCATAATAAATAAAAATACAAGGCAAGCTTAGCTAGGGAACATTATCTGCGTGCCATTAATCAAACCCATCCTAAGTTTATAATATGCCTCCCAATCTGTCTATGTTTCTTCAATAGCCAGGACCGCAAAGATGATAAATATCATTAACAAAGTCGCTACATAAATGCAATAAATAGTTTATGTTAATTAGGTACTCTTAAAGAAATTACTAAATATAAGGATGACCAAAGTGGACATCTACCTACCAACTTATGTTAGTTAGCTATAAGTAAAAGAATTAGCAATAATTAGGATATTTAATAGGTTAAAAGAAGTTACCTAATGAGTTTCATCAACTCCTCGTCAACTAGTTCACACGGATCTATATTTCCAGACTTGATTAGGATTGTCCTGCTTTAGTAACTAGTCAACAACAATTGAACCATCAAATCCGGCCACGGAAGCAATTGAGTAGACGGCACCTACAAATACAGTCTTCAATTATTAGTAACTCGAGTCTTGTAACTTAGATCATGCAACTTGTTTGTAACAAAGTCTGAAGTAAAGGCTCACATTTTCCTATAATAGTTTGAGCCTATTGCCAAAATATACAAAATGATATGAAGTTGCTCGTATTGACCATTTATTTATTTTTTATTTTTATCAATCCCATTGATAAATTTTCGTAACATTGTCTAATTCAAGTCTTTTTCATTCCAAATACAAGAACACTACTTGTTGCTTTGTTAAATGTCCTTTGTCACACTATTGAACAAAGCTCAAAAGAAGTTAAAAAAAAAAATCAAACAATGGATTTGACGCTAGAACTAAAAACAAATAAAAAACCCACCTTAAGAACATGCTGAACAACCAAAATAAACCTAACAAAATTCTAAAAATGAAAGGCTTACCATGTACAAATCCTTCTTTAATTGCAGACCTGACAGCAATAAAGGGATTAGAAACTCTTCTTTCGTTTTTGTAATATTCTGCAATGGTAGCTCCACCAACCTTCCATCAACAACCTCCTTAAAATATGTTATCAATAATAACTTGGGTCAGTAAACAATTGAGGAAATAACTGTTCAATTCCAAAGAGCTGAACCCCCATAAAGCTTTACAAGCCTCTCTTTTATTAACTTTATTTCAGAACTCGAAGTGATCATTTTAATTGTGGATCTCAACTGTGACAAACAATCAAAGGAGCATGTCAAATAATTAATAAACACAATGGAAGCTTGATTAATTGTTGAAAAACATGTCAAACAGACAACCTACCTGTTCGCATCTTTCTTCAATATTTGCCTGGTTGCCAGAGCCACGAAGGATAACTGTCGACCAAATTGATATTCTAGCCTGCAGTGATGAAAGGGGAAAAAAAAAAACTTTCAACAAACTGGTACAACAAAAATGCAAATTTATGCCATATATATATATCATTAAATATCTCACCTCTTTGCTTGAGCCAATCATCAACGGTATAGAGTTAATATCAGACACTTCAGTTACAACCTAAAATAAAAAGTGCCTTGAATAAGTTTATGTAAATCCCACTTCTTAGGTGATTGGCATTGACTCCCGCTTTCAGTGCCTTGAATCCATCGGGCACGAGACATAATAAGCATATATGTGAAGGCTACAAAAATAATATATATATTAAATAACCATCCATGCCCATATGCAAGAAATTCCACCAATACCTGCTTACCTTTAAAGCTGGACCTGGATATTTCAATGTTATTACATGCAGGGTTTACTGAATCACCAGGACAAATATCGTCATATTCATAATCCTACAGCAACAGTAACCGACAACAAAAATATAATAAGCAAAGCCAATATCTATATATGACACTTCAAAAAAGACAACAATTACCAAATTCAAATATAGCTATAAAGTTTTCAATTTTATTTTGATTCTTATTATTATTATTATTATTTCTGGCAAAACGAAAGGGCATAATTATAGAAAACAAAATAAGTTTATGTATTACAGAAAAAGTCTCACTTTAAAAGGGTTTTCTTCGCTACCAAATTGGATATCTTGGGCAGCAGAGTTTCTACTGAATCTACAACCAACCTGATACATAATTCCACAAAAATTCATTGATTTAGCCACAATTAATGAAACCACATCTATATGTACTAGAAATTCAACCCAGAAAGTAAACCATAACAAGTATAGCCAATATCCATCGATTTTCATGAGCGTAGCACTTTTTGTTTTTGCAAACACTCAAATCCAGTCCACACCCACAGAAATTAAACTTAATTTCACTTTTAAAATTGGTATGACTGGGATATGATCCCTTGAGTTCTTAATTGCTCACAAGAAATCAAAGTAATTGAGCAATTTCTTTAGGGACCGGACTTGTTACATGTTAATTTGATTCTATTTTAATAATTTTCTGAAAAAAAAAATTACTATAATATTCATTCTTTCGGTTTGACCGAGTAAAAGAATCGGAGGAGAATATTCCGAAAAGATGAAAAGTACCCTCGAGGCGTGCCTTTAAAACGTTGGCGCACAGCTGGCGTCACTCTGCACGCCAGCAATCACACCGACACCACGTCCTTTAAAAAACAGTAAATGTTCCATTTTATTAATTTCTTCAACCAATAGTAACCTACCATTTTCACTATAAAATGCCCTATCGACGGCCTGGCTAATCTTCTTTCGTCTGGCTTTTCATTGGTGAGGGGCTTGTATTCTTCGCCTTTGCGTTTCGTCGAAGCATCAGCTAAGTTTTCTTTTTTGCTCTCTTCCTTTCAGTTTTATCTCTTTCATTTTCCTTATTTGTTTTCTTCTTTATCGATTCCGGTTTGTTGAATCTTTAGATCCGATCCACATCTAGGGTTTTTCTTGTACCAATTTCTACTCCCTTCTGTTTGATCAAGGTTATGCGAAATTAGGGTTCTGTAAACAAAGCCAATGATTCTAGATTGTCTATGAATTATTCAATCCTCATGCGGAGAATTCGAATTCTCCACTCATTCTCGGTTGTATTTCTGTACTGGTTCTATGTTTTTTCATTGAACTAAATCTCAAATCTCTAGTTTGATCTCGCTTTCTAAAATCTTATTATATCGATCCCATTTTCTTTTCTTTTTTATTTGTATTCCTTGAATTCTTAATTGTAAGTATTAATTAATTTTAATCTACATCAAGTAACGTTAATTCAACAAACAAATCTCCCTCCAAAAGAAAAAATTCAATGGCTTCAACACGGAGGCAGGTAAGTTCTGGCTCCGACAGCGACCCGCGATATGTGGAAGTTGACGAGAGGAAAAGGAAGAGAATGATTTCAAATCGCGAATCAGCCAGGCGGTCAAGAATGAAGAAGCAGAAGCAGATGGAGGATTTGATCAATGAAGTCGGCCAATTGGAGGGCGCCAATGCGATGCTTAGGCAAAACATTGATGCCTCTGCCCAACGCTACACTGAAATGGAGTCCTCCAACAATATTTTGAGGGCTCAAGCTATGGAGCTGACTGATCGCTTGCGCTCCATGAATTCTGTGCTGCGGATATGGGCCGAGATTAGCGGCCTGAACGTGGAGATTCCTGAGATTTCAGACCCTCTAATGAAACCTTGGCAACTTCCCTGTCCAATGCAGCCAGTCATGGCATCTGCTGATATGTTACAACGTTAGCATTGACTGATTCGACAATGCTAGAACAAGAAGAAATTGGTCTTTATAGGTCCTTTCTAGGCTTTGCTTTCTTTTATGTTGTTTGCATTGTTAAGTTGGTTGAATGTTGGTATGTGTCCTTGTACAAGGGGGATGCCATTTTGCAGGAATTTGTGAGTTATGTTTCATGTTTATGTTTAAGTTTCAATCAATGTGAATAAGTTAGTCATTTGTGTTTTAATGGGTTGTGTTTTTTATTGAATTTCTTGCAATCAAGCGTCTTGGGTTGCATTGTCATGGTCTTAGCATGGATATGGGGTGTATATCCTTATTGCAGTGGCATGAATGTTTGTCTGCTGCACATCGTGTACTTCTTTGATGCTATGTGAATATGAATGCATAGGAGTGGAGATGTTAAAAACATCTATTGATTCATAATGATTCTTATTACTCCTTGTGACTCTTTGTAACTCTGAATGGTTACATATCTATTAGATTATTAGAATGGCCGTGTGATGGAATGTCTATGGAGCACATATTCTTTTTTGATTGAAAGAGCACCTATGCTTTTTCTGTTGAGTTTGCAACTTTTCAAGCAGTTTTGATTCCTTTCCGCATTTGATCTCCAATTCATTTGATTATGAAATAGGAAATGTTTAAAATCATTATCATTTTTATTGTATCTGCAGCACCTGAGTTGTGTTGCCCCCAATGTGGAGATTTCTCTTCTCCAATAAAAGATGCGTGTATGAAAACAAAACAAATCAGTAATCTGACCAATACTTGCGTAGCGAAACTTACTAGATAACACCAGTGAACCAACCTAAACGCATCTCTTTATAGATTTTCCTGGCTGGTTAGGATAAGATTCAGGCCAACTTTTGACCAATCTGCTCTGTGGACTTTTATGTACAAGTTTTGTTTCCATACGTTTAGCTTTGCTGTTGTTGGTGCATGGGAAAATGAGACACGCTAGAGATAAATTCAATTTGTCGATGGTTCGTGGAAGATGATTAATAAGACAAGGAGGAAGCCAAAACCATTTGGAATTTTATATTATGGCTGATACAATTCTGTCAGCTATGTTAGGCCAGCTGATGGCTGCCGTAGCCGGTAAGTGAGAGAAATAGTAGAAAACGTGTTTTAGATTTTAAATAAGAGATAAATGCAATTATGAAAATTTTCAAAGTCTGCGTTTATATTATTATTCAAACGTCTGTGGATTTAGAAAACAACTAGGCTCTAAGCTCTGTTCCTGCGTTTTCAACTAGCCAGCCAGGTTTTAGCATTTTCGTTAGCCCTCGATTGGTAACGTGATTTCATTCATTAAATTAAATACTTGGGTTTGTTTCTGTGATTTATTGAGGACTAATAAACGGCAAACTTCTATATGTATTTTCAATTCATTTGTTATGTATGAATATTTTATACAATACAGAGAGGCAGATATTGAGAAATCCACCTGGCGTTGTGTAGCGGTACGGATATGAAAAATCTAGAAGTCCAAATTTAACCAAATGCCTATCTGTTTTATGTGGTTTTATGGAGTATATTAAAATTTTAAATAGTTTATGCAGTAACTTCACATACATAAGATGATAAGAATAAAATAACTTTCTATGACGATGGTAAAACAATTGTGAGTAGGAATCGTCATTTCTCAACAAAATATAAAAATTACAATTTTGTATCGAGCACCACTCCAATAGGGGGGGGGGGGGGGGGGGGGTGGGGGGGGGGGGGGGGGGGGGGGGGGGGGGGGGGGGGGGGGGGGGGGGGGGGTGGTGTGGTGTGGGTTGTGTGTGTGGCGCGGCAAAGTCAAATTGCCCAATAATAGTAAGGGCCGTTAACTGGCCCATATCCATACATATACACAAGAACAGAATATGGATAAAGATGCGACGCGGATCCATCACAGTGCAAGAACCCTGTTGGGAACTTGAGAAGATGATTGTCCAATATGATTAAATTTAGTGTTCACAAAAACAGGTTCACCTAACGAGAGAAAATATAACACAATATGCTTGTAACATAAATGCTAATAATCAAGACTATTATCATTCAAGATGGTATTGTATATCATGTTGAACAAAACACCACAATTCCCATCACATAACATTTCCCAAATTCCACATAATCCAAGGACAAACAGCTAAAAAACTTAATTAAAGAGCATATGTTATGACTATTAATTTCAATCTTCATAAGTGCGGCACTCAACGGTCTCTGGGTTGTCCTTACAGTATGTCTCCAAAGGATCCGAATCCTTCTTCTTGTCTCTGGCATGGCTGGCAGCTGCACTCAGCTCCTCCACCTCGTCCCATGCAGCAACGCACTCCCCGCTTGCAGGGTCACCCTCGCAAGCCTCCTCTGCATTCTTGATGCTTTCTACCACCTTCTCTGATATGCTGTCCGGAGCAGCTCTCAGGGGTTGCATGTACATGCGCCCGTAGGTAAACAGAGCGGACCTTTTCCATGGATTGTTCAGCCATGGAGACTTGATGGGTTGAGCCTTTGGTGAGTCTGCGATCTTTGCCAATACTCTGGGAGTTGAGAGGTTAACACCAGCTATTGTAGCCATTTTTAGTTCTTGTTTTAGTTCTTCTACCTCTTCTTCTTCCTGATTTAGTGAGAAAATTGTGCTGAGAAATGGGATGGTGGTGATGACGTGAAGATAATTAATTGAAGCTTGTAATGTTTCGTGATCACGTATTTCTTATCAGATGATGGCCAATTGTAGGCTTCCACATCAGACTAACTTGGAGATATTTTAAAAAGAGTATCAAAGTTTCGTGTCACTATTGACTAGTACGTTTCATGGGCCTTTTCGTAATTTTGACGGCTAACTTTGTTTAACGTGTTAGAAGATTGATTCTATGATAACTGACGCCGTTTATTTAATTAATTATTTATATTATTTTGGTGATGTGGTAAGTCAAAAAGCATACAGACAGCGGAGTCTGGATGATCAAAGGGGCTATTTGGTCAATTTTGTTATAGAACCCACAGAATATCTTGTAATGGTTTCAATTTTCAAAGAAAATAAAAATCAAAATGGTTAAACTTTCCAAGAAAATAAAAATCTTTGATTTTTATAGAAGGGCGCCTACTCGTAATTTAAGAGGTGCTCAAAGCCAGCTGTGGTTCCTGTTCTATTTAAAATCAAAATTTACCTTAACTTAAATAATGTACTTCTTAAATTTTAAAATTAAAATTAATTGTGTTTAATAAGATATTCTTTTTATTGGTTTTAATTCAATTTTGGTTATAAAATAAGTTATTATATTTATTAATTATCTCAATTTATCTAATTTTTATCTCTTTAAAAAATATTTAAAAAATAAAATTAATTAAATTAAATTATAAAATTATTGTATATATGACGAAAATTTAAATGAATAAAAAAAATAAATTATTAAAAGGAATTGATAAACAATAAATTATTAAAAAATATTATATTATTACTCAAATTAATATTACACATCACTAAAAAAATAAAATTAATTTTTGTATGATGGTACAATTATATATCTGATAAAATTATATTATGTATATATTTATTTATTATAATTATTAACTCTTTTGAAAATTTTAAAATAAATAAATACACATTACGATTTTATTAAATTATTATACAAATAATATGATATATTAAATTAAATTAAATATTATAAACACATTGATTAATTTTTTTTATGTAATTTAACGTACTCTCTTTAATAAATTATGTAACTTTATATATACAGTTAAATAATTAAGAGTTTGTATTTAAATATAAAGTGAGATTTAATTAATTTGACTTTAAAAATAATTTTTTATTTTTAAATCAAATCGGTTTTTTTGTTCGGTTCCAATTCTATAAATTTTGAAACATAAACTTACCCTAAAAAAACCAGTTATTAATTTTTTAAAACCGAAACTTACCTTAAAAAATCAGTTTTGATTTGAAACTTATTTTTTCGATTCGATTTTTGGTGGTTTCAGATCGAACTGAAACCATTGATCATCCCTAACTTGTATCATTAATTTAAATAAATTAACAATAAAAATCTACAAGAAATAAATTAAATGAATTAATGTTAATTAATTGATATTTTTAAGTTTTACTTAAATATTAAATTCAATAAACAATATCTATATTATATTATTATCAATTTTACTATCCATAATTTTAATTAAATATTATGAAACTAAATAAATATTTAAACTATTAATTTTTAAATATTTATTAAATATTTTTAAAATTTAAATAATTTATTCCATGAGATCTTCGTGAAATTTTTTTATTATTACTATCTTATTAACGCGTGAGATTAGGATAATTTATCCCTGTCTATTTTACATACTAAACACAGGATAAGTATAAAACTGAACAAAATAATCCTATTCCAGGACTTATTCCATGTAGCAAACAGACCCTTATTTGTAAAATTGTTAATTGTACTGTCCATTTTCCGTAAAAGAGTTCGTAATTTCAGGCAAAGAGCCGAAAAAGTATGAAAACCGATGCTCCAAGTCGGCACGCTCGAATCTACTTCTGGAAAAGCGACAAAACACGATGAAGACATAATGACGTATGCGGAATAGACGGTTAAGCTGTGACTTTCCCAATCAGCATCAGCCTTCAGATTCGCTTGCGCACAGATCATAACATGAACTTGAAAGCAGCAGATAATAGTCTCAGCCGCTAAGATTCTTTTTTTCATTCCACTACCACGCATGATTGGTTTGTAGAAACACTAAAAAAAGAAAATGAAAAAAGAGAAAAGGATCAATCGATCAATCGAATGATGCGCGGTCTTCACAAAGTCTATCATCGCCTCTTTCTTTTCTCTCCGTCATCTCTCTCTCCACCTCTTTTTCTCTCTCTAGAACAAGGCCAATTCTCATCGGTCCGTACACCGGGCCACCTGAGAACTCATTCATCAAACTCCATCAATACCATGACCGCTTCCAGACTGCATCGTCTGGTGCCTGTCAACTCAGTGGCTGCCGAAAATGAAGGCGGCAGCGGCACTAATGGCTCTGTATCTTCTTCTAATCATATTGCCACTGAAGATGAAGGTACTGTTGAAAGAGATTATGTTAATTATTGTTTGTTTTGAGAATTGTTAGTCGTGCAGATTACGAGCTTGAATTGAGTAATAGATATTGGCATGAATGTGTATACTGTCGTTTGAATGCATAAATCCTGGCAGAATTTTTGAAATTCAACTAATGTTTTGAAGCAAATGTAAACTACGCCTCTTCGATACTCAGTGTTTGTTCCGTGGATATTCTCTTGTTTTTGAAACTTAAATCAGTTAATTGGCTTGGAACTTTCTTGGTAAGACGCAATTTAAATATTGTAAATGCTTTATGATATAATTTAGAAAGCCTTTTTATGAACAAAAAACAAGAGAAAAGAAATACAAGACTGTGTGTATGTTTGGACTAGCATATTTTGGTGGTAGTCCTGTTAATTGTCCTTGTAAGTGTTGAATCTTTGAAAGTGAGTCTGCAGTGGTGTCATTCTCTGTGTAGATTTCAAGCTATTTTTTCGCGTCACTTTGTTGCACTGAAAGCCAATTGTATTCTTATGTACTTTTTATGAGCTAATTTCCATGATCTTTGCGAGGCCAATAGAAGTGTGTGTTTTAATGCCGATCAACTTGTTGATCCTATAAATCTCAATTCATGTGATGCAGACAACTTGGGAGGTGGATATCGCCTTCCTCCACCTGAGATTAGAGAAATTGTCGATGCGCCACCCCTTCCAGCCTTGTCATTTTCGCCACAGAGGGATAAAATACTATTTCTCAAGCGGAGAGCTCTGCCTCCATTGGCAGAATTCGCAAGGCCAGAGGAAAAGCTGGCTGGTATTCGTATTGATGGAAAATGCAATACTAGGAGTCGAATGTCATTCTACACTGGTATTGGGATACATCAATTATTGTCTGACGGTACACTGGGGCCAGAAAAGGAGGTACATGGCTTCCCTGATGGTTCCAAGATCAATTTTGTCACCTGGTCCCCTGATGGGCAGCACCTAGCCTTCAGCATCCGACTTGATGGGGACGACAATAGTAGCAGTAAGCTTAGAGTTTGGGTTGCTGATGTGGAAACTGCAAAAGCTAAACCATTGTTTCAGTCACCAGATATCCATCTAAATGCAGTTTTTGACAATTTTGTTTGGGTAAATAACTCTACTTTGCTAGTTTGCACCATCCCTTTATCACGTGGAGACCCACCAAAGAAACCTTTGGTTCCCTTAGGCCCAAAGATCCAATCTAATGAACAGAAAAATGTTATTCAAGTTAGAACATTCCAGGATTTGCTTAAGGATGAGTATGATGAAGATTTGTTCGACTACTATGCCACCACACAACTTGTTTTGGTTTCTTTGGATGGGATGTTGAAAGAAATTGGGCCTCCAGCTGTATATACATCAGTGGATCCATCCCCAGATCAGAAATACTTTTTGATTACTTCAATTCACAGGCCATATTCTTTTATAGTACCTTGCGGAAGATTCCCGAAAAAGGTAGAAGTGTGGACAACTGATGGGAAATTTATCAGAGAACTTTGTGATTTGCCCCTTGCTGAGGACATTCCCATTGCATTCAATAGTGTTCGAAAAGGGATGCGAGGAATCAATTGGAGAGCAGATAAGCCATCAACCCTGTACTGGTATGTATCTGAACTCAATATTTGAGGATGTACATGTATGAAGTTTATTGACTGCTAATTATTTATTGTGTGTAATCTTAATTAACTATGAGATCCTATTGGGTTTTTCAGGGCGGAGACACAGGATGGAGGTGATGCGAAAGTAGAAGTTACTCCACGTGATATGGTGTATATCCAGCCAGCAGAGTCCCTAGAGGGTGAAGAGCCAAAAATCTTACAAAAACTTGATCTTCGCTATGGGTATGAACCTGAGCTATATGTTCCTTTAATAAAAAAGTTTTTCTGCACAATTATCTCCAGATAGATATTTACAGGAATGTCACTCCAAAATAAGTTTAACATCATTAAAGCTTTTTTTGATATTCAATATTATGGTTGCACACTTCGTAAAAGGAATTTTCTATTCGAGGTGCCAGAATTGGATTAGGTTCCCAATCTTAATCATGAAATAAATAAATATATATGTACATTTAAATCACCCTTCTTTAAGCTTGCTTTGCCAACCTTAAAATTTGTAAATTGTTTTAATTTACGTGATGTTGGCATCTTCACAGAGGGATTTCTTGGTGCGATGATTCACTGGCCCTAGTTTATGAATCTTGGTATAAAACAAGAAGAACAAGAACTTGGGTTATATCTCCTGAATCTAAAGATGTGGCTCCGCGCATATTGTTTGATCGGTCATCTGAGGATGTGTACTCTGATCCTGGATCACCCATGATGAGAAGAACACCCGCTGGGACTTATGTGATAGCAAAGCTAAAGAAAGAAAATGATGAAGGGACTTACATTTTACTTAATGGAAGTGGTGCTACGCCAGAAGGGAACATCCCCTTTCTTGATTTGTTTGACATGTAAGCTCTTTAAAAATCTTCTTTTTGTATTTTCTAGTTGGTCTCCCTTGCCTTAGTTATCTAAACCAAATTCTACCAGAAATACTGGCAGCAAAGAACGAATATGGGAGAGCGATAAGGAAAAATATTACGAAACCACTGTTGCTTTGATGTCTGACCAGACAGAAGGAGACTTGGATATTAATCAGTTGAAAATACTGATTTCCAAAGAGTCAAAAACTGAAAATACCCAGTATTATATCCAGAGCTGGCCGAATAAGAGATCTCAGATCACAGATTTTCCTCACCCATATCCACAGTTAGTATCGTTGCAGAAAGAGATGATCAAGTACCAGAGAAAGGACGGGGTTCAACTTACTGCAACATTATACTTACCACCAGAATATGATCCGTCAAAAGATGGGCCTCTTCCATGTCTGTTCTGGTCTTACCCTGGAGAATTTAAAAGCAAAGATGCTGCTGGACAGGTTCGTGGTTCTCCTAATGAATTTCCAGGCATAGGTCCGACATCAGCCCTTCTTTGGCTGGCTAGAAGGTGTGAATTCTCCATTCACTTCATTTACTTTTACTTTCCTTTGTTTTTTGGATGTATCCATCATAAGGTTTCCTATTTCACACTTATTCTGATGCTTTGTATGAAGAAGCTAGATCAATTTATAATTAAATCCTCATCCTGCAGGTTTGCTATTTTATCTGGACCTACAATTCCTATTATTGGTGAAGGTGATGAGGAGGCAAATGATAGGTATTTGACACTCATGTCTTTGAATTGGGTTTAGTTGTCATTCATATGGTCTGATATGGATAAAATAATTCTTCGTAGTTCACTTGTTGGAATTATGGTTAGCGGTACATGATTATTGGTAATATCTAAAGTTTCCCATTATTTACCTGGGGTAAGAAAATTATAATCCAATTATTAGTTGTTGATGGGAAGAAATATTCAAAAGTCGCGTGAAAATATATGCCATCACCTAAGGTAGTAGCATTTGAAATGCTGTACAAATTCAGAAAAGAAGATGAATGTCAGTGTTATGTATCTCCCAGGCAGTCGGTGTTTCTAGATGTTTCTATTGAACGTATTAAGCTGCACTATTTTACCAATTTAATTGATTAGGTATGTAGAGCAATTGGTTGCAAGTGCAGAGGCTGCTGTGGAGGAAGTTGTTCGACGTGGAGTAAGCTTTTCGACCTGTGTGAATACTACTGCTTTGGTGCTGATTATAAACTTTTGACTGGTACTTTTCTGGTGCTGCACTTGTTTAGGTGGCTCATCCAAGCAAAATTGCTGTTGGAGGACATTCCTATGGAGCATTTATGACTGCTAACCTACTAGCACATGCCCCCCATCTTTTCTGTTGTGGAGTTGCTCGTTCTGGAGCTTACAACAGAACACTTACACCTTTTGGTTTTCAGGTAGCAAATAACTCTTTTCTTTTCTTCTTTTGGATGCAATATGACTTTTCCACTTTTACTGCTGCAGAATGAGGACAGAACTCTTTGGGAGGCCACCGGTACCTACGTAGAGATGAGCCCTTTCATGTCTGCAAATAAAATTAAGAAGCCAATCTTGCTTGTCCATGGGGAAGAAGACAATAATCCAGGAACACTAACCATGCAGGTCACTAAAAAGCATTTTTTCCTCTTTGTTTTATTGAAACTACATTAGCCTATCAACCAATCAATAATCACAGTATCTTCAGTAGAAATTATTGACGTTGTTTGATTTTAGTTTTTTGAGTATAAGCAAGATATTGAATAATTTTGTAGCCGATTCATTATCGTGTTGCTTATTTTTGCATTTGCCCGTGTTGCAGTCCGATCGATTCTTTAATGCTCTCAAAGGTCATGGTGCTCTTTGTCGCCTAGTCATTCTTCCCTTTGAGAGTCACGGCTATGCTGCACGTGAAAGCATCATGCATGTTCTCTGGGAAACTGACAGATGGCTGCAGAAATATTGTGCGGTAAACACTTCTGAAGTAAGTGCGGACCTTGAGGTGGGTAAAGACAGTCTAAACAAAGGTGCTACTGATTCAGAAAACAAAACGGTTGCTGCCAGTGGAGGTGGTGGCCCAGAACTAGCAGATTTTGAGCAGGAAGGATTTCACTCAATGCCAAGGTCATCATTATGGTAATTAGTTTATTTTCGTGCTAATTTGTATAATAATGACCACAAATATTTTTGACTTAATTTGTTTCCACAATGCGTGGCACAGTATTTCCTGGTTAACTGGTATAAATTTGTTTCCTCTTGAATATTGAAGAATTTTCCTAATTTCTGGTTGGAGCCATTCAATTTCTTATATTAAGCTATTGTGTAGATTGAATTGCTGAAGCTTGGCTGCGGAGAACTTAAAGTTGGAGCATCAAATAGTGTTATGAACTGCCCATCTTTTTCACCTCACCTCATTTTCAATGTGCATGCTAAATAATGACGCACTGAATATTTTCTTTGTTATGAAGGATAGAAGGCAAAAAATTGATAGTTGTTTTCTTCCAGGTGTTGTATCATTGAATTTGTTTTGGACAATCGGTATCAGTTATAGTTCCAAGTTATGCCATTTTGCCAATATTTCAATGCTATTCACAGTGGTCTGTTTCTACTTTTGCTAGCCACCGTATTACTGTACAGACAATTTGAATCCATAGTTATGCTTTTACCCTTAGCCTCTCTTAAACTCGTATCATTCAGCTACACATTGCATAATAACAACAAACGTGACTACTATAAATAAATAGCAATTATTGTTTTTAAAAAAGCAGCTGGTTAATGAGTAGATACTCTTCTTACGAGATAAACTTTGATACTCACATTGATCAATTAATGATTTGTCATACATTCAAATTGCCTGATAACATCTTATACGGTCAATTAAACACCGCCGTTTCTTCTCAATACTGTTAACAATCAATTATAGAACAATGAACCCCCATACATGCAGTTGTGCCTCACAAAAGTATATTGAAAAGTGTACAACAAGCTCAATGGACTCACCAAAGCTTGTTGCACTCGAGAATGTCTTTCTTGTTCTCGACATACAAACTCGTTATGCATACATAGAACAGGTAACAAACTAATAACATCTCATATAAAGCAACAATAAAGAAATCCACAAGACAGAGAATGTTTGAGGAAGAGAAAACCAAGAACCTTTACATTTTCAAAAGCAACAATGAGGTCCAAATCTCAGCAAATCAGATTTATTCATAAAAAAAACCCCAAACTAAGTATGCTCATCTTAGATTTAAGAGCCAAATGAAGAGAATACAAAATATCAGAGGACTGTTGAAGCCGTCCACACCATCACAGTGAAAACATAAAATTTTTTATTCTTCTACAACCACACTAATTTCACCTTTCTCTAGCAAGTCATAGAATGACCTTGCTTTCCTTTGCTCATTCCAGTGATGCATCTTCCAAAGACTACCAGCAGCCAAGCCAAGCACAATTCCTATACATATCTCCTTGACAACACTTGGTCCCTTCAAGGTGGCATGAGCAATCTTGTGGCCAGCCATTTCACTTCTAGTGAAATGCAGCAAACCTAGAAGCAACAAACAACGGGGTTTTTCCCGTTTTCATAAGGCAAAAGGACATATAAGAAAACTCCATGTGTGAATTGCTGTAAGAAAAAGAAAAATCAAGATGCCAAGAACAACAAATGCAACAATCCATTAACCATTAACTGGGAGTTATATACCTGACGGTGAACCCTAAATCTCACCAAACTATTGAAATGACTAGTTAAAATGAGAGCAAGAATAAGAAATAATAATCTGCAAAACTAACTCGGCTCGACTATGCCCTATGCATGTCAAGCAACTCAAGCAGAGAGAGAGTATCTTGTCATCTATTTTAAGCCAAATTCTAAATGAATAGTGGAATGCTGTCAAAGCTGGAACCAGTCAGTCCAAGCACTCTAGTACTCGGCTCAACTACATTTAGTTATACCTATGTATAGAAACCATATGGCTTCAATTATAATGATGTTTAGCTTAACTGTTCTGTATAATAAGCAAAGCCGAGCATTGGATAGCATATCAATTATATCAGTTCTAAAAGTTTTTTCCTTTGACTAAGGACAGGTTTTTATTAAATACATTATTTAAACAAAGTTTTCATGATATTAATTCATTATAATTCACAGCATCAAACATCATTTTACTATCAGAGCCCACTACTTATATTTACATGCATTCACAACCCTTAAAAAAGAATTTCATACCACTTCAATATCATATTACAGCAAAACACATCTCCAAACCAAATTCAAAATTTTCCAGAACATGAATTTCAACAGGACTCGGCATTTAAATTAAGCACCGAGAAAAACCAGACAAGGGTACCTACTAAAATTTCCAAGCATCTATCAATACCTTGCCAAACAAATGCCTCATAAGGATTACAGGCTCCTAATCACGTTTTCTGTTCTTTCATTAACTAAATTATAAACCAAATAGAGGATAACAATGGGATTGTTTTAAGGCATAATAATTCGACTTTCAATTGTTGTCACTAAATCAAAGTAATCGCCAAAATATAGCAATCAGCATTCAAATCAAGCCATCGATTACCATTCTTTGCACTCGGAAAACCAGAAACTGATCTCAGATCTTCGACATATTATGAACAATACAACGTAGCTTCCATCGCATATACATGTACACAATAAATAAATCGAAAAAGTAAAATCCTACATCTAAAAAGCAAGATCACATGCGAGAGTCTAATCAACTGAAGCTTAAAACACCTGGATCGAATAGAGAGAACTAGGGTTTACCTGAGCGAGACAAAGAAACGAATAGAGAAAGTCAGATTGGGCGCTGGCGCAATAATAGAACGATAAAACCTTACTGAGTCGGGTTGGTTTTTTTTCTTTACCTTGCATTTGTTAAATCCCTATATTGCCCCTGATTAGCATCAGCTCGGCATTGGAATATTTCAAGTCAGAGTGTTTGTTTTGTGAGATTACAATGTTTTGCACCCAGGTTGGAATAGCATAACCGGAATATCTATAGATGGGGCTGTTTGGCAAGAGATGCAGGTCTGTGACTGACTGTGAGTTGCAATGTCAGTCAAATTTCTCTTCACACCATTGATTTCAAGCAGTGATCTTCGTTTTTAACAAAACTAATTGGATTTTGAATGGAAAAGTCCCAATAACTATAAGCAGCAAACTCCCTCTCCCATTTTCCACTCAGCAAGTAGCTAGGTTTGTCACTTCCCATCTAACGCCAGAACCAAATTCAGAAGGCCAAATACACCTCTCGTCCTCTCACTGTATCTTCCACATTCACATTAATGATAACGGTACTATTAGTCTGTTCAGCAAAAACAATCCTCATTTCAGCCATTTCCGTAGGTCACGTAACCTCTCTCGATTACCACTCTACTGTCTACAGAAGCAGCTCCATGCGTGAGACCTTCTCGTGGGACGGTAATGCATGCGCACTTATTAATATTGCTGATGCCGTTGGCAGTCAAATTTGGAAGGCCGGGCTGGACGGTCAGTTGCTAGCCGTCATTAATTATAAGCCCAATTTTTAATCCAAACGAACTGAACAGTAACTTGATTGGACTAAACGGAATCGTTTACCATTTAGAAGGTTTCTTGGTAGCTGTTCATACTTACAGTGGCAATTTATAGATACTATATAGTAACTAGTAAGTATATAAGAATTATCATTTATATTGGCAATGGCAATGGCAATGGCAATGACAAGGGAGAGGAAGTTAAGTTAATAAGATAGGTGGAGTCGAGATTAAGATGTTGTGAGTTATAATTTAAAATTTTAGGTTTATGTAGCCTCTTACATCAGTTTTAAGATAGTCGATAGATAGTCAATCCAAAAGAACATGCTATTGGTTAAATATACTTTACTAGATATATATAAGACGAAAAATAGCAATTACAATTAGAGAGATGTACACAACAGTTGATTTTCTCAGTAAAGGAAGGAACGATGCGCTGCCTGATTTGACTTACATTATGAAGCCATAACTATTGAATTGAATTAATCTTGATTTGCAGCAAAATTTACAAAAGCAGCTATAATTACTATAAGAACTATCTATTCTCTTCCTCGTTCTAATTATATCACTTCACTTCACTTCAAACCACTTATAAATTTTAACCCACCTCTCTCCTGCCTAAAAAATGGCCTTTTACCGCTGCTCCATTAGATCACTTCTGTTCCTCTTCCTCATCTCTGCAATTCCTGTAGCTTACATAATCTCTCAGGAGCTAGCCAAACCTGCCACTCACGTGTACCACTATCACACCCCCAGCTACGTCTGTGAGGCCGCCAAGTGGGACGATGTCGGCCGTAGATTTCTCCTCTCCTTTTTAGACGGAGGAGTTGGGGAGGTGTCTGTGCCCGATGATTACACACCGGGAACTGTTCTAGAAGAAGTGAAGGTGATCAATGAGATTGACGTGTCCGGCAATTCAACAATGGGAATCATCATTGACAGCCCTAGGAATCGCCTCCTTGTGGCCTTCAGTGACGTTTTTGGATTTAAATACTGTGCCATCGCCGCTTATGATTTGTCAACGTGGAAGCGTTTGTTCTTCACCCAACTCAGTGGAGCAAGTAGGTTTATATATATATATATATATATATATATGTATATGTATATGTATACTTTTCCATACAAGTTTCTATTATTCATATATGTTTCAGATTATTTATCTGGTATTAGTGTTTTTCCTTCGCATCATTCATGTAGTCAAATTCAGCAATATTAGTATTGTCTTATATTATGATGTGTAGGGCCGTCTAGTTCATTATGACTTTTTTAATTTATCGTGCATAGAAGATATAATTATGTTAGCGTATAAAGACAGTGCTGGCTGGATTAGAAAATGACTTCCACAAAACAACCAAACTCTGTAATAAGTATCCGTTGATCTTATATAATTAAGCCTATATTAGCTCAATTGATTACAATCAAGTATCATGCCGGCTTGGATACCCATGAATCATGATACACATCTGTTAAGTATACATAACGTTCTGATGCTGAAAGCAAAGTAACATGTCTTTAGGATTATTATTTTTTCATTTTTCCCAATAGTTTTTAACTTTTTATTGATGTAGGGGACGAGAAATCCTTGGCAGATGATATAGCAATTGATGAAGAAGGTAATTCATACATTACTGATGTTATAGGCAATAAATTATGGAAGATAGGAGTAAACGGTGAGTTCTTATCCACCATTAGAAGCCCAGTTTTTACTGCAAAAGGATGGTACAGAAACTTGCTTGGCCTAAACGGAATCGTTTACCATCCAGATGGGTTTTTGATAGTAATTCATATGTTTACTGGGAATTTGTTTAAGGTTGATGTTAGCAACGGATCAGATTCAGAGGTGGAAATTAAGTTAATAAAGGTAAGCGGAGGTTCATTGTTTCTTGGAGATGGTCTTTTGCTGTTGTCTCCGACTAAGCTTGTAATAGCCGGAAACCCTACAAAATTGTTGGAGAGCTCCGATGGTTGGGAAACGGCTTCAATCATCACCAAATTCAACGGCGCTACTCATCGCGTGGCCACAGCAGCAACTCTCAAAGATGGTAAGGTGTATGTTAGCCATACGCTTGGCATGGGATTCCCCAAGAAGAATCATGTTCTAGTAGAGGCTGTTTTCTAAATATATCGTCAAATTTCCATCAGCTGGCTTGGCTAAATTACGGTGTTGTTAAACTCAAGTTAAGTAGTTTCCTTCTTTTTTCCTTCATCTGTGAATTATAATTAAGAATCTACTATTTGAAATAATTAGAGCTGTTCATGTTCATCCATTCCCTTGGTGTCATTGTGCTTAATGACATATCCTGTAAATCAGTCAATTTATCATACACAGCTCTTGGACTTACTAAACTTGTTGCATTTAAGGTAAGAATTTGTGAAGAAAGTCGATGATGAATTAAGTGATTAGACTGTGTGAAAGTCATCCTAATAAATATGGGATAATAGTATTCAGACAAATAAGAATTTGTATATATACACAAATGAGTAAATTATATCTGTTATTATGATAACATGCAGACCTTGTGGCACTTGACGTATAAATTAAGTAATGCATACACTAAAGACAGATGCCGTTGGCAATTAATAAAATTTGGAAGGTAGGGAGGGACGGGCAGTTGTTGTGGGTCATTAGATGAGATGGGTTTTTGTTCTCGAATCGATAGTAGCTGGAGCAACTGCAAGGTTGGTGGACTGGAGAGTGTTGAGATGGATAGGAAACAGCTAGCTAGCTTCCGTCGTGGCCATATTCAGCTACTGTAATGTAATGTAATGTTGATTAAACTATTTTAGCCATAAGACACAGCTGGATTAGAAAATGATTTTCCACAAAACAACCGATTCTGTGTAATAAGTAGTCTTTGAGTCATTAACTTTTGGTTTTTCTTTTTAAGTGAATCGTAATTAGAAAAATGTTCTGATTGATTATATATAACTAAGCCTAGCTATATAAATTGAATTGATTACAAGGAAAACATCTTGCCATCTTGGACACACATGATATAGATCTATTAACTAGATATAATTGTGAACCTGTTAATGCTTTAAATACTTTCAATGGTTGAGATTGTAATATTTATAAATAATATAAAAATTAGTGTGAAAAATAAAGTAAAGGTTGTATTAATTCGTCTAATTAATTTGGCATAGTTTCCAATACTTTTTATTGTCGCAGGGGACGAGGCAGATGATGTAGCAATTGATGAAGAAGGTAATTCATACATTACTACTGATGTTGTAGGCAATAAATTATGGAAGATAGTAATTCATACATTACGTGTAGTGGGCATTTGTTTAAGATTGATGTTAGCAAAGGATCAAATTCAGAGGTGGTAGTTAAGGCAACTGTGGCAAGGGGAGGTTCATTTTTTTCTTGCAATCTAATTTCTTAAAGCAAAGTAATTTTCTGTAGATTATGGTAATATTGGAAAGGATTTGTTATTATTATTTATTTATTGAGAGAATACTGTGTAGGAATATTTAACAAGAAAGTCAGACAAAATAGTCTTTCTTTATTATATCAACTGATTCGTCAGTTATACACTAATCCAATTGCATGAACAAGAAGTCCTAGCGGTGCATATTAAAGTTATACCTTCTTCCTTTCCCAACTCTTACCCTCCTCTTCCTCTATCTTTTTCTTCTGGCTAATTATCAATGGGGCTTTCAGTTTGCTCTACGAAAACACTCCTCTTGTTCTTCCTCATATCAGCCATTCCCGTTGCTTACATCATTTCTCTCGAGCTAACGAAGCCCAACACCCACGTGTACCAATACCACAGCTCCGGCTTCTTACGTGAGTGCGCCAGGTGGGACGACTCCAACCCTCGGTTCATCCTCTCCCTTGGAGAGGGAGGAATTGGTCAGGTCTCCGTGCCCGACGATCACATTTCCGGAACTGTTTTAAATGAAGTTACGCTGGTCAAAGACGTTGACTTGGCTGGTAATTCATCAGTTGGGATGGTCATTGACCGGCCTAGGAATCGGTTCCTTGTGGCCATCACTGAGTTGTCTTTCAAGCAACCCAGATACTGTGCGCTCGCCGCTTGTGATTTGTCCACATGGAAACGCTTGTTTCTCCGCCAACTCAATGGCCCAAGTAGGGTTTTAAAACAAAAAAACGTTGCTACTTATTTAAGTACTTGATGTACTTGATTTTTTTTTTCCAAATATAATTTGTTGGCGCAGGTGAAACAGATTCGTTTGCAGACGATGTAGCAGTCGATGCAGAAGGCAATTCTTATGTTACAGATGTCATCGGTAGTAAAATTTGGAAGGTTCGGGTGGATGGCAAGTTGGGATCAATCATTAGAAGCCCACTCTTTACTCCGAAAGAGTGGTACAAACAGCCCTATGGGCTTAACGGAATTGTTTACCATCCAGATGGGTTCTTGATTGTTATACATTATTTAAGTGGGAAAAAGTTTAAGATTAATATTGGAAAAGGAGATGAAATTAAGTTAATTGAGTTAGTCGGAGGTAAATTGACGTTTGGAGATGGAATGGCTCTACTGTCTCCTACTCAGGTTGTAGTATCAGGGATTCCAACCGCTAGATTAGTTGAGAGCTCCGATAGCTGGGAAACCGCTTCCATTGTCGGTAAATTCAGCGCCCCTGCTCATCGGCTTCCCACCGTGGTAGCTGTGAAAGATGGGAAGGCGTATATTAATCATGTATTTGGCCTGGGATACCCCAAGAAGAAACATGTGTTAGTCCATGCTGTTTTCTAAAGTCTTTTGACCTCCCAGCTTATAAGGGTTGGTCAAACTTCGGGTTTTGAATTTGTGCTTTATATTGGTATCCTCAAATTTAACATTTAATTTAATAATAATAATAAAAAAGCGAAAATCATTTTACTTCATCGCCCCGTACACAACATTTACATTGAACAAATACACCCACTTCCCATCCAACGCCAAATCCTCTCATTTTCTTTCACCCGCTTATAATGGCGTTTTCTCTTTGCTCTACCAAATCATTACTGTTATTCTTCCTCGTATCAGCAATTCCCATAGGCTACATCATCTTTCTCGAGCGAATCAACCCCGCAACTCACGTCTACCACTACCACAGCTCCAACTTCTTACGTGAGTGCGCTAAGTGGGACGACTCCAACAGTCGGTTTCTCGTCTCCTTTATGGAGGGAGGAATCGGTCAGGTCTCAGTGCCAGATGATTACTCACACGGGACTGTCCTAGATGAAATCACGGTCGTCAAAGACGTCGACTTGGCCGGAAATTCTTCACTCGGGATCGTAGTTGACAGGCCTAGGAATCGTCTCCTTGTGGCCGTTGCTGATTTGTTGGGAAACAAATACTCTGCTCTCGCCGCTTACGATTTGTCCACTTGGGAACGTCTGTTTCTCACCCAACTCAGTGGTCCAAGTAAGTTCCTTAAAATAATAATTAGTTGGTATTTTATCATAAGATTCTGGTCTGTAAATGTGTTTGTTGTTATCTGAACTAATTCCTTAGGTAACACGTGATTATGGTTTTAGGTTGATCTTCCCCCTTTCAATTTTGATGTTTTATTAATACGAATTCGCGATAGGCACGGTACTAGCTGTTAATAGTTTTGTTATGAGGTTAAGGTGGTCTTTGGGTGGCTCACCAAACACGTTCTTTGAGCGAGAATCAAGTCTAATTAAGATGGCCACTGAAACCACAAAGTCGTTAACTGCTCTGAACCCATAAGGTCGTTAGCTGTTGACCGTCTATTCATTGACTGACATGTAGTTGCTCATTGACTTATCATCCACAATTGAATGTCAATTAAATGTGTTTGCTAGCAGTATCAGTTACACTTGTAAGATCCAACACATCTCTGTTGAATTGTGCACGTCAAGCATGTTTTATGCACTTGCTAAATACTTTTTACTAATAATTTCATACTCTTTGTTGTTTCAGGTGATGAGAAAGCTTTTGCAGACGATGTAACGGTTGATGCAGAAGGTAATGCATACATTACTGATGTTACAAGCAGTAAAATTTGGAAGGTAGGACTGGACGGCAAGTTCCTATCCATCATTAGGAGCCCACTCTTTACACCCAAAGAGTGGTACAAAAGCTTGATTGGACTAAACGGAATCGTTTACCATCCAGAAGGATTCTTGATTGTTATTCACACTTTTAGTGGCAATTTATTGAGGATTGATATTGGCAAGAGTGAGGAAATTAAGTTAATTAAGGTAGCTGGAGGTCCATTGTCATTTGGAGATGGTTTAGAGCTACTGTCTCCTACTAAGCTTGTAGTAGCAGGAAATCCTTCTGCTAGATTGGTGGAGAGCTCTGATGGGTGGGAGACGGCTTCTGTCGTTGCCAAATTCAGCGGGCCTGCTCATCGGTTGGCCACTGCAGCGACTGTGAAAGATGGAAAGGTGTATCTTAACCACATGTTTGGCCTGGGATACCCAAGGAAGAAGCATGTCCTTGTCGAGGCCGTTTTCTAAAACCTGAAAATTTACATTTAAGCTCCTCTATGAGATATAGGACGGCTAAGTTGTGTTGCTTTGAGAGTGTTGATTCTGTATTGTTATCACTGAAAAACACTGGTACTTTTTTAATATATTATGGTGCATTTTCTTCATAGTTGGTATTCTCGAATTGAATTTCATACTTTGTTTCCAGTACTGATGTGAATACAAGGATCTTGATGCATGTAAAAGACTGTATAAGCTAAGGTCATAGAGATTTAAAAAAAAAAAAAGCAGTTGTGCCGAAGTAGTGACACAGAGCTGGCAGATTTTAGGAATGAACATTTATCACTACACGGTACAGTTGGGATACAAAGTTTGTATCCACAACTTTTATGTGTCATATTGCAGTCAAATGATCAGAAGCCAATAATGAATCATCAATTCCTGCTGCCATTGTGCCTACTAGTATCCTGGAAACCATTCAACCGAATGAAACACAGCTCATGGACTTGCCCAGGTTCTAGTCTTGCACACAGAGACAAGGCAACAATAACAATTTTCTCATGCGAATAAACAATAAATAAATTCTACAAGGCAGAGAAATGACAAGGAAGTGAAGAACATGAATCTAATTGATTTCAAAAGCAATAATATATGTTCAAATTTCATTCCAATACATTTATTCAATCAAAAGCCAAATTAAGTATGCCCATCCTATAGATTTAAGAGCCAAATGAGGATAATTCAAAATATCAGAGTTTTTCTGAAGCCATCTGTGTCATGGCAATAAAATTGTAAAAAATTTATTCTTCTGCAATAACACTAATTTCACCTTTCTCAAGCAAGTCATAAAATGCCCTAACATGCCTCTGCTCATTCCAGTGATGCATCTTCCAAAGACCACCAGCAGCCAAGCCAAGTGCTATACCAATACATATCTCCTGGACAACACTTGGTCCTTTCAAGGTGGCATGAACTATCTTGTGGCCAGCCATTTCACTTATAGTTAAAGGGTAACCTAGAAGCAAGAGAAACATGTTTACCCCAACTTTTCAGTAGGCAGAAAGAACCTATGGAAAACCTTGCATATGAATGATTGTAAGACAAAAAAAAAAAAAAAACAAACAACATAACGCCGATGCAGAAACCCATATACCATTAACTGTTAGTTAAAGGGTAAACCTAAAAGCCAAAAAAAAAAAAAACATGTTTACCCCAATTTTTAAGTAGGCAGAAAGAAACCCAGGGAAAGCTTACATATGAATGACTGCAAGGGAAACAAACCAACAAGAAGATGCCAAAAACAAATTCACCAATCCATACACCACTATCTGCGTACTCCACCTTATATCCAACTGAACTAATGCAGCCAATCATAATCTAGATTACAAGCATTACATTGCTTCAAGGACTGAAAACTGAACCGAGCCAACTGCAGTCAAGATTAAGTTTGGTTGCAAACTAAACCTTGGCAAAGACATGACCTTGTCATATGAAATTAGCCAAGGTTGATCAAACATATGCTTGGCTTACCAAGCTCAAGGCCTTTCAAGCTTATTGCAGACTGAGTCATCACTCGTGTTGTTTCATAAAAGACATATTTTCATGAAGAAACTGTTCCTATTAGCTACAACCATTTAGAGAAACTAATAATTCACATCTGTCATCTTTATTAGTCAATTGAGTAAAGACTCAAACTAATCAAATTTGAGGAAACACAATCATATTGCCTAGTAACAGAGAGATGACGAAAAAGTGCCAAGGTGAAGCACAAAAAGAAATCAAGAAACAATACCCTTCAATTTGAAACCACCAGAGCAATTTGATCAAACACGGAAAGGAAAAAATCAAACTATACAACACCCAAGCAATTTTGATCTAATATTTATAATCAACATCTATTAAACAGAAGTTTTAGTTACAACTATTAAGAAAATTCTAACCCGTCAAGCAAATGAAGGAGATCCAAGACCAAGAATGCCAAGGGATGGCGGAGGTCCGCCCCGGAGAGGATGGCCGACGAAACAGTTGAGGTGCGAGTGTATTCTGAAGACTTAGATGTTAGGTGCTTTAATTTTGGGGGCTTTCTTCATTTTTATTTATAACACAACCCCCCTAAATAAGAACAATAGTTGGAGAAAGAAGGTCATTAGCAAAAATGGGCCTAAAGTTTGAGCTATATAAATCCTTAAATTTTTATTATTTTATTTCTTTATTTTTTTAATAAAATAGAAACGATATGTCATTTCTCATTTCTAACAGAAACGACATGACAGCTGGCTTCTTAATCTTTACAGCGCAGAATTAATTAAATTACCGAAACATAATATACCAGGTGATTCAATATAAGAATCTCCTAATTTGACATATACGTCCAGCATTATTATCCATCTCAGAAACGCATATCTGCCTCTAACCCTGTCTTATGATTCAGTTTGGTCGAAGACGACTGTTTATTATTTTTATAGAAGGGTGCTAACTACTCAAGTTTAACAATGGTTTTATTCTGCCATTGCCACTTGCCAGAGGTAAACAATCAACCCACCCGCTAAGGAGTGCCTTGGTTTCTTGGGGATTTCCCCTTTAATATGAAATAAATTCTGATGGAATTCAGAATTTTGGCTGAACCTTAATTGTGATGTATGTTAGTAGTATTATTTATTTAAAGAATAAAAAAACAGTGAATTTACTTTGTTATAAAAATGAAAAAAAAGGAGAAAATAGAGGCCAACGTTACTTATATTTTACGGTATATTTGGTAAAATAATTGGCCACAATTAGAGCCCACTTTCAACCCACCTGAGCATCCTGAAAGACCGAAACCACTCCACAATCCGCATTATTAGCAAGTCTTCCATGTCAATGTCTTTGCCACTTATTGATGTTTATCCTTAGTATCAAACCCATTAATATGCACGTCTACTTGAACACAACCAAATCTCAGCAACTGTCTTTGACTTGTATTTGAAGCAATTTATCGTCTCTTGCATCCAAGTGAAAAAGTGAGCATAGATGGAGAGGCAGAGAAGTTTCTCTTTCAAATCCACGAGATTCTTGGTGTTTTCTTTGACAATCTCTTCATCTTTCATCTTCCTAACATTCTTCTTTTTCTGGGTCATCAAATCTACTCCTTTCATCAATCAAGAAACCCATTTTCAGCTAAGCAAACCCGCTCTTAATGCAAGTCTGAAACCCATATCTGTAAAGAGCTTGACTGGTTTCAGTAAAAATTTCTCAGCAACAAATGTGAAAAACTTAATCTTGATCGATACCCATTTAATTAGACCTGATCATGCTTCTGGGTTTGCTAACTACTCAGTTTCTGGGGACACTCAGAGAGTGAAATATGACACTCAAGTGCTGGAAGATGAAACAAGCAAAGATGATGGTCTAGATGCTACTAGTTTAAGTATTACAGGTCAAGAGAGTCAACCCGCACCTTTTTTGGAGGAAATTGTAGTGCAAAGCAATGGGAACCTTGAAGAGAAGATTAGAGCAGCTCCAGTTGAGAAAATTGAACTTCCCATTGATCAGCGGATTCAAAAGAAGAAGATCAGAGCAACTTCAGTTAAAAAGAAGAAGATCAGAACAACTTCAGTTAAAAAGACTGAAGGCGCAAGTAACCAGAGAATTGAAGAGAAGACGACAAGAGACTGTGATATTACAAAAGGGAGGTGGGTCTATGATGAGAGCTATCCTTTGTACACAAATGCTACATGTCCTTTTATTGACGAAGGTTTCAACTGTATGAGCAATGGTAGACTGGATAAAGACTACATGAAGTGGAAATGGCAACCATACGATTGTGACATTCCGAGGTAATTATTATTATTTTTTTTAATTTTAATAATTTTATTTATTTATGTGGAATTACAATGGATGGTTATGAGTGTATACAATGAAGTCAGTTTGTGTGAATTGATTGATATTCAGCTTAGGAAAAGAAGCATGAAATGTTGATGAGCCGAGTTTTGGTGTGGTATAATGTAAATTTTAGGTTCAATGCGACCCAAATGCTGGAATTGATCAGAGGGAAAAGGCTGGTTTTTGTGGGCGATTCAATTAATAGAAATCAATGGGAATCTGTGCTGTGTATGTTAATTGGAGCTGTTAGAGATCCAAGGAAGGTCTATGAGACCCATGGACGAAGAATTACCAAAGAGAAGGGAGATTATAGTTTCAAATTTTTGGTAATTATGGAAAGATGTCATATTTATTTCCTTCTTGGCAATGAAGTCTGATGTATTTGAAGTATTTAATTTTGGTCTTGTTTATGCAGGATTATAAATGTACAGTTGAATACTATGCGAGTCATTTCTTAGTTCACGAAGGCAAGGCAAGAGTAGGGCAGAAACGGGTGCAGACATTGAGAATAGATTCTATTGATCGTGGATCATCAAGATGGAGAGGAGCTGATGTTTTGATTTTCAACACCGCACATTGGTGGAACCATTACAAAACAAAAGCTGGGTTAGTACCGTTCAAACTTGATGTTCCATTGGTCAGTTCTTACTTTTGTTTGTCGAAAGCTACAAACTGCAATTCAGATCTTGGTTCTTAAGAAAGCATATAAAGTTGTCATTTTTTACATATATTTCCATACCCATACAAAGACAATAGATGGTTTGAACTTTTAATGGAGCATGGATCTGAATTGATGTTGCTATGATTTATTCAATTTTTCCTTTCCTTTTTGATTAGCAGATAGGATAATGTGCATGTTCATCTCCATTGTTATTCATAAGCCTTCTGGTCTTGTAACAGGATAAACTATTACCAGGAAGGGGACCAAGTGCATCCCCGGCTTGATGTTTCCACAGCTTTTAGAAGAGCATTGATGACTTGGGCTTCATGGATTGATAAACGCATCAATCCAAAGAAAACCCAAGTTTTCTTTCGAAATTCAGCACCTTCCCATTTCAGGTTTCCTTTATTGTGCCAAAGCTACACTGTTTTTTTTCTCCATCATATCAGTTGCTGAGTAGTGTATGATTTATTGTACACAGGGGAGGTCAATGGAATGCAGATGGCCACTGTACAGAAGCTATTCGACCCCTTAATAAAACCTCAGGCTTTACTTACCCTGAGAAGAATGTAATTGTAGAGGATGTGATAAAACAGATGAGGACTCCTGTAACTCTCTTGAATATAACTAGTTTGTCGGAGTATAGGATAGATGGTCATCCATCAATATATGGAAGAAATGCATGGAAGCGGTACTCTTCAAGCATTCAAGATTGCAGCCATTGGTGTCTTCCTGGTGTTCCTGATACATGGAATGAGCTGTTGTATTTTCATTTGCATTCTTAATAGAGGATAGTGTTTCTCAGCTTATATATTCTTTCAATATTTTCTACCTGTTGATTTTCAAGGCAGAATGTAAAATGTCATTTTTTATTGATATATTAGAGGAAATTTTTCTATTGATATTCATTCTGTTGGACCAAAGAAAAAATTCTTTCGTTTTCTGAAATAATTTATCAAATGCAGATTCTGACATATCAAGTGCTTAACCAGCCCTGTAAAGACAGTCTTGGAGCCATTTTTAGTTTGGAAATGGATCCGATTGCCGGACAAAGAAAGAGAGCTTCATAAATCCGAGGCCTTGTGGACCATTTGAATACTTTTACACAGTCCACAAACACATTACATCTTTGAGTGTAATAATTACGAATGATATTACTCTTCTTAAATTTAATATATAGATTATGAGAAAATATAGTAAATAAGAAATTTAACTCATAATTCACTGGCTGCTTATTTTGGTTTGGGAAGAACATGACAGAAACTTTCCATGAAAATAGCAATGATTGTGTCCTTAATGATTGTTGCTTTGATTACCATTTAAAAGGTAACACAAGCTTCCTATTGCATTTTCTGGAAGACATTTTCTCAAGATGGCTGTTCAGCATCAATAGACTGCTGCTGGCAAGACATCAGCCTCAAGCCTGATTGGGAGAAAACACTTCTCGGGCTTATATTATAACCTGTATCATAGAATTTCCCTGAGATGGATATATTACATTATCAGGAAAATGATACAAGCCACTCCAAAAAACATTTCCCAACTCCTATGTGTTGCCTACTGAGTTGTTGAGTATGGCAAGAAAATATTCTAGCTTATTGCAGAGCCAGACTCTTTAATGTTTCCACTTTCCACCTTATTGCCCAACTATCTTATTGCATGACCTCAATACTTTCCAACAGCACACTTGGGCATTATATACACAGATAAACGCTGATATGTATATGCTTCGTCCAAGAAGAAGCTTCCCGTAATTGGTGAAATTGATAATAACACTGCTGAAATATAGGAACATGACCAGATGCACATCTTAAACCATGTAATCAGTGCATCAATGAGATTGATGTTTCTTCGCCCTGCCTTGAGAGACCGATGAATCATCTCTCTTGGAACCTTCAGGTTTCCGAGCCCATGCAGGTGCTTGGTCTGGTCCATAACGGTAGTCATAAAAGAGTTCCTCACTAGCTTCGATATGCTCCTTGGCAAAGATGCCCACTCGATGATCTCCAGCCACCAGCATTACCTGTAAAAGCTAGTACATTAGCTTAAACAATGATAATTGACAGAAAATTACTGAAACGACTGTACTTTGGCATAGCAGTTTGGATGTGATGAGTGGTTTGCAAATTTCAACTTGTCTCCTTTGCGATAAGCATCAAGGACATACTGCAAAGAAAAAAGTGCAAACTTTAAGATCTTTGACTTCATAGTGCCACACTAAAAGATGATGGTGGTGGCTAAGTAGACATAGAGCATGGAATTAAGTTCCAAGACTACTGTTTTGGATGTGGAAATTAGTATTATGCCGAAGTATTGAATTATATATTACATATTCTTTAGCGCATTGTCCATTTTGTATGCAGTAGATGCCACTTGCCTGGTCATTCAAGTCAAAAAGAAAAGATGAATTTGCACGATCATAAATCTTCCCACGCTTGTCTGCTTCTCGGTGGGAGATCAATTCACCAGTATATTCTCCAAGATAATCATTCTTGTTGACAGAATTCTGAAATCACATAATTGAGTTCAGTTGCCGGCAACAGCAAGTAATTATAGGAAAACATGAGATGATTTGTTATCCTACCTTTAAAAAGGCTCCCCATCCAGCAACGTCAGACTTTGCCAAGAGGATCTGAAATGGGGGAAAAAAGAAGGTATTATCCAACTTATTTATTAAAAATGTTTCAACTTTCCATAGCCTTTCATGAGTAAAACATTCTGAATTCCTCACCCTCTGCTGTTGCTTCAGAAGCAGCCTCATGTTACCACATTGACCGTCTCCACGTTTGAGTGGCTCACCCAATGAACCATCCCCACAACTGCATCAAGTATAAAAAAATTCAAAGACGCCAAAATTGGAATGAAAAATAGGAACTTATCCAGACAGGAGTGTCAAACTAAACTGTAATATATACAACTTCCATAAAAACTAAAATTGGAAGTAGAGCCACTTCAGGCCTTGAATAATTCTAGTGACCCAAGTCACATGACATTAAACAATAAAATTTTTTTGAGGAAAGCCCTTTATTCCTTGGTAGAACTCTTAAAAGGAGTAAGCCAGTGCCTCTCACAAGAACAAATATATCAGAAACTCAATTGTTTAGAAAACCCGTCTTTTTATAAAATAAAATAAAAACCAAGTAACAGGACTAAATAATAGATTCAGCAGTCTGACAGTCCATTCCAACCAGAGTTATAAAATACAACTGAAAGCCGGAAAATATAGTATATTACCACAAACAACATATACTATATGTTCATCTTAAAAAGCAATAGATGCACAATTCTTATCAGCAAAACAAACTCAACTCACCCAACGAAACCTTAACCATAGATAGGCATATAAGATATTAAGCACTTAGAACTTATTACCTAACCCAGCAATTCCGGCAAACATCTGGGTCACATTCACGTCCAGCAGCAAAGCATGGGCATTGCCTGCTTCGGCATTGACTCTTTGCACAGTGGCATCCCCTGAACCGATTTTTGCAACTCTTCGAGCACCTTAAGAAGTAATAGCTACTTGTGTGAATAACCAAATAATATTCTTCTTTTGATCTACTAAAATATATATGTAGAATGCAATTCAAGAAATGATCCTCAATGGAGTAGTATTTATGACCAAAAGCAACATTTAAAGTTATGCTAGATGATTAAGTAAACCCAGGTCAACAGTTTATTGAAGCAACTCAACGGCCTTAATCCAACTAATTGGTCAGCTCTAGAACTTCTATTCCATTGGGCGAGGTATGACTAACACATTTAAGCATTTACTTGTGATGAACTATGATCATAAGAAGCACAAAAGATTCTAGCCCTATTGCTATTGACAAGGATGCAGAAAAATTAACTAGGGATGCCCAAAAGCTTCCCTGCATAACTATTAAATAACAATTCAACGTACCCGCAATATTTTTCACAGCAAGTTCCATTATGTAGACAAGGGCACTGCTTTCCACACATAGACTGGCATCCACATGGTGTATACTGCTTACAAGACTGATTTTTACCATCTGCAATTCTTTTCCAAATTGATGGATGGCCAGCAGACTTCCAAGAATATTTAAGTTTCCGCGTTCTTCCCCTTCTACGAAGTAACCGTGGTCTTGTAGGCATCTCTTGCTCCTTAAACAACAATAAGATCACAGAAAAGAAGGCATTATAATGCATTGCCAAGTAATAATGAGACAGAAATACATCCATAATAATTAAAATATTAGCAATAACTATAAATTAAAAGTCAATAGCGGATTATTTGGAACCAAGTCAGCTGATTCTCATTTACCCTATCTTAGAGTGATAGTACTAAGCAATTTGCACTTTATTAACTCTACCTTCTAATTATGAAATTTTACAATACAATATCATACTGTAAATGATTATTTTGCTCAACAAGGTAAGCTTTATCCCTGTAATGAATAATAAAAGAAAACGTTTACTAGCACTGATAAAAAATTCTCTTGGTGATAGTACCAGACTGGCTCCAAGGTTTCATCTGACCTAAAATAATATTTAGCTAGTTTTCCTTAAAATAGTGAAGAGAATAAGAAAAGAAAAATATAACAGTACATACCGCATAATCTGTGTCAACTTTCCCAGTTTCTTCCAAAAAGGAACTTGGTGTGACAGATTTGTGAGGCATTGAAGAACCACTATCACGCATGTAGCTGGATACTTCCATGCAAGTCTTCAACCCAGAAAGCAAATTTCTGGCTATAAGACAACTGCAGATGATAAAGCACAAAGTTAATAAAGAAAGAATACAGTATTTTATGTAGAAACAGAAGGGAAAAAAAAAATCTAAAAGTTGCAAACAGAACTACATCTAAATGTATCAAGTCTAGAATGTGCACTCAACTGAGTTGACGGGAAAATGCCGATGCAAATATAAGCTATATGGATCCTCATTCTATATCTTCAGTATCTTCATGCATGAAATACTTTATATATTGAGCAAAAATTAGATGAATAGGAATCCCCTATACCTGTTTCTCCCAAATATCTCCACTCCCTTCAAATATAGTTCTTTCTCAATAGGTTTCCACTCAGAGCTGCTCAAAACTTCTTCAAGCAGTTCTCCTTTGGAAAATGACTGCTTTATTTCACGCTCTTTCTTGACATCTTTGGCTCCATCCATTATATTGTGCTGAATTTTTTCCCCGGAAACACCATCAGAACTAACAAATTTCTCAGACATACGTTCACTTGGTGAATCTTTGGTGGTCATTTGAAGGTCATTGTCATTGGTTACCCCAATATTGTGACCACTCTTGGCATCCAGACTTGGTATATGATCACTGGATGTAGTAATTACATCTAAAGGCAATAGTTTCTTCTGTTTCTTATTTGAAGAATCATCAAGATCATCAGAAACTTGTACTGAGTCATTTAGCTCTATATTTGTTTGCCCTAAGGCCTTTCGCTTTCCCAAACTTTGCATGGCAGATGTATCCAGATTTAGAGCACCAATAGCAACTTCTGAGCTGTGAGCAGCTTCTGATGTAACAGGTAACACTTTTTCTGAATTGCACCTTTCGCTGTGCATGAGGTCACCATGAGCACCTGGCTTTTCAGCATTGCTGGGCAATGCAGTCCCTTCTTTTGTATTTTTCATTCTATTTGAAATATTAATAGTTGAATCTTCTATGGTATCCTGAACAGTTCTTAACTGCAAGGCATTCATATGGAAATCAAACTTCAAAACTTGCCCATGCAATCAGAATCAAAATTATGAATCATATATTATGACAACAAAAAGCACAAAAATGATCAATAGACAATCTTCTTGCAAGTCCTAAGAGCATAAATGAGCACAACCTATCCCAAAAATGAGAAGATTATACATGTGCGTGTGGAGAGAGACAGGGAATACCTGGAGGTAACAATGATCACTGCAAGGTTTCCTATCATCTTCATACTCAGACCAATATGATTGCTTTTCACCCTGTAAAGTAGGACTTGATCAGATAGGCTAACGAAATGTAACCAGATTAAACTGTAGAAAGATGAAAAATGTGTCTGCTTACAGGATTAATCAAAGTTTGGGAGCATCCGTGCAAACGGCAGTCAAATAACTGTTGGATAGATACAGTTAGAAAAGATAGTTGTTCAAGCAATTCAAATGGTTATATCAATTATTTCCATACCAAGCAGCGGCGACAAAAGAGGTTATCAAAAGAATCCAAAGCAGCACTTAAGCTCTTGTCCAGAGAAATGCCCCTTTCATGTCCAGTATCCCCAGTATCCTTTAAGGTTTTTTCATCATATTTCTCCCTAAGTGTGCTATATCTATCCTGCAAAACCCAAACAGAATACATTCCCAACAACGTATAAGATTTTTCCAACATAAGTAGAAAAATTTGGGAATGCAGATGATAATTCAATAAAGCAATAAAAACACCAAGCATGCTCCAAACATCACAATCATGATCATATGCCAATAGAGAATACCTGTATTTCTGAAGTGGCTACTCCAATGAATTGGCTGACAACATTAATTACTTCCTCACCTAGCTCGTGCTCCTGAAAGACCATCCTGTCAAAATTGATAGAACTAGTCATAATTCAAGTTGAATTACTATGAATAAACAAGCAGGATGTCACCAAGACCAAATAATAAACATCTTTTTTCGTCAGAGTGCTTCTTCAGTTCTGAAAACCTGAACCAGTAGGATCATATATAAGTTGAGCAGGTGATAAGTAATAGTACAAGCAGGAGGTCCAAACTTCAGCATAAACGGAAACTTCCATTCTCAGTATGATCTCTCAAGCAAAATATTTTGAGTTTTGAACAATAACTACTGCTTGTTCACTCTTGCTGATGTTCGGTTGGCACCAGATATTATACAAGCAAAGAAAATATAAGGATGAAAATTGTATTCAACCTTCAAATAGCATAATCCAATACTAAGGTTATTTCTCTCCAGGATTTGTACAATATTTCCAAAGAAACACTGATAATGTCTTATTTTAGCATACCATATAATACGGTCTTCACCGTCAGAGAATTCATGTTTCTCCTCCTCAGGTTCTATAACGTCTTCCTCACTGTCACTACAGATTAGTGCTTCACTTCCATGTTGATCATAATAAATACGTCTTCTCCCAACCACTGACTGATCTTCAGCCATTCTCTGATTTCTGTGCTGTGTAAGGCATATTTGAATAAGAAAAGCAATGATAAAATCTTAACACAAATCATGATAAGAGAAAAAAAAATAGATTCATGCTACCTTATGTACAAGTACATAAGTCTAGGTTACCAAGCTAAAACAGTGTTCCGAAGAAGAAACTGGTGCACCATTTTACTAGAGAATCAGATCAAAATAAGAGTAAAGGAGTGCAAATGCAAGGATCTATCCAAAAGCATGGCTATCTGATCACATTTCTCAACCCCCCCCAAAAAAAAAGAGAAATTATCTCCAAATCATATAATATTCTCACTGCCCAGAGTGAATGCATAACTTTCAATAATTACAATTAGAGAAGTGTCGAAAGATATTCTTCAGCTTGAATATGTAAGCAATTGTTCCAATAATTTGCCACCTAATCCTTCTAGCTGGCTTCCGGATTTTCATAATGATTAAAGTGATCAGTACCAACCAACATCCATCACTGAATATTGAAACAAACATATAGTTTGTCAAATTCAGCATAAAAATCAATAACACTTCCTTTCATCATGAGAAAGCCAAAGTAAGAAATGTAAATTAAGTTACAGTGGAGATGGAGAGAAGATATATGGAAAATCTATCACACTTGTCCAAGAAGATCCAAGTAGTATAAGGCGGTATCTTCTCAACATATGAAAGCTTGCTACTTGTCGAGAGCACAACTTCATGACTGTTGACATAGTCTTTATCTCCCAATCCTTGTGGAAATCCACTGTACTTGCACAGAGGCATGCTACCAAATCCATTCTCCTTCGTTAATGTAACATTCTTTCTCGATGTTGTTGATAGAAGGTTATATACATCACTTTCTATTTTGTTTCTGTTCTTCTCAATTTTTTCCTGTACATGATACATGCATAAGTTACTATCAAACGAAATAGCATCATAACTTATGCCTGCCTGCCAGCCTTGTGTGCTAACTCATTAGTTCAGCACATCAAATCCTTATATTAGATAACTAAAAGTCCCTTTATTCACAAAACAATATAACAGTAAAAAGATTTTTGCAGAATTACAAGTCCAACTGAACATTAATCCTTACAAATGAATATCACCTAAAATCACTTCAAAAACATATCAACAAACTGGCCACGTTCGGAAAATAGAAAATAGATGTGGTCTATATCAAATTATGATAGCAACAAAGCAAACACAAGTCACTTACTTTGACCGAAACAACTCTTTCTGCTTGAATTTGCCTTTTAAGTTGATTTAGCTTAAATGTCAAGTTTCCAAGGCCATCATTTGACTGTTCACCATGAGATTTCTGCCAATTCATAAACCAAACTATCAAAAATCTGAACAATTGTACAAATTGTATTATATTGGTTATAATCAAGCAAATGTACGGCGTCTCTAAATTCATGTCTTCTATGCTATGGTCTGTTTGATTGGTTAGATATCTAAGGAAATGAAAAACTAATGCGAACTTTGTTTTTACAGTATAATTTCTCAGCAGCCAAACGGTTCTAGGTCTCTAATATCATTTCTCTAAATACAAACAAATAAAATAAATATACATTTCAATATAATCAAGTAACCGACAATTTCGACTTCATCCAGAATCATCAGAACAAATTTCAATTCTGATAATCAGAACTGATAAAAGAATAAACAATGTCGCTAAAACAGAGAACAAATTGAAAGAATAAGATCTGAAAAGAAAATCTAACTCTGGATTTCGAAGAAGAGTCGCTTGCCCTGGATACCATTGTTGTTCTCCTCTGCTTTTCGATTGAGAAATGGAAACAAGTGAAAAACTAAGTAAAAGTATTCCACAACAGGTTGACACGTGTGAAGTGTCAGTGACGTGGCTTGACATATTTCCGAAACCACTGAATTGACGGGCCTGAACACGTCATACATAGCCCATGAAATTGGGCTAAAATTATTGGGCGCAGTGGTTTTGTTTTCTTTTTCTTTAAAGGAAATATTGTTTCTTATTTTCTATTATTAGTTATATGATGAGTTGGGGTATTACGTTGTTTGAAAATGTGGTTACTTCACTGGAGAATTGAGGCCAACGGTACATGCTTATATGGTAAAAAGGAAAATATAATTCACTCTTTGAATTAAGGTACACGAATTCTTTGTTTCGTTAACAATCTCATTAGCAGTCTTTGAACACTTGAACATAACGTAAATTTAGAACCTGTAGTTTAGAAATGATCTTCCTTTTTCTCTAGAGAACTTCCAAGCTGAAACCGAATGAATTGGTGTTCCCTTCCACCCAATAATTAGGCTTTTCCCATTCTTATCAAGTGTACAAGAACTCGAACAAGCAAACTGTTTAAGAACCAAATTAGCCTGGTACAAACATTGGTCACTCAATCCAATTTCCACCATTCTATACCTGGAAAAGAATGCTCTCCACACATCTATCTTCACACTTCGTACAGTTCTCTCTGCACCCTCCATCGCTACAATGTTTCGAATACCATCGTTAAATATTGACTCCAACATCGTTCTTGTCTCAGTGTTATTGTCAAAGCAAGTGTCCAGGCTATCAAAAAATGCGCTGTAGTAGAACAAAGCTTCAATGAAACGGTTTACAAACGAGGTTGAATTATGGTTTGCTTCGACTTCAATTACCACCATGAGAGATGGATTGAGCTTTTTGATCACTCCCAGTAGATTCTCCAAACAACTAGGATATGGGATCATTACCCTCAATATCAATGAACAGTAAACAACCAATGATTCATCGTTTTTAATCTCGAAAAGTTCTTCCTTGATCTCCAGAAAAGTTGATACATAAACAACATTGAATTGCAAAGGCAAATTTAAAGACTCGGCAAAGCTTGCTAAACTCTTACCGGTCTCCTCCACTTTCTCTTTATTTCTAAACGCAACAGCTGTAATCTTAAGAAGCTGAATTCGGCGTTGCTGGCGCTCTGCAAGAGCCTGCATAAAGGACGTCCATTGAACTCCACTTCTTATTTCAAAATCGATCAAATGGACCTTGCTTGCATTTCCGACATTTTCTATTATGGCTTGGATTCCTGTTAAGTACATGACCTGACTAAATGGAAGACACTGATAGCATGTAATGAATAAGGGATTAGTACCCAATCCGTGTACATGTTCAGTTAAACTCTTCCCCTTTCTCCCCAATTCATTTGATGTGATATTTCCTGTTTCTCTATTAATTCTTTCTCGAAGAGTTGCAGCAAAATAGAAAACAATTCTTTGGACAGGATTAGCTCTCTCAGCTGCAATCCATTCACAACGAGAGAGCAATCTGCTTGCGCGTTCAAATTGTTGGTAGCTTACCTTCTCTGCTGAGGCTAGAAGAAGGTGGACTAGTTCAACATCTCTAGTTTCTTCTTCAGACAGACCCGAGAGAGCATAACCAAAAGGGTGCATGACCATGGAAAAATCATCATAACTCTGATCGGAGAAGTGTACATACCTTGCTCCAGCGACTCTCATGATTTCTTCCGTTGATAATTTCTTGCTACTCCCCGAATTGCTTTCATTTCTCGTGTGGCTGGACAGGTTTCCCTTCAACTTCTTGTACCCGCTTGCATAATTACTGAGGAGTTCCAGAGATGATAATGCAAATGGTTGTTGCATTTCCTTGACTGGTCTGAGAACTTCTTGGCTGCTTGTTGGAATGCTTTTGAGCTTTGTCATCTCTTGAAATGACTGTGTTGCAGGGAAAACAAAATTGTGTTGCAATTCGTTTAATAACAAATCATGATTTGCTTTATTTTGTTGCTGCTGAAGTTGGGATTGATCCTCAAGCAAATGGGGTCCTTTTTTGGCAAAATTCTCTTCTTGGTAGGCACCAAATTCAGGACATGGAGGGTTAACCTCTCCTAACTCGTCTACGGAAAACATTTGATCCTGCGCCTTTCTTTCCAGCACAACTTCCTCTTTATGATAATCTCCAAGAATACTACCGTAACTGCCTTGTACTCCATTGAAATCAAAGGAAGTGAAAGAGAACACAGTATTTGCCATGTTAAGTGGGAAGTAATCGGTTAATTTACTCTCAAACTGAGATCGACACAGGAGTTTCGATCCCTTTTAATCTTGGAACATTGCAATGATCATAAAACGGGACCCAAACAGTATTTATCAAATTAAGATAAAGAATACGGCTAGAATGATGACGTGTGGATTGTTATTGTTATTATTATTATTTTTGGTTACTGTGGCAGCGGGGAACAAGTCGATATTACCAATGTATGAAATGCCAAAGGGTTTGCCTGAATAAGGGTACGGGACTACTAAACTTTGCCACGAGGCCCATAGAAATTTTTTTGGTAATATTTTAATTGCAAACAAGGGCAAAGCTCCAGACAAGAAGATGACATTATTCGATCCAAATCGCTTAAGAAATTCAGTTGAGAAAGACTAAAAAATGCTTAAGAAACTGGCAGAAGATGGTTAATTAAACTAATAAATTATGCAACTGTCTGCCATAAGTAAAGGAGTGGATGATGACATGCTTGAAACGACAAATACTAATGCATATAATTAGAAACAGCAAACTGGCTGCCAAGGTTGAATGGGTTAAGAGAAGTTCATATGTTTTTACCCGATTACTGCGCCGGAATGACACAGCAGATTCTTGTTTTTTCAAGTGTTTGTGATATTGCAAGAGAATAATTATTGCTACCATATATGTTTTGTTTTTGTTCTCTTCGATGATTTTCATTTGAATGTTCACTATTTTCAAAATCATGTTTGGTACTGCTTGCAGATTAATTATATAGATATATATACCAATGAATTTGAGGTGTGGACTAATTGTTTATGCACTTGTATTATCTTTATGATCATATGCCTATCACTATGTTATTGATTACTTGCATTAGTCGTTGGAAGTTTTATTTTCCTGTCTAGTTATATGCATGTATAGCTTTATTACATTGTTATTTTTTAAGCCTGCACATACATACCAATGCCCTAGCATTAATTTAGAGACCTGAAAATTATTATGTCATATCACATTATTATGTCAGATCAATGGCGCAGCGCAGGTAAGGATTATTATCCGACTTGAGTTGAGTTAGTATATATGTTCTTATATAAGATCTCGTGATTTTACTGGCCCTCCAAAAGAAAAAGATTTCTTGCTTAATCATCTCTAATACTAGCAGACAACTACGTGGTGTCTTGATCTAATCATAAAGATCGATGAAAATAATACGTGGTATAAAAGTTTGTAACAATTATGGCAGCAATACAATATTGACAAATTTTGTGATTGACCAATGTAAAAAACAAGAATATTTGAAGGAAAAAAAGAAGAAGTCATGTTCAGACCTTGTCTTGATCATGATCATCCTCACAAGAGTCGTCGGTGTTGCTTCTTACCCTTCTTCTACAGAAGAAACTGGTGCCGAGCCACAGCAAACCTTTAACAACCCTAACCATGCCAATTGTGACAGTCAGGTAATACAACCACCAACCAACAAAATCAGCCACGCCTACGCTCATCAGCATCTCTTTTTTAACCTCAGGCACAACCACTAAAGATTCCACTTCATCTCTCAACTTCCACCACCACAACTCACCAAAGCTCAAGGCTATGGCCACCCTCTCAACCCATTTTTCCTCCATAGCATTCTCAAATATCGTATCGTCGACCACGGGCTTCACCACCGTTCTGTACCAAAGAAGCATCGTTTCATGTAAACCTAAGAAAAATACGACTCTGCTTAATAAACTTCTCTCAATACCAAAACTTGAGCCGTCAACTCCAGCAGCTATGCTCTCTTCAATCCCTAACCCAACGCAGACTTGCAACGTGCAAAGAAAAATCCATGCAGTGTACAAACGGGGTCTATAAACTGTGCCTGGTGACTCGCTTATAATGTTAAGTTTTCCTGTCAAGCCATGGATAAGAGTGGCTATGCTAACAGTTGAAACAAGAATGTAGAGAAGTGCTGGATTGGTGTACAAAAAGAAAGAGAAGAACAAAGAGGAGGAGAGTTGTGCAGGATAAGAAATTATTGTTAAGATATGGTGAGCGCATGAAATCCTGGCTAGAAGGAGAAATGAGAGGGGAAGCAATAGGGTGAGGAGACTGATTGTGAGGATGTGGAATGTTTGAATCAAGATCTTCTTCGCCTTGTGTTGCAAATTCTGCCAGCCCATTTTGCCTTCGTCCAGGACAGATTAAAACAAACGCTTTTTGTTTGCATCACAAGGATCATAACATATAGATGGTCTATATATGTTATTTGAAAGTTAAGGAAAATGGAATATTAGAGTGGTTGTTGTCACGTCCATTGTTTAAATAATTGACACAAAGACATGGTCCAATTCCATACCTAGCTACCTCATTAATTTTTAGTTATGGGGAATATATCCAACATGTAAAGACCTACCTACTTTCTTTGTATACTCCTTTCATCAAGATAGCTACAATATGGAAATATTTCAGTTGAATCCGTCCTATATATTATCAAGCACCATTATTTAATCTTAAGCTTAAAGAGTTTTACATTTTTCCATTGATACGGTATCCATTCTCAAGTCAGCAGTTATATTTTATCGGCAATGTATCATTGTCTAGTATCAGTCGTATGATAATAACTCCCGATCCATTGACCGTAACTTGCCTTCCATGACGGGTGACCAAATGGCTTGCATTTCAATGTAATAGGATCTACATTCTCTGATCATTCTACAAGTCAATAACGCATACCTGCCGGCACCATTGATTTGGAATGAATGAATGGTGAATGCTTACGAGCAGTAACCTCCAATGCAATGGAAATATCTTATACAATTTATGTGGCAGGAGACTTGAATCAATACGCTGTTGTCATTATCATATTAAGCTCAGCTCAGCGTCCTTAACGAAATCAAATGGCGGAGAATTGTCCTGAAATTAAATAACCATTAATTAGTAGCTCAATATAAATAAATATATATTAAATAGCCCATATTGTCATTGTTAATAAGCATGACATGAGATAACGAGTTGGCGGGTTTAAAAATTAGGTGGTGGCAACAAATGTAGAGTTGATGAATTCGCTTACAAGCAAACCAGTTGTTGCCCGCATGGAAAAGCTGCAGGTTAATCAATTAATTAAATTAAGAAATTGCCATGGCCCAATTGTCATATTTGTTTTTGTCAACGTGATCCAGAGTTGTGAAGTTTTAAATTATTAGCTATTTTTAATAATAATAATATTTTTAATAATTTTATTTAATTTTGAAAAGTCAAAGACTATGTATCCTGATTGAGGATAAATATTAATTACTTGTTAATAGTAATAAAAAATTATATTTAATTCTTTTATTTGATTTTGAATAGTCAATTACTTTAAATGGTATGGATTGTCACATCCTTATCTTTAAAAAATACAGAACGTTATTTTGCATTGTTTTGGGATAAAGAATCGGCCCAGCACAGCCCAACGGATCATGATCCCATAATTTGCAATGCGATGTGCAGTGATGGGAGAAATTGAGTGAGAGCTTTATTAGATCTGCAACTATCGTATATATTCATATATTGTTAAAAGATATTAATTTGAATTGGACACGTTTAATAATAGTATAAAAATATAAAAAATTTAATATAATATAATTATTAAATAATTAAATAAATTATAATCGTATAATTTATTTAATATTTTTTATTTATATTTTAATAATATTTTTTAAAAAAATTATAAAATAAATTTATTAAATTATAAATAAGTTAATACAATATAATTATTTAAATAATTATTTTATCATAAATAAATTTATATATCAAAAAATTTAAATTATTATTTAATACGATTATTAATTATGTTATAATAATTATGTTATTTTATCTTAATTTATATTCGTAAATTTTATATAATTATTATGCTAAATTTACTGATGGTTTCATAAATTTACTGAAGTTAGCTCGTACAAAGGTTACAAATTCAGAAAGCCCGAGAGAGAGCAAGTATTCCTGCCACTTGTAGTTCTTGATTTATGTTTAAAGAAGAATTCACTCGCCTTTGCTTGATAGTAGTAATTAGTTTACCCAATTGGGGTTTTGCTAAACACTCGATATCAGGATGACATGTCAATCTCACCAAATCTCTCAGTAAAATCTAAATGCAATGTATGATTTTCTGTTTTGGAACTTCTCAAAATGCGTCTGCATTCACTATCTCTGGTTTAACAAAGTTTTCCAATCGGTATATTCGGCATAACAATGACAACATGACAAAAAGTTAAAATTGTGTATATAATCATGTACAATTGCAATACAAGACATGGTCCACAGTAGAAAGACCAAAGGCCAATCAACTGGCATGAGAAGCTAAGCATGTTTTATCATGAAATATCTTCGCATTAATAAGAACAACTGTGTGGATGGATTATTTTAATGCATGGTGGGTGTGGGAAATGTTGGTGGAGCTGAATGGTGATATGTTGTTCATAACTTTGCCTTTATATTTAATGAGTGAAGAGAGAGAGAGAGAGAGAGAGAGAGAGAG
>JAXCLQ010000001.1:19641612-19655744 GCA_035584115.1 Cedrela odorata | reverse complement strand
TAACCTGCAGCCGAGACTGAACTGAATGAACTGAAGTTACCAAGAACAAAGGTCAAAGTTCATGAAGCCTGAAAGACACTTGGACCTGCTTGTGCACAAGGTTTCCTTTCACTTGATGTGTTCATGATTTATATTTAAATAAGAATTCAGAAATCTTTGTTTGTTAGTATAGTTTACCCATGTGGTGTTTTGCTAAACATTATCTATAATGATGACATATCAATCTCACCAACTCTCTCCGTAAAATCCAAATGCACTCATCTTTTTCTGTTTTGGAACTTCTAAAAAATGCGTCTGCATTCACCATCTTTGGTTTGACAAAGTTTTCTAATTGGCATATTCGCCATAACAATGCCTGCGTGGCAACAATAAATGAAAATTGTGTATGTGAACATGTACAAATACAACAACAAATGAAAATTGTGTATATGAAGTATATGAACATGTACAAATACAAATACAAGTACAAAACACGGTCTACAGTAGAAGGGGCAAAGGCCAATCAACTGGCACGAGAAACTTAGCATGTTTTTATTATCATGAAATATCCTCACATTAATAAGAAGTGGATGGATTATTTTAATGCTTGGTGGGGGTGGGAAGTGGGGGTGGAGCTGAATGGTGAAATGTTGTTCATAACTTTGCCTTTATATTTAATGAGTGAAAAGAAAGAGAGAAAGCAACTTGATGGTTGGTTTTGTCATCTCTTTTCCGACTTCGTTTCTTCTTATTCTGCTTCTTCTCTCTCTTAATCAATTAGCTAGACTTTTTGTTTCTTGATAATTTCTCTCTTTTCTTTTCTTTTTTTTTTTCCTTTGTGGAGCAACATCTGCTAGTTAATCTACATAACAGACTTCTTCTCTCTTTAATTGAAGCTGTTTTTGGCAAAGCATATACCCAGAATTAGCAGCAGCAGTAATAAGTAGTTATGGATGATTCTCTCTCTTCGAAATTGGAAACAGTGGTTGCTGAGCTAAACCCAGAAACTCAGGATTCTAAAAGGAGGTAGGTTTAGCCTTGTGTTATTTTTTTTCCTTTTTTGGGTCTTTTCCCTTTAATTTCAGAAATTTTAAGTTGCAAATTGGAAGTTGTTTTTGTTTAGCATTAATATTTGGGATGTAATTTTGTTGCGGGCTGTTATAGGAAGGTGATTGAGAAGACTGTAGTGAAAGTGAGGATTGGTGAAAATGTTGGGAAGCTAAAGAACGAAGGGCCGCCTTCTGATTTTTGGTCTTGGAGGAAATATGGACAAAAACCCATTAAAGGATCTCCCCATCCCAGGTTCTCTTTTTGTTTTCTTATGAATTTTCAGCTTTTACCAGATGATCTCGCATGTTTTTTCTTTACCAATTCTCCAAAATCAAGTCTTTTAGAAAGTAATTTCATCTCCTCTTCACCCATATTTCTTTGAATTACATAATTTTTCTTTGCATGCTTTAAAAATTTATCCATTTTTACACATAAAAAAATTTGAACTTCCAACCCTTTTCTTTGCAGGGGCTACTACAGGTGCAGCACATCAAAAGGTTGTTCCGCGAAGAAACAAGTAGAGAGATGCAGAACAGATGCTTCAATGCTCATCATCACCTACACCTCTAGCCATAACCATCCATGTCCTGATCTTCAAGACATCAATTTGACCAAACAATCAAAAGAACCACCCCGAACCCAAGACTCTGAAGATCATCAAACTTCTCCTAAACAAGAGCAGCCACAAGAAGAAGAAAAAGGACAACAAGAAGAGAAACTTAATCAATCCGTTATGAATATGACCACCACTGATGAAGATGTAAGTAAAGATCATTTCCATTACTTACAATTCCCTATAAGCTGTCCCCAAGAGATTATGGTTAACCAGGAAGACCCTTTCACAGGGAGTCTAGAAAAAACCCATGAATCACTTAACCTTCTTTTGGATGAAGAGCCACTTTCTTATCAAAATCTCATGACATTTTCAACGTCAAAATCAGAAGAAAATGACTTCTTTGATGAGCTTGAAGAATTGCCCACATCTTCAGTTTTCACTAGCTTCATGAGAAGCAGTCTTTTCGATGAAAGGATTCCTGTTGTTCCCTCTTGATCCGTGTGCTTTTTAATGTTTGCAGCCTTAGAAAAATGTAACTAAAATGTTCATATATGACATGCCCACTACTAGCAAGTAGTTTTACTTGGCATCCTCTGGTTTATCTTTGGGTTCGCAAAATGAAAAAGTTGCATCAAAAAGTTAGTGGGTTATGGATAGACGTCGTCTTTTTCCTGGGAGATCGAGATTAAATGCTTTCGGTGGATGAGAAAACCCACCAAGTCACATTGAAACGCACACATACACATTTTGGTGGTGGTTGTTTCTTTATAATTTGTTAATATTTATCAAATTATAGATGGCACGAGGTTCACGAGTGAGCTAATATCTTTATTATTATACCTCTGTTTCTACCTATTTAGTGGGTTTTCGTATTATTCCCCGATTTACTTTCTTTTGAATGATTGATTTGGCTGAATCTTTTAGAAGGCATTGTCGACAAACACGGATGAAGATCCAACTTCTATCTTCTAAAAGGTTTGCATACTTCTATGTTATGGGGCAAGATTTCTGTACGATATTCATTGCCAGGAGAATATTGGCATGAGAATCCAAAAGGGCCCAAATTTATCAGATATGGCACATATCATGTAAAGTAAGCATGCACATCACCAATCCCAACTTCTAGTGACAATACTTGTTCGATGAAAAGGGATAGTTAGTTAGGGTCTTTTAAGAAGTAAAAATTAGTATCAAAATTAATCATCCGTTAAACAAAATCGAGTCACTTTTCCATTCATCTCTACCTAAATGAATAAAAGAAAAATTAGGACTTTGAGGATGACACTTTTTTTTTTTTTTTAATACCTTATTCCCCTCCCCATATTGTTCTTTCATAGATGTATAAATTTTCTTCGCATCTACCAATACTGGCTAAAATTTATTATTGGCATAGACAATCAGTTATTGCCATATGTTTCTTCTTGCATTTCCATTTTTAATATACATAGCCTTCTCTTACAGGCATGATCCTCATTTTCCTAAAATATTATTCTCTTCAATTTTATGATTGCTTCTGCGTGCCTTGTGATAGAATCTATGATATAAAATCCACATGTTACCATCAGTTTTGAATTAAATGCATTTGAAGAGGCCGGGCCGGCCCTCGCATGTGTTTTACAATTTGCAGTACTTCCAAAACTTTTACGTCCTGTAAGCTTTTTCAAGAAATCACATTGTTCTAACAAGTACGTAATTTTGTTTCGGTACAACTCATTCTCTACAAGGCAACTTAGCCATTGCTTCGACCAAAGGCCTGTACATACATTACAAACTATGTATTCAATGGTCTCTTTCTGAAACACTATCAGCTACAGCCAAATGTGTTGAAAATTGCAGCCATCCAAATATGCGTGAGGAGAAAGAAAAATATTGAGTTCATGATAATCAACCACAATTTTGTGAGCATAAGAAACAAGAGAAAATATCAACATTTTGATTTATTTCTAAAGTTTTGATTAAGCTAAAACAGACAGAAAAACTCGCCTTTCTTCAATCCCCTATTGTATATGTCATCATTCAGCATTTAAATAAACCTCAAGGCTCTAGTAATCATTCTCATTTAACTCTACAAAGTACCATTATCATTAATTGCAACAATCACACAGGAAAAGGTCATACACCAGACTGGTTATTACCATCTGCAGCAGCTGCCAGTAGCTGGAGAGCTTTAAGAGGATTCATGATCACACCGTCAATAAGCCCATAATCTTTGGCTTCTTTTGGACTCATAAAATAATCACGGTCGGTGTCCTGGTTGATCTTCTCAAGACTTTGACCGGTGTGGTAGGCAAGATACCCATTTAGGTTTGCCTTGTGATGCAGCATTTCATTTGCCTGAGAATCATGTAAACTAGTCAGTTATGTTAAGGTAAAACAACAAAATCAAACTTGAAGTTAAATCCTGAAGCAGTTTCAATTATGTGATTAAAACAGTTGACTTTTTGTCAAAGTATTAACCATGTTAATGATATTCACAAATCCCTGGAGTTCAGTGGCAAATCAGAAATTTTTCAAGAATTAATCAGTTATTAGATAAATGTAAAGCTCAACTTTTTCCAAATGATGTGAGATACTACGTGAAAATCAGCCCTCCAGCACACTTTCGTTCTTTCTCGACAACATTTGAATCTAAAACAGTGACACTTGTCATTCACCCCTCTACAGCTTGCAGTAAAGCCAGAGGTATTTTCCCCAATGAAAGTGGAACACATTACTCACAGCAATACTACTGACATAAAACTAATTGTTGAGGAAACTAGAAAAGGAAACCATTGTACTGACTACTGAAAGTTGTTCTCAGAAATGAGTAACATAATATATGACTATGGTATTCAATCTGTAGCAACCTGATGTAATTAGTAAGAGAAACATGAGTATGACTTGACCCAAAAACAGAAAGAAATTAAGCTGGGGTTCTAAGAGGAGGAGAAAAACAAAGGCAAAAGGAGAATACCTGAATATCTATGTCAGTTTGCCCACCTTGTGCACCACCAAGAGGCTGATGAATCATTATTCTTGAATTTGGCAAACTGTATCTTTTTCCTTCATTAATGTTTGAAAAGGGGGGTAAATCTTTAATAACCTTTGGGCGCATAAACCACAAGAGAGATATCTAAGAAACATAAGTCAAAGAACTTGTTTACCTTTGGTCCCAGCACTAAGCAGGAAAGCTCCCATACTGTTCAAACAAATAAATAAAGGCAATATCCATTACTAAATGTAAGAGGTAAAAAAACAAGGTTTCTCATAACACCATCAAGTGGAACCATAGATATCTTTTCATTGACCATAAAATTATTACCTTTTAAAGTTCCAAAATTTAGAAATCAATTATTGTCTCATAAACATCAACATTTCAACTGTACTCTCTATGCTCCCTTGTAAAATAACTAAAATACTGAAGAAAGATAAAGCTTAAACCTAACTCTAGACTTCCAGACATCTGAAATTGACCACATAGAAAGTATCAGAAAGCCTGCCTCAGCATGATTATTATAGAATCCATTCTATGATTATACACACAAGGCTAAAATTGAAGAAGTGATCTCATCAAGTAATGTCCACAGAATTGGGATACTGAACCAAAGGGATGTGCACAAGCATTCATTAGAATGACTTCCTCTAAGTAGTTAAATCTGAGCCTTATTACTTGTCAAACTACCAAAGTTGGAGAATGGAATCCCGCAACAATCACTCTCTATGTGTAATATCAATAGAAGTAATTCAATCCAACTCAAGAAAAGGACATAGTATCTCACGTATAGTATATTGATGTCTAACATGTAATAATTAAGCTACTAAGGTATGATAATCTGGCCAACAGATACAGCTATATCATCAATCTTGTACCTAGCTGCTAATCCAACACAAACAGTGGAGACATCAGGTCGAATATGCCTCATCGTGTCAAATATGGCCATGCCTGAAAATTCGAGATTCATGCAAGTCAGGAATTAAAGAAAAATTTACACCGTGTAAATAACTGGACACAATATCATCCATAAAGATGCAAAATTTTGTTGAAAAGGAAGATTACCAGCTGTAACTGATCCTCCAGGAGAGTTGACATACATAACAATATCCTGTTCAGAAGATCAGAACATAACTAAATGATAAATTAATATTCTTTAACAAATAAAATTAGTTAGAAGGAGAGAATCATCTTAATTGGTGCATCATTTAGAGTACCAATGTAACATGGCAATAAGCATAATTTGAGCAAACCATAAACACTATATGTTACAATATAAAGACTGAGAGCTTGTTTGTGTAGCCTCACTAATGATTGACCACGATACAATTGCTATAGATAGACAACAGACAGACCTTGTGAGGATCAACAGCATCAAGATAGAGAAGCTGAGCAACAATAATATTTGCCATGTCATCGTCAACTGCTCCACCACAACGGATTATTCTCTAACAGTCCACATAAACACCAACATAGTAAGCAACTGACACAAACAAACATTTTGATAATCAACAAAAGTTAACCACAGCAAAAACCAAATCAAGTCCTCACATGTTGGAAAAGTTGACTGATAATACTCTGAAATCGCTCTTGCACCATTGGATTTGGAGGTGGCCCTTGTGCATAAACAGGGAAGTAGGGTGAAGCTGGGATTTGCAAATCATCCCTACAATATAAGTTTCAATAAATTTACTTTCATAAGTTCAATGACTAGACTAGATAAATTTGAGCTGTTCTCATGAACATTTGCATGAACCATACCTAATGGACCAAATCCCCTGCCGAGAAATCCTATCTGGTGCCCAAAACTTGCCAGAGTAGACGGCCTGTACCGAAGTGTCCCGAAAATTCTTTTGAATACTAACCAGTTTCCTTGATTTGCTGCAAATTTTATAAATTTACACTTGTTTTTGCCAATAAAAGATAGAGGAAAAGAATAAATAATATACCATCACTATTAGGCTTCACATGGTTGGAGATATTATTTAAAAAATTGTGCTCTAAAATTGGGTATGTTGCAAATGTTTAATAAATTTGGATTGTAAAAAATTAAGAAAAAATAATCTCAAATTTTAACTTAACTCTCTATGACAATTTGGCTGCTTCGGAAGCAAGTTTCTGAAGAAACAAAACACCATAAGAGAGCAGACAAAACTAAACCAACAAGGTATCTAAGGTTTCCTCGAGTGAAATTTCTGTCGAGCCCAAACCCAATTCCAAAAGTATTCTTTTTGCTAGCTAAAAAGAAAACATAAATTTCATGTTCTTGGAAAACGAAAACAAGCAATGGTGTTCGAAGTACTCTAATGCGTAATCAAGAGCTATCAAACATAAAAGGGCAATTCCTTCTTCATTCGTTTTGTCAGCAAACAAAATAAAAATTTGATGGAGAAGATTAGGATATCTTTCTTTTCATACATTTACACATAAACTAAAAGAATTACCAGGAACCAAACGGCTGGAAGGCAAGAGGAAGTTCATGAGCATTGGAATTCGAGCTAGGGTTCGGAGAGAAGACGAGAGAGTACAATGATGCCGAAGATGTGAACGAGCACGTATGTGCCATTTCACTTGGATATTCGCCTTAAGTGTCTGAACACTAAAAAGGATCCACTTTGTAAAATAAACGGAGGCTTTTTCCTCCAAAATTGGAAGCGCCTTATATGGATTCAGGAAGATGTTTGGGGCAGGACGGCGCTCGGATTTGGAGTAACAAGATTAGTGCTCTGTTCTTGCAAGAAAATAAATTACTTACACAACAGTGACAACAAACAACCACCTCAATACTGAATATCTCGAAGGTACCTTGTTCGACCCATTTTAATAACGGGTCGGATCCATAAACTGGAAAACAATTTTCATTTTACCAGATTAGGTCGGGTCAATTAAATCAATATTTATTTTATAGAAAATTAATGTGAGTGAAACTTATACGATAAAATTAAGATTTTTTTTTTATTATTTTCGTGTTAAAATGAGTGTTCTAATAAAATAATAATAATAATAATTATTATTATTATTATTATTAAATAAATAAGATAATCAATAATATTTTTGCATTAATGTTTTATTTAATATTAAAGTAAAAATATTATTATTAAATATTTGCCAAAAAATACGCAAGTGTTATTAAAAATTAATATTATTAAATAGCAGAAGGCTCCATCACTGTATATATAGTTTTTCTCCGAGGCAGAATAGTTACCATTATGGGAAGAAAAATATTTTGAAGAGGAACGAGGATAAAAAACACAGAGATAGTAAATGCAAAGAATATTATCCACAGACCAAGTTTTTAAGGCATAACTAAACCAATCTCTGTTGAACTTGAATTCTGGCATAATTATAATCCTACGTGAGTACCCATTTACTCAGGCTCAATGAATATCATCTTGGAGAAGACAGACGTTCCAAATTATTAAACTGTTAACAGTCCTAAATTTCCGATAGCAAACTACATCCCCTGTAAATTTACCAAAAGCCTTGAGAAAAAGGTAGTCACAAGTCATTTTTCAAATGTCAGTGCTTGGGATGATCATATAAACGAGACTGAGTCTACAAGCAACAAAGGCTACTTCAATGAATACCAAGTCATAAAAAAAAAAGACCCATGTAAAATAAATGCCAAGTCATAAAAAAAATAAGAAGCCTGGTGAAACAGTCTATTTCAATGGAAAAAAACAAAAAAAAAACCTAATCTATACCATAAATTATTTATATGCAACGTCAACTGCAACCTTTGAAGTCCACATGCTGTTTTGAACTATGTTTATTTGAGCTCTATAATGCAGCAAACTGCAATTCTTGTACAATTTCTCTCTATACACATGAAGTTCAATCAAAAAATAACCTCCAGCAAACACTAGCGGCATAAACCCAGATTCTTAGCAACATCAGCAGGTAGTTTCCGCCTGCAATTTTTCTTGAACTGCCTTGTAGCACTGGAGACTGCAAAGAGGAAGCTTTGACTTGGAATCTCGATACTTGTACGGGTTAGAACAAGATGGACCTGCACAGTTCTCACGCGGAGGAGGATAACTGCACATAACCCAAATAATTTCAGATATCAAGAAGCAAACATAGACATTAATATCATTGTAATATAGCAGTTAGCTCATATGGTCCAAGTGTGTTTTTGCTGGACGTGCTAACTTGAATTTCTAGAAGCTAATACCTGCAGGGTTTCGAGTCAAATATACGAGGGAAACCCATAGCATTGGGAAAAGTCACAACAGTCCCAGTTGGCCCACTGACCCATCTGATGGTACTCGATGCAAGCATCAGTGCATTAGCTGCCTTCTCCTGTTAAATCGAGACAAGTGAGCAAACCAAACGATGAGCTTAAAACCAAGACTTTCAACCAACACTGTACCCAAACTTTTCAGTACCTGGGCCAACTCTTCCTGGCGCCTTTTGATTTGCTCTTTCCGTTTCTCCCTCTTGGAATCTTGACCAAGTATTTTTTTAATAGCTTGAGCCTACAAAAATTTGATCAAAACATGTTAGGTGGTGGTTTGTAGATCCACAACATACATAAAAACATAGTTGCAACGAGGAAAAATATGAAAAACTAACCTCAGATTCCCTATTAGCCTTCTCAACTTGCATTCTCCGTCTCTGAGCAGCCTCCGATTTCTTTAGTTGCTGCTCCACTTCTGAAAGCTTCTCCTTTTGCCCTGTAATAAGGAAAATAATTAAATAATCACCATAAATATGTGAGAGTAAAATTAATAATCCAACTGTAGAAGCTGTATGACAGTAATGGAAGCTCACTTCTAGATGGGGCTGGTGGTAACCCGTTTGGGAACTCAATTAAACTTGAACAAGGAGCAGACAGAGCATCTTTGCTAGACTGAAGGGCTCGTTGACGGGTTGTTAGCGTAATTTCCCTCTTATTATCCATCAATGAATCAACAGATTCCTTTTTCAGCTTTTTCTGCATCTTAGCTCCTACCTCGCCATCAGAGACTGGATCTTCTTCTTCCTCATAATCAGTGTCCTCAGATGCTCTATCTGGTCTGGATTTTTTCTTCCCATCTTTGCCTGACCTCGAAGTGCCAACATTTTCCAAATTAGACACCCTAGAAAACTTTTGTTGTTTCTTACCTGGTTCTTCATCCTCTTCTTTATACCCTGCGGTAACCTTTGAAGTTTTAAGTTTCTCCAAGTAACGTATCTCATCATCCTCCTCATCTTCGAATTCTCCATCGAGCACACGCTTTTTAGCTACCCTCTTGCTCTTCCGAACAGGACCAGATTGCACTTGTTTTGCAGAGGGATTCTTTCTCGAGCTCTTCCCCATCAAAGAATCCTCCTTCCCAAAACCAAAACCACCTCTAGGGAAATCCTTCCAGGGTATCCCTTGCAAACCACCCTTCTTATCTATAAGGGAATCAGGATTTCCCTGCAATAAAAACATTTAAGTGAGAAGATTACACAGGATTCTGATCAGTACTTAATGATAAGAACAATTATTAAGGTGCAACAAAAAACATTAGCACGAAAGATATCCTTCCATAATAGTAAAGATTAAAATTTGCCTAATAACATAAAACCACTTGTACAAGTCAGAAATCGGTATCATCATATGGTTCCTAAGGACCAAATTAGATAATCAATAATAGGGCTATGGACATTGCGAAACCCTAAAACTGGAAAATTCTCTAAAAATAACCTTCAAACATCTTAAATAGCCTCTAGGTATGTGATTCTCAGTTAAGTGAAGCAGACAAATTACTCAATTGAGAGAGATCAAATAGTCAAAGCAAATTATCACAACACATTTCAGCGACCAAAGCCAACAAGACGTAAGTGCCGTGTACCTGCAGGTTCTGCTTCTGCCGCAGTCTAGAGTCATCTGGGGACTGGGAACTCTTAGAAGACCCACCCCCTGGCACACCATTAGCTGTGGAATTGGCATGAATGGTACGTGTGACACCACCAACTTTGAGCTTAACCTTTTTCACCTTACTCTCATTTGCTGAACCATCAAAATTCACTCCCAGCTGCCCTGAACTTTGGCTTTCACCATTCCTTCTCCAATTAGCTGGGGCAAGGACACCTTCACTAGAACGTTTATTACTACAACCACTTCGCCCTGTTTCATTATTGTAGAAAACGTTAAATACTCCATCCTCCTTCTTACTTCTTTTCTGTGGGTTTTCATCTTCAGTTCCAGAAGTAAAAGAAAACCCAGAGACACATTGATTAAGGTTGAACTCTTTCCGCTTAGATTTATTATCATAATCAACATTTTCATCACTAGAGACCTTGCTCACATCATCTGAAGGTGGTGTTGAATCGTGACTTTCAACAAAAGACTGAGAATCAGGCCTAGGTCGGCGAGAAGCTCGACTCCTCTTCTTCCTCACGGCGTTAACACCATCAAAATGAGAGCCCCCAAACTCTTCCATTGTTACTGCCCAACTATTCTGCTGCCACTACTTATGAGATCATGATCATATAAAGTATGCACTAAAGCAAGTTTGCTACACCAAAAATAAAATTAGAAACCATGAGTTCTTGTATTAGACGGATGCTAATAATGTTGATCAAACCAACAGGAAGAAAAACAATAATTTTTTTTATAAAAAAAATACGTTGATAAATCAACATAACTTGTTGCAGTGGACAAAAGTTCACCAATTTGTAATGCAGAAAAGCCATGGAATAATACCTCGCTACATTATAAACAGATCTAACTTAAAAAATAAAATGAAGAATTTCGAATGCAATACAATGTCAACTACACAATAACCAAGCATGTCAGAAAATCCACTAAAGAATTCATTATAAGCGCAACAGAATCAAGAAACCAAAACAAAACCCTTAATTGAAGAACATAACTAGCAACACGACATCGACCTATCATTCAATGAGTAATCTTGCAATCCTAACAACAAACAAATCTAAGCCCACCGCGCTCTAACCAAAATCCAAGAAATTAATAGCAAACCACGCACCACACATATCAAAACAGTCAATAAAACATGACACATCCACCAAACATAAAAAAAAACAAAGAAACCCCACAAACAAAAGCGACTAAGAAATAATATAAATACGAAAAGCACATCAACAAGACAGAATTGTCACCTTCTCAGACGAACAAGAAACAAGAAAAGAACGCGACAACCCAGACGAAACCCCAGTTGAATAAGTTGGCAAAAAGCGAAGAAAGAGAGAAAGAGAGAATAATTGAGCTGAATAGATATGGTAGATACGTGAAAATAGGACTGCGTTTTTGTTTTGATGCGTTGGTGATAGAAAAAAGTGGGGTTAGAGATAAGAGTTAGGGTTAGAGAAGAATAGGTAACAATGATGAGAATGAGAGAGGTAAAGGAAAGATGACTAATTATCTTCTTGCTCTCCATTTTTTTCTAGTGCCACGCCCACGCCCCCTTGCCCAAACCCACACACACTCCGCTGTGTTTTATTTTTTGTTTTTGTTAAGGTTTGGATTTTAAGTTTATGCTTATTCGGTCACTTTAACCCGAGGATACAACTCAGTAACCCGACTCACCTCAATCTCTCTCTCTCTCTCTCTCTCTCTCTGGAGCTGTCCCTCTCTTTCTCCCTTTTATTTTCCCTTGTTTGCCTTTTATTTCCTTCCTCTTCCACGCGATTATGCTGCAAGTGTGTGCGCAGGTTTAGACCTTGCGCACCCTTGTGCTCACGTTAGTGGCTTCGTCTCTTACTCTTGACCGGTGTGGCGAGTCACGTGTCGGAGTGAATGATATATCAAGTGGGTCCCTTTGGATCTATATACAAATTAGGAGTAATAATATAGATTTGCCCTCAATTTTTTACAATTTTTTAAAATAAAGATATAATTTATCTACTTCCATTAAACTAAAATTAATATTATTAATAATTAAATTTTTGGTCATAAGACAATCAAGGTATTACTAGTATAATGATATAAATATAAATTTATTCATACAAATTAATATATTAATATTTTAAAATTTTAATTATATTTTAATTTTGTACAAGTAAAATTACCACAATTAATTGTGGGAAATAATTACTAAGGATTATTATATAATTAAGAATTAAAATATAAATTTTATATCTCAACTAATATAGTAAATGAGTTTAATATGATAATGAATAATAAAATAAATAATTTATAATACGTATTTTTTATCATAAGTTTATAAATTTAATATATAATTAATATAAATAATTTATAATATTGAACATTCAATTTTTATATTAATTGATATAATAAATAATATCATGATTTTTTTTTCTATAATTAATTTTAATTGAATTGTATTTTGATATTTTTAATTTATATTGTAAAATATAAAATTAATTTATAAATTTTACAAAAATATAATTCAAACTGTTTATTATTAATTATTAATTATACACGAGTTAATATTTATTTAAAAGATAAAAATAAAAAATAATAATATAATCCTAATAAATGATATGATAACAAGGTGACAAGTAGAATAGTCGTATTCAATTATTAGAACGAAATTGAGATAAAATCTTATCTAGATAGAGACAGGATTGTGTAAACTATTTGAATAAATTGAATTAGCAAAGAGAAGCCAAGACATAGCTTCTTATAAATATTTTATGAACGTCTTTCGATCGACACTACATTTTCCTCCCTGGAAAATGAATGAATTGCTGTGTTGCGTGGAATTAGAACAAATTGACGATAGAATTAATGCAACAACACAACAACTGAACGTACGACTGTCCTTTTCATGGTCTTTCAGGATGAAGGAGATTATTACCAATGCCCAAGTTGTTCTTAGCCGTCATAATAAGGGACATATTGACATCATCCAGTGGGGTGTTGGACCTCCCTCGTTCTCCTCCGGCAATTGTATTTTCACAATTACGAATAGAGGTGACCTGATAGTCAAGCTCGATTTCTAATTTTCCGAAATCTTTCCCGGGAATTGCCTCCTGTGCTCTTTTGACACTGTTAGACACGATGCGATAATAAGCTAAGCATACGTCAAGTTCTTTGACCTTTTCAATTGGCTTGGTTTCCTTCTTAGTTTTTTCAACAAATGCAGTAGCTTTCGTTGTCTGTTCAGCGAGAGCTTTTAACCCTGCTTCGAGGATTGTAAAGTAGTTAACAGGACCGGACATGAATGGTTTGGCTTGGCTGACGCATGCACCGGGGAATTCAGTACGGTGACAGAAATCTTCTAGGGTATAGGAAGTTGGAGCTTGTGAAATATGATCAGCCGGGGATCTAGAAATGGCTTCAACATTATTTATTATTGAAAGGAGAGAAGACAATGCAAGGACGAAAACGATGGACTTGTTAAACTCCATTGCTTCTCTTTTATCAGAGGAAATTAAAAAATAAAAACAGGAGGAGGAGAGATAGTACCGGTGGGAGCTACCGGGTTTACATAATATAAACAAATCGAAAAAACTCTAAATCCATGCATAGGAGTAGTCAATCCATGCAACTTTTACGTTTACCGCACACACCATAATTGGTTCGCAAAATTTGCATATTCTGTATACAGAACTTTGACCTGGTAAAATGTGAGTTGAGTTGATCGTATGAACAGGTGGAATTCCCTATTTGGAGGA
>JAXCLQ010000001.1:19623002-19641512 GCA_035584115.1 Cedrela odorata | reverse complement strand
AGAGAGAGAGAGAGAGAGAGAGAGAGAGAGCAACTTGATGGTTGGTTTTATCATCTCCTATCTAACTACTACTTTTCTTCTTCTTCTCTCTCTTAATCAATGAACTAGACCTTGTTCTTGATCATTTCTGTCTCTCTTTTTTCCCTTTGTGAAGTGACATCTGCTACTTACTCTCCTTAAACAACTCGTCCTCTGTTTGTTAAAGCTCTTTTGGAAAAGCATATATCCGCAATAAGCAGCAGCAGTAGCAAGTAGTTATGGATGATTCTCTCTCTCCGAAATTGGAAACAGAGATTGCTGAGCTGAACCCAGAAACTCAGGCTTCTAAAAGAAGGTTGGTTGGTTTTACCTTTTGTGGGTTTTTTTTTCCTTCGGTCTTTTCTCTTTAATTTCATAAATTTTAAGTAAGTAATTCAAATTCTGTTTAGCATTAATATTTGGGATGTAATTTTGTTGTGGACTGTTATAGGAAGGTGGTCGAGAAGACTGTAGTGAAAGTGAAGATTGGTGAAAATGCTGGGAAGCTAAAGAACGAAGGGCCGCCTTCTGATGTTTGGTCTTGGAGGAAGTATGGACAAAAACCCATTAAAGGATCTCCCCATCCCAGGTTCTCTTTTATGTTTTCTTATGAATTTTCAGCTTTTACCGGATGATCTCACATGTTTTTTCTTTACCAATTCTCCAAAATCAAGTCCTTTCTAGAAAGTAATTTCATTTCTTCTTCACTCATGTTTCTTTGAATCACTTGATTTTTCTTTGCATGCCTTAAAAATTTATCCATTTTTCCACATCAAGAATTTCGAACTCTTAACCCTTCTCCTCGCAGGGGCTACTACAGGTGCAGCACATCAAAAGGTTGTTCAGCGAAGAAACAAGTAGAGAGATGCAGAACAGATGCTTCAATGCTCATCATCACCTACACCTCTAGCCATAACCATCCATGTCCTGATCTTCGCAACATGAATTTGATCAAACAATCAAAAGAACCACCCCAAACCGAAGACGCTGAAGATCACCCAACTTCTCCTAAACAAGAACAGCCACTAGAAGAAAAAGGACAACAAGAAGAGAAACAAAATCAATCCATTATGAATATGACCACCACTGATGAAGATGCAAGTAAAGATCATTTTCATTACTTACAATCCCCTATAATCTGTCCCCAAGACGTTATGATTAACCAAGAAGAAACCCATGAATCACTTAACCTTCTCTTGGATGAAGAACCACTTTCTTATCAAAATCTCATGACATTTTCAACACCAAAATCAGAAGGAAATGACTTCTTTGATGAACTTGAAGAACTGCCCACATCTTCAGTTTTCACTAGCTTCATGAGAAGCAGTCTTTTCGATGAAAGGATTCCTGTTGTTCCCTCTTGATCCATGTGTTTTTTTAGTGCTTGCAGCCTTAGAAAAATGTAACTAAATGTTCATATATGACATGCCCACTACTCGCAAGTAGTTTTACTCGACATCTTCTGGTTTTTCCTTCTCTGGCTTCACAAAATGGGAAAGTTGCATCACTTATCCATTAGACAAGTTAGTGGGTTATGGATAGATGTCTTTTTTCCTGGGAGATCGAGATTTAATGCTTTCCGTAGACGAGAAAACCCACCTATTGACATTGAAACGCACACGTACACACATTTTAGTGGTGGTTGTTTCTTTATAATATGTTAATATTTATCAAATTAATGATGGCACGAGGTTCACGAGCGAGTGCACAGCACCACTAATATCCATATCATACATTGTTTGAGGATCTGTTTTCGGCTATTTAGTGGGCTTTCGTATTATTCCCGATCAACTTTTTTTTGAATGATTGATTTGCTGAATAGATGTTCTGCTTTTTTGGCAAAGTTTTCTTCTCTGTTCCATTTGTTTTTTGTTTTTTTTAACAGGGCATTGTCGAGAAACACGGGCGAAGTTCCATTATCCGTCTAAAAGTTTTGGATACTTCTGTGTTATGGGCGATTTAGCAGTTGCAAGATTCCTGTACGATATGCATTGCCAGGAGAATTTTGGCATTAGTATCCAAAAGGGCCCAAATTTATCAGATATAGCATATACCATATAACGTACGCATGCACGTAACCGATGTCAACTTCTAGTGACAATACTTATTTGATGAACCGGGATATTTCGGTTGTTTAAGAAGTAAAAGTTGGAATCAAAATTAATCATCCATTAAACAACAATCGAGTCACTTTTCCATCCATCTCTACCTAAATGAGTAAAAGCAAAATTAGATTTCAAGGATGGCATTTTCTTATTTTTGTCAATACCTTATTCCTCGTATTGTTCCTTCATTGATATATGGATTTTCTTTTTGCATCTACCAATTCTGTATAAAATCGGTTATTGGCATGACTGTCAGAGAATAGACAATCAATTATTGCCATATGTTCCATGCATTTCATTTTTTAATATACAGTCTTCTCATGCAGGCATCCTCATTTTCCGAAAATATTTTTTCTTCAAATTTATGCTTGCTTTTGGATGGCTTGTGAAAGAATCTATAATGTAAAATCCAAAGATTTCCAATAGTTCCAACACTTTTACAACACAAGCTCTTTCAGGAAATCACTTTGTTTCGACCAGTTTGTAATTTTGTTGCAATTTTGTTTCGGCACAACTCATTCTCTATAAGGCAACTTGGCCATTGATTTGACCAAAGGCCCAAGAAGAGAAGTACATGCAAACTACATGTTCAGTGGTCTTTTTCTGAAAAACTATCAGCTACAGCAAACGCGTAGAAAATTGTAACCACTCAAAAATGTGCGTGGTAAGGTTAAAAAAAATATTGAGTTAATGATAATCAGCCACTAATTTATGTGTGCATAAGAAACAAGAGAAAATATCAACTTTGATCTATTTCTCAAGTTTTGATTAGGCTAAACAGAAAGCAAACTCACCTTTGTCAATCCCCTATTGTATATGTTGCCATTCAGCATTCAATAAACCTCAAAAAAGGCTATAGTAATCATTCTCATTTAACTCTACAAAGTACTATCATCATTAATTGCAACAATCACAAGAGAAAAGGTCACACACCAGACTGGACATTACCATCTGCTGCAGCTGCCAGCGGCTGGAGAGCTTTAAGAGGATTCAAAATGACAGCATCGATAAGCCCATAATCTTTGGCTTCTTTTGGACTCATAAAATAATCACGATCTGTGTCCTGGTTGATCTTGTCAAGACTTTGACCAGTGTGGTAGGCAAGATACCCATTTAGGTTTGCCTTGTGATGCAGCATTTCATTTGCCTGAGAATCATGTAAACTAGTTAGTCATGGTAAGGTAAAACAACAAAATTGAAGTTAAATCCTGAAGCAGTTTCAATTATATGATTAAAACAGTTAACTTTTTGTCGAAGCATTAACCATGTTAGTGACATTCACAAATCCCTCGAGTTCATTTTTTTACACCAGTACACTGAAACTTTATACCCAGATCCCTTTCAACAATCTCCTATGATCAATGGCAAATCAGAAATTTCTCAAGAAATAAGCAATTATTAGATAAATGTAAAGGTCAACTTTTCCCAAATGATGTGGGATACTAAGTTAAAATCAGCCCATCCAGCATACTTTTGTTCTTTCTCGACAACATTTGAATCTAAAACAGTGACACTTGTCATTCATCCCTCTACAGCTTGCAGTAATGCCAGAGGTATTTTCCCCACCGAAAGTGGAACACCTTACAGCAATACTATTGACATAAAACTGATTGTTGTGGAAACTAGAAAAGGTGACCATTGTACTGACTACTGAAAGTTGTTCTCAGAAATGAGTAACATAAGCAGCAACCTGATGTAATTAGTAAGAGATACATGAGTGTGACTTGACCAAAAAACAGAAAGAAACTAAGTTAGGGTTCTAAGAGAAGGAGAAAAACAAAAGCAAAAGGAGCATACCTGAATATCTATGTCAGTTTGCCCACCTTGTGCACCACCAAGAGGCTGATGAATCATTATTCTTGAATTTGGCAAACTATATCTTTTTCCTTCATCAATGTTTGGAAAGGGGGAAAGATCTTTAGTAACCTTTGGGCAGATAAACCACAAGAGAGATTTCTAAGCAACATGAGTCAAAGTACTTGTTTACCTTTGGTCCCGGCACTAAGCAGGAAAGCTCCCATACTGTTCAAAAAAAAGAAGCAATATCCATTACTAAATGCAAGAGGTAAAAACCAAGATTTCTCATAACACAGTCATGTGGAACCATAGATATCTTTTCATTGACCCCATAATTGCCTTTTAAAGTTTGAATATTTAAAAATCAATTATTGTCTCCTAAACATCAACATTTCAACTGTACTCTCAATGTTCTCTTGTAAAATAAGAAAAATACTGAAGAAAGATAAAGCTACAACCTAACTCTAGACTTCCAGACATCTGAAATTGACCAAATAGAAAGTATCAGAAAGCCTGTCTCAACATGATTGTTATAGAATCCATTCTGTGATTATACACCAAAGGCTAAAATTGAAGAATTGATCTCATCAAGTAATCTCCACAGAATTAGGATACTGAACCAAATGGATGTCCACAAGCATACATTAAAATGACTTCCTCTAAGTAGTTAAATATGAGCTTTGTTACTTGTCAAACTACCAAAGTTGCAGAATGGAATCCCACAGCAATTATTCTGTGTGTATGATCATTAGAAGTAATGCAATCCAACTCAAGAAAAGGGCAGAGTATCTCAGGTATAAAATATTGATATCTAATATGTAACAATTAAGCTACTAAGTTATAATAATATGGCCAAAAGAAACAGCTATATCATCAATCTTGTACCTAGCCGCCAGTCCAACACAAACAGTGGAGACATCAGGTCGAATATGCCTCATCGTGTCAAATATGGCCATACCTGAAAATTTGAGATTCATGCAAGTCAGGCAATTAAAGAAAAATTTACACCTTGTAAATAACTGTAAGCAATAACATCAATCCTAAAGCAAAATTTTGTTGAAAAGGAAAATTACCAGCTGTAACTGATCCTCCAGGAGAGTTGACATACATAACAATATCCTGTTCAGAAGATCAGAACATACACTAACTGGTAAATTAGTAGTACAATGTTCTTTAACAAATAAATTTTGTTAGGAGAGACAATCATCTTAATTGATGTATCATTTAGAGTACCAATGTAACACAATAAGCAGAATTTGAGCAAACCATAAACACTACATGATGCAAGATAAAGACTGAGTGCTTGTTTGTATAACCTCACTAATGATTGACCACGATACAACTGCTATAGATAGACAACAAACAGACCTTGTGAGGATCAATGGCATCAAGATAGAGAAGCTGAGCAACAATAATATTTGCCATGTCATCATCAACAGCTCCACCACAACGAATTATTCTCTAACGATCCAAATAAACACCAACATCGTAAGCAGCCAACACAAACAAACATTTTGATAATCAACAAAAGTTAACCACAGCAAAAGCCAAATCAAGTCCTCACATGTTGGAAAAGTTGACTGATAACACTCTGAAATCGCTCTTGCACCATTGGATTTGGAGGTGGCCCTTGTGCATAAACAGGGAAGTAAGGTGAAGCTGAGATTTGCAAATCATCCCTACATTATAAGTTTCAATAAATTTACTTTCATGAGTTCAATGACTAGACTAGACAAATTTGAGTTATTCTAATGAACATTTGCATGAACCATACCTAATGGACCAAATCCCCTGCCGAGAATCCCTATCTGGTGCCCAAAACTTGCCAGAGTAGACAGCATTTACTGAAGTGTCCTGAAAATTCTTTCGAATACTAACCACTTTCCTTGATTTCCTGCAAATTTTAGTAAATTTACAGTTGCTTTTGCCAATAAAAGATAGAGGAAAAGAATAAATAATATACCATCAGTATTAGGCTTTACATGATTTGAGATAATATTTAAAAACTTGTGTTCTAAAATTGGGTTGCAAATGTTTTGTAAATTTGGATTTTAAAAAATTAAGAAAAAATAATCTCTAATTTAACTGAACCCTCTGTGACAATTTTGGCTGCTTGAGAAGCAAGTTTTTGAAGAACCAAAACACCATAAGAGAGCACACAAAACTAAACCAACAAGCTATCTAAGATTTCCTCGAGTAAAATTTCTGTCAAGCCCAAACCAAATTCCGAAAATGTTCTTTTTGCTAGCTTAAAAAAAATCATTTCATGTTCTTCGAAAAATGAAAACAAGAAGTGGTGCAGTGTTCAAAGTACTCTCGTGCCTAATCAAGAGCTATCAAACATTTTTAAAAAAAATCCCTCTCCATTCGTGTTGTCAGCAAACAAAGATAATAAGCTACCATAATGAAGAAGATTAGAATATCTTTCTTTTCATACATTTACTCAGGAACTAAAAGAATTACCAGGAACGAAACGGCTGGAAGGCGAGAGAAAGTTTATGAGCATCGGAATTCGAGCTAGGGTTCGGAGAGAAGACGAGAGAGTACAAAGATGCCAAAGATGTGGACGCGCACGTATGTGCCATTTCACTTGGAGATTATCCTGAAGTGTCTGAACACTAAATAGGATTCGATTAGTAAATTAAATGGAGGCTTTTTCCTCCAAAATTGGAAGCGCCTTACCTGGAAGTTGTTTAGGACTGGACGGCGCTCGCATTTGGAATGATAAGACCAGTGTTCTGTTCTAGCAAGGAATTACTTAACAGTGACTGACTGACAGCAATCTCCTCTATAGTTAATATCTTGTTCGACCCATTCTAATAACGGGTCGGATCCACAAACTGGATAACAGTTTTTTTTTAAATTAAATTTTTTTATTTATTCAAAAAATTCCAACAATAATTATTATTATTTTATTATCCTGTTAAAATGAGACTTGTCTAAATAAATAATATTCTTCTTATTAAATAAATAAAATAAAAAAGAGAAAGCCTTTGCCAATGGAAAAAGAAAAAGTAATCAATATCATATAAATTATTGATATGCAATGTTAATCTTTGAAGTCAATATGATGTTTTGACCAATGTTTATTTGAGCTCTATAATGCAGCCAACTGCAAATCTTGTACAATTTCTCTGTATACACATGAAGTTCAAACAACAAAAACCTTCAGTAAACACCAGCGGGATAAAGCCCGATTCATGGCGACATCAGCAGGTAGTTTCTGCCTGCAGCTTTTCTTGAACTGCCTTGTAGCACTGGAGACTGCAAAGAGGAAGCTTCGACTTGGAATCTCGATACTTGTATGGGTTAGTACAGGATGGACCTGCGCAGTTCTCTCGCGGGGGAGGATAACTGCATATAACCCAAATAATTTCAGACATCAAGAAGGAAACATAAACACTAATGTCGTTTGTAATATAGTAGTTACAGCTTATGTGGTCCAACTGTGTTTTAGCTGGCTGTGTTAACTTGAATTTCTAGCAGCTAATACCTGCAAGGTTTCGAGTCAAATATTCTACAGAAACACATATCGTTGGGAAATGACACAACAGTCCCAGTTGGCCCGCTCACCCATCTGATGGTACTCGATGCAAGCATAAGTGCATTAACTGCCTTCTCCTGTTAAATTGACACAAGTGAGAACCAAACAATTATAGGTTAAAACCAAGACTTTTAACCAAACAATTAGGTTAAAACCAAGACTTTTAACCAAACATTTAGGTTAAACCAAGACTTTAACCAAACAATTAGGTTAAAACCAAGACTTTAACCAAACCATTTATCCAAAATTTTCAGTACCTGGGCCAACTCTTCCTGGCGCTTTTTAATTTGCCTTTTCCGCTTCTCCCTCTTGGAATCTTGACCAAGTATTTTTCTAATAGCTTGAGCCTACAAAAATTCAATCAAAACATGTTGGGTGGTTTGTAGATCCACAGCATATATAAAAACATAGTTGCAACCAGGAAAAATGTAAAAAACTAACCTCGGATTCCCTATTAGCCTTCTCAACTTGCATTCTCCGTCTCTGAGCAGCCTCTGCTTTCTTTAGTTGCTGCTCCACTTCTGAAGGCTTCTCCTTTTGCTCTGTAATAAGGAAAAGAATTAAATATTCACTACAAATATATAAGAGTACAATTAATAATCCAACTGTAGAACCTGTATGACAGTAATGGAAGCTCACTTCTAGAGGGGGCTGATGGTAACCCATTTGGGAAATCAATTAAACTTGAACCTGGAGCTGAGGCATCCTTGCTAGACTGAAGGGCCCATTGACGGGTTGTGAGCGTACTTTCTCCCTTATTATCCACCAATGAATCAACAGATTCCTTTTTCTGCGTCTTACCTCCCACCTTACCATCAGATACTGGCTCTTCCTCTTCCTCACAACCAGTGTCCTCGGATTCTCTGTCTGGTCTGGATTTTTTCCCCCCGTCTTTGCCTGACCTTGAAGTGCCAACATTTTCCAAATTAGAAGCCCTAGAAAACTTTTGTTGTTTCTTACCTGATTCTTTATCTTCTTCTTTATATCCTGCGGTAACCCTTGACATTTTAAGTTTCTCCAGGTAACGTATCTCATCATCCTCCTCATCTTCGAATTCTCCGTCGAGCACATGCTTTTTAGGCATCCGCTTGCTCTTCCGAACAGGACCAGATTGCTCTTGTTTCATAGAAGGATTCTTTCCCAAGCTCTTCCCCATCAAAGAATCCTCCTTCCCGAATCCAAAACCTCCTCCAGAGAAATCTTTCCAGGGGATCCCTTGCAAACCACCACTCTTATCTATAGGGGAATCAGGATTTCCCTGCAATAAAAACATTCAAGTGAGAAGAATACAAAGGATTCTGAACAGTCCTCAATAATAAGAACAATTATTATCTACGACCAAAAACATTAACACGTAAGATATCCTTCCATACAAGTAAGATTTAAAATTTGCCTAACAACATAAATCCACTTGTACAAGTCAGAAATCAGTATCATCATATGGTTCCCAAGGATCAACAAAGATAATAAATAATAGGGCTATTCACATTGCGAAACTCTAAAACTGGAAAATTCTCTAAAAAACCTTGAAACATCTAGCCTCCAGGTATGTGATTCTCAGTTAAGTGAAACAGGCAAATTACTCAAGTGAGAGAAACAAAATAGTCAAAGCAAATTATCACAACACAAAATATACCAACAAGACATAATTGTAATATACCTGCAGATTCTGCTTCTGCTGCAGTCTGGAGTCATCTGAGGACTGAGAACCATTAGAAGGCCCACCCCCTGGAGCACCATTAGCTGTGGAATTGGTATTAACGGTACATGCGACACCACCTACATTGAGCTTAACCTTTTTCACCTTACTCTCATTTCCTGAACCATCAAAATTGACTCCCAACTGCCCTGAACTTTGGCTTTCACCGTTCCTTCTCCAATTAGCAGGGGCAAGGACACCTTCACTAGATCGTTTATTATTACAACCACTTCGTCCTGGTTCATTATTGCAGAAAATGTTAAATCCTCCATCCTCCTTCTTACTCCTTTTCTGTGGTTTTTCACCTTTAGTTCCAGCAGCAGATGAAAACCCAACAACACATTGATTAAGATTGAACTCTTTCCGCTTAGATTTATTATCAAACTCAGCATTCTCATCACTAGAGACCTTGCTCACATCATCTGAAAGTGGTGTTGAATCATGACTTTCAACTAAAGACTGTGAATCAGGCCTAGGTTGGCGAGAAGTTTGACTCCTCTTCTTCCTTACAGCATTAATACCATCAAAATTAGAGCCCCCAAACTCTTCCATTAAAATAAAAGTGTTATTGCCCAGCTATTGTGCTGCCACTACTTATGAGATCATTAGCATATAATGTACTGCAGCAAGTTTGCTACACCAAAAAGAAAATGCGAAACCATGAGTTCTTGTATTAGACAGATTCTAACAATGTTGATGCAAACCAACAAGAAGAAAAACAATAAAGAATTAAAAAGAAAAAAAAAACGTTGATAAATCAAATAACTCGTTGCCAGTGGATAGTAAGTTCACCAATTTATAACGCAGATAACGCAAAACCATGGAATAATACCTCACTGCATTATAAACAGATCTAAATTAACAAAAAAAAAATGAATAATTTCAAATGCAATAAAATGTCAATTACACAATAACCAAGCATGTCAGAAAATCCACTAAAGAATTCATTATAAACATAACAGAATCAAGAAACCAAAACAAAACCCTTAATTGAAGAACAAAATTAGCAGCACGACATCGACCTATCATTCAATGGAGTAATCTTGCATTCCTGATATCAAACAAATCTAAGCCCGCCAAGCTTCAACCAAAATCCAAGAAATTAAAAGCAAACCACACACCACACATATCAAAGCAGTCAATAAAACACGACACATTCGCCAAACATCAAAAACAAAGAAACCCCACAAACAAAAGCGACCAAGATCAGCACACGCACATAAGATAGAAACATTATCAATACGAAAAGCACATAAAAAAGATAGAATTTTCACCTTCTCAGACGAACAAGAAACAAGAAACAAGAAAAGAACGCGACAACCCAGACGAAACCCTGGTTGAATAAGTGGGAAAAAAGCGAAGAAAGACAGAAAGAGGGAAAAATTGAGTTGTACTGATACGCAGATACGTGAAAATACGACTGCGTTTATGTTTTGATGTGGTGCTGATAGAAAAAAACTGGGGTTAATGATAAGAGTTAGGGTTAGAGAAGAATAGGTAACAATGAGAGGGGTAAGGGAACGATCACAAATTATCTTCTTGTTCTCCATTTTTTTCTAGTGCCACGCCCCAACGCCCCTTGCCCAAACCCGCGCTCACACACTTCGCTGTGGTTTGTTTTTTTGTTTTTGTTAAGGTTTGGATTTTAAATGTTTTAGTTGACTCGGTCACTTAAACTCGACGATACAACTCAGTAACCCGACTCACCTCAATCTCTCTCCCTAGAGCTGTCCCCTTCTCTCTTTTATTTTGCCTTGTATTTCCTTTCTCTTCTGCACGGTTATGCTGCAAGTGTGTGCGCAGGTTTACGCCTTGCGCACGCTCATGCTCACGTTAGTGGCTTTTCCTCTTATTCTTTACCCGTGTGGCGTGTCACGTGTTGGACCGAAATTATTTAGTAATTAGGAATATTACTATTATTTTTTTGCCTATCTTATACTTCTATATCATAAGATAAAGTCGCAATAAAAGCTGTCAAAATTTAGTTATTTTAACGTCAGAAATTCGCCAGACTTGCAAAGGGATTAATTGAATACATATTTGCCGGGTGCTCCTGTTAAGACGAAGGATAATAATTTTATTCGTAAATTCACAAATTTAATAATATTGAATTCTAATAAAACGAATATGATACGTCTTTAGCGAATTTAAAACTAATTTTAAAAAATAAATAAAAATATATAACGAATTTAAAATAGATATAAATAAAAATAAATATATGTAAATATTTGTAAAGGATATCTGCATATATTTAATATATATATATATAATTGTTGAGTATATAGTCAGTTTACTTAAGGTCCAAAAGGTTTTAAGTCTAGAATGATATTGTGTGAATAAATAAGTAATATTTTGAGATCCGTCACCATTTGATAAAAGTTTTTTTGAATAGTAAGAGAACTTAGGCTTTTTTAGGAATCGAGATATTTCAAAAATAATTAAAAGGTTTCAGGCTATACCATGTAAAGGTCTCGGTCACAACTTATAAGAGTTTCGGTCATAACTTATAAGAATCTCATATATACAACACCTTATAAGCTCATTTTAAATAGATAGAGGAATTTTAGACAAACATTCCTAAGACTTCTCAACACTTACATGCTTGCAAAGAATTCATTTCTTTTTTATATTTTCTTTTTGGATTATTCCCTAATAATAATTTTTGTCAATTAAGACTTCTTACATAATAAGAATTCTATGTATATGTTTCATGTAAAATGCATGTGATCTCACAAAATTCGAAAAAACTTAAACTCTTCTGCACATTATCTAAAAAATAAAATTCAAATTTAAGCATCATTTTTTACTGGACAACTGGCTTTTATCCCATAATTCATGATTTTTGTTGGATTAATAATAATTATTAAAACAATTTTTTAAATTATATATTATTATTCACTGTTTTAAAAATCATATTAGATGAATGTAAATTACAATTGAAAAATAATAAAAATGTGAATTTTGTAATTATATTTGAATAGATTGTTGTGTTGCATGGAATTAGAACATATTGACGATGGAATTAATGCAGCAACACAACAATTGAACGAACGCACGAGTACGACTGTCCTCTTCATGGTCTTTCGGGGCGAAGGAGATTATTACCAATGCCCAAGTTGTTCTTAGCAGTCATAATCAGGGACATATTGACATCATCCATTGGGGTGTTGGACCTCCCTCGTTCTCCTCCTGCAATTATATTTTCACAATTACGAATAGAGGTGACCTGATGGTCAAGCTCGACTTCTAATTTTCCGAAATCTTTTCCGGGAATTGCATCCTGTGCTCTCTTGACGCTGTTTGACACGCTGTGATAGTAAGCTAAGCATACGTCAAGTTCTTTTACCTTTTCAATTGATTTGGTTTCCTCTTTAGTTTTTTTGACAAACGCAGTGGCTTTCGTTGTCTGTTCAGCCAGAGCTTTTAACCCTGCTTCGAGGATTGTAAAGGAGTTAACAGAACCGGACATGAATGGTTTGGCTTGGCTGACGCATGCGCCGGGGAATTCAGTACGATGACAGAAATCTTCTAGGGTAAATGGAATTAGAGCTTGTGAAATATGATCAGCCGGGGATCTAGAAGTGGCTTCAACATTATTTATTATTGAAAGGAGAGAAGACAAAGCAAGGACGAAGACGATGGGCTTGTTAAACTCCATTGCTTCTTCTCTTTTATTAGGAGGAAATTAATTAAAAAAACAGAAGAGAAGAGACAGTACTGAGGAATGAGAGCTAGCAGGAATAGGTTGATATAATATAAACAGATCGAGAAAAATGCCTATATCCATGCAACTTTCACGTTTACCATTGGTTAGCAAAAATTGCACATTCTGTTTACAGAAACTTGACCCGGTAAAATGTCAGTTGACCGTAAGAACCGGTGAGTAATTCCTTGTTTGGAACCGAAAGTGGGTAAACAAAAATGTCAGAAGTTAAAATGATGGTAAGAAGCTAAAAGCAACAAGAGAAGAAATACTGTTATAATAAGAGGAGACAATGGAATAGGTAAAAACAAAAAACAAGAATCAATAAAAATCCCGAAAGCCAATATGATAGTATTACTAACATTAAAATATTTTAATTTTTACTATTTAAAGTATTTTTATAACATAATAATTATATTATAAAATTTTAGAAATTTAATATAAATTATTTTTTAAAACAATACGATAATATATTAATAATATTTATTTAAGTTAATTAGAATTTTGTATTATTAAAAAATTAAAATATATATTAATATTTAATATATAAATAAATAAATAAGAATGAGTAAATTAAAATTTGACTTAAGTTATGAATATATTTATTTTTTAATTAGTGAAATTATCGTAAATTTTAAAAGAGGTATATAAAAATAATTCATGAGTTATATTTGTAGGTCGTTTTACGTAATTTTAATTAAGGATAAAATTGTAAAAAAGAAATTAATATAAAATAGTAGTGGTAGTATAGTATCAACTAGGTCTAGCACCACCAAATTTATCTGAATGACAAATAAATTTCTTATTTGTTTGAAATACTATTTTAGTCTTCATCAATTATTTAGAGTGTTTGATTACTACTACTGACTTACAAAAATAATTAAAATTAAAAAATTAAAAAGACTGAGTCAAAATTATTTTGTTTGTTTTTTTCTAATAATTAGAAATAGAATGAGAAAAATGAAAAATTCTGACTAAAAATGATATTTTGAAATACCGAGGGCCCAAATGTTATAAAGATAAATTAGAGGGTATCTATATGTTAGTTATCATTTATTTAGTTAGGTGATTTTTCATTTTTCATTTTTCATTTTCTATAAATTAGTTTTTATTGAATGAAAAAAAATTCAATAAAAACTTCTCACTTTAAACATTTTAACAATTCGTACAATTTATTCAGTTTTAATAAAGGTGTAATTTGTTTAATTTTAATAAGGGTGAGAACCTTAAAATATTGGAGGAAATTAAAATAATTAAAATATTAATTTAATATAGGCAGTATACAATGTAATGTAATGAATGGTGCATGAGGATTATCACTAAAATGAAATGTTACAGATAAAGTTTAAAAATCTATTCTCCCACCATACATTATTTATTATTGAAAGGAGAGAAGACAAAGCAAGGACGAAGACGATGGGCTTGTTTAACTCCATTGCTTCTTCTCTTTTATCAGAAGGAAATTAATAAAAAAACAGAAGATTCTTGACAGTACTGAGGAATGGAAGCTAGCAGGGATAGGTTCATATAATATAAACAGATCCAAAAAGAAAATGGCTATATCCATGCAACGTTTACGTTTACCACACAACATAATTGGTTAGCAAAAATTGTATTTTCTGTTTACAGAAACTTGACCTGGTAAAATGTCAGTTGACCGTAAGAATTCCTTATTTGGAACCAAACCAGGTAAACAAAAATGTCGAAGTTAAAATGATAGTAAGAAGCTAAAAGTAAGAAGAGAAGAAACACTACATAAATTTTATAATAAGATGAGACTATGGAATAGGTAAAAACAAAAAAACAAGAATCAATAAAAACCCCGAAAAGCCAATATGATAAAACAAGCTACAAGAAATATATACAAAATTCCATCCATCATACAGAGAACCGCAGTTTAGGGGAAAACTGATCAGTGGTTCTCCAATAGTTATTAAAAGGAGCGTCAATTGTCTCCATTCCAACCGTCACAATTACAGAACATGTGAAATTTCTGAAAAGAATCCTATGCATCCTTTTGATTTGGGGATATTCCTCGCACTAAAGTTTTAAGCTTTCTGGTTAACTTACTTGTCAAGTGTTTATCGTCCTTCATGAAGATCTTCAGAGAAAACTGCCGTCCGAGAAATGTTATCATTATCAAAGGCACTTAGACCAGAGTACGGACCAGAAGAGAACATTGAAGATGTTCCATCAGAGTCAAAAGTGGTTGATGACTGTCTCTGGTTGGTACGATTATTGGAAGAAGTTAACATGGGATCTTGATTTTCAGTGACGCGCTGTACCATTTTAAGTGACTGTACCACTTCACCAATCGTGGGCCTTTGGCTAGCCTCAGGAGCAACACAAGCAGCCGCAATGGTGCAAACCCGTACAAAATCTTCCTTTGGATATTTCCCACCGAGCCTGGGATCAACCAGCTCTTCCAGCCGATCCTTGTCTCTAAGAATTGGCCTGGCCTGAAATATAAAACCGAAGTTTTACCACTAGTCCAGACAATTAATAATGCGAAAAACAGATGATTTTGATTTATAAAAGGGGCCTAATTGAAAAAATTTGAATCCACAAACAAAGATGATTTCTAAATATGAGAGACAAAGAATTGATCTGGGTGCTACTAACCCAGGTGACAAGGTTCTCCTGTCCAGAAGGTTGAGACATATCTACAGGCTTCCTTCCAGTCAGCAACTCGAGGAGGACAACTCCATAGCTGTAAACATCACTTTTCACCAGTAGATGTCCAGTCATGGCATACTCAGGGGCTACGTACCTATCAACAAATTCCATTTTGTCTTAGGGTGCAGATTTGTTAAAGAAATTTAAAAAAAAAAAAAAATCCAAGAAGACTAGAGAAAGAAGCCAACCCAAATGTGCCCATCACCCGAGTAGACAGATAATTTGTCCTGCCTTCAGGTGCCTGTTTGGCAAGACCAAAATCAGCAACTTTGGCATGAAAGTTATTCTCAAGCAATATATTGGATGCCTTGAAATCTCTGTGAATAACACATGGCTGTGAGTCCTCGTGTAGGTATGCAAGTCCTCTTGCAGCATCAAGTGCAATCTTCATTCTGGCATCCCAGTCCAGGGGACAGTTTACTCCCAATGGACCTGAGGTAAAACAGAACCATTGTAGAACCGTGTCTCAGCTAAAAGATGTGCTAAAAGCATTTAATATCTTCTGCTTCTCAATAGATGCAAAATATTCTAAAATGATGACTCAAGTGAAAAGCATAGCATCAAAGATGCTAGCAGATATACAATTAAAGAAAACTATTTACCATGGAGCCAAGCCTCCAAGCTACCATTGGGAACAAGTTCGTAACAAAGCAGGTGTTGTGAAGAGTCACGACTGCTATAGTAACCCACGAGCTTCACAAGATTGCGGTGATGCAACCTGCTAAGCATCTCCACTTCCACCAAGAACTCTTTATCCCCTTGTTGACCTCCATTAGTAAGCCTCTTGATTGCTACAGCAGTACCATCACTCAAGACACCCTTGAAAACTCTACCAAACCCACCCTCTCCCAGTATGCTTGCAGGTTCAAAATTGTTTGTTGCTTCTTTAAGTTCTTCATAAGCCAGAAATCGTGTGCTGGTAGGGTGGGGAAGTGATCCTACTACAGGAACTGCATCCGCAGTTTGTGGCTTTGCTGGAATAAGATATGAAAATGAACAAATGGCCATGAAAAAAGTTGTTTGTATCTGAACTATAAAGAATCATTTTTTGACAATTAGTACTCATGTCTGTAAATTGTAACTTAAAGTTTTAAACCAGTTGTTAATCATATAACCCTCCTTGATGCAGGCTTACAACAAGCAATCTAAAAGATATAATAATAAACGCAAGCCAGGCTTATGCAATATCATTTTTTTTTTTGTTCGGGGATGGAGACAGTGTTTCTAATTTGGAATTACATGCATTCTAGTTCCATTGAGGACAATAAAGTTCTCTAATCAACTGATGTGGTGTTCTTAGTTTTGTAAGTGTCACAAAGTAACATACTACAGATAGAGTTACAGCACAATCTAAATTTCAAAAGAGCCAGTCAGAAATTTGTGGAAAGCTACCCAGGTGAATAAAAAAAAAAATTGTTTATTTGTTCAAGTAGTTGAAACATTTTGCTGCAAACTGCAATCCAATGCATGGCCCATCCAATTTCTTAAGAATATCATTTCCAGCATTCTCTTAAATGCTGTCTGTATGAAAAATAATCAAATAATTTTGTTTAATAATGACGGATAGGCAGAAATATATTATTCACGGTTTTTCCCAAGGAATACAACAAAAGAAAGTTCCGGCAACCCGTTTTATAAAGCTGTAAATTGAAAGTTTTATTAAATTACGGCCTTGGCTACAATACATTGGATGTATGGTTCCATCCATATTTTTTGCAATGTAAAATTTGAAACATCTTACATAAAGGTTGAAAAGCTATAACACAAAATTTAAAACAAATAACATAAAAGTTGAAACACTGAAGTAAAATATAAAACTAGAAACATGACATGCAAAACTTGAAACGTTTACCGTGGAAGTTGAAAAAAAAGTAGATGTAACAATACATTGTATGTATTGTAGTCAATCCCTTAAATTATACAGTTACTGATCTTAAATAATGTTTATTGCAAATAATTATCTTTTTAATCCATTAATTTACCACTCACTACGTACTCTAAAGACATGCTATTAAAAGTTAGTACATACTTTTATCTGCTGTGTGGTAAAAACTACCAACAAATTAAACTAGACAGAAAGCACAAAAATGTAAGGACCTAATATTTAAGATAAATACCAATTTCTTTAGGAACGGCTTTACTCTTCCCTCGGCGAAAAGTACATGAGAAAATAATAAGCACAGATATGATGGCAATGATCAGTACGCCAGCACCAATACCAAATATAAGAATCAAATTTGAATGTTTCCCTTTATTTGAATCACTGAATGATGAAGAAGGTGAGGCATGATATATTGGTGCTTTCATAGGCGATGAACCAACAAGAGGAGCTGCATAACAGATAAAAAGTTTTACTATGCTTTATCAATATAAATACAACAAGATTCATTAATAAAGTATCCACTTATATCCATGGATAGAAAAGGAATTACATCAAAACAAGGGAGTCATCCGATAAAAGTGTCTTACAAAGGTCTTAGAAGCACATGCATGTGCGCACGCACGCGCACACACACACACACACACATAATTATCTCAATTTCAACTCATATTTTCTTTTCCTTCCTTTTTCCAATAGATAATGTTGGATTCAACTTGAAATTTTAAAGCCGTAAACTGTATCGGCACCTTTCACTGGGTTGAAATTTTGAAAACTATTCAACATCAATTATGTGGTCGTACTGTGTACCAGGCATCTTATTCCTTACACGAATTTGAAAGAATCCATCAAAAAAACAGGGCTAAAGTGGCTTATGTCTGTGTAAGTGATTCATTTTAAAATTCACCAACACTCTTGATGATATTCAAGATCTTTAGGTTTGCATCTAATCTCTGAGGAGGATAAAACCAAGCCAAATGCAGGTCATAATCTTACATCTTTTGTAGGGGATAAATTTGCAGCCTGAGAACTCAAAATTGATCTTCTGGTCCTCTCTTTCTCTATGTTATATATATATATATATATATA
>JAXCLQ010000001.1:19570707-19607912 GCA_035584115.1 Cedrela odorata | reverse complement strand
CTTAAGAAAGTAGAGGAGATGAAGCCTCGTGATCGTCAAGCTTATCATTTTCTTATTAGTTTATATGCTAATACTTCCAATCTGGATGCGGTCATTCGAGTATGGAACTTCCTGAAGTCAGATTTTCCCAGAGTAAATTTGAGCTATCTTGTCATGCTTCAGGCTCTTGCTAAACTAGATGCTCTGGACTTACTGAAAAACTGCTTTGAAGAGTGGGAGTCCGGTTGCACCAGTTATGATATGAGGTTAGCAAATGTTGCTATATGTGCTTATTTAAATCAGGACATGTATGAGGAAGCTGTATCAATCTTTAATAATGCTATGAAGAGGGTTAAAGACCGCAAGGCAAGGGCTCGGGAAGCTTTTATGATTTACTACCTAAGAACCCGTCAGCTGGACTTGGCTTTGAACGAAATGGAAGCAGCTGCCTCTGAAGGCAAGGAATATGACTGGAGCCCAAAACAAGAAACAGTGGGTGCATTTTTTAAGTTCTTCGAGGAACAGAAAGATGTTGATGGTGCAGAGGAGTTTTGCAAGGTCTTGAAGTCCCTTAATTGTCTTGATTCCAATGCCTACAATTTATTGATAAGGACTTACATAGCTACTGGAAAATTGGCTTCAGAAATGAGACAGAGGTTAGAGGATGATGATATTGAAATAAGCCACGAGCTTGAGCAGTTGCTTGCACAGGTTTGCCCTCAATAGATTTGAGGTGAGCTTGATCCCTAACATACAATCTAATGTTATTTTCATGTAATATGCATTCAACAATTTCCATCTTTTAGTCGTTAGTGACCAGCAAAATTTCCGCGTTAGTAATTGTTCCATCAAGAGTTCTCTCTGCAAACAAGTAATGCTTTTTATAAACTGATCAACTTAATGGGATATTCGTTACATAAGATGGACAATTTGATATATTAAGAATGATATTAAATGGGGATCAATGTGACAATTTGCACTTGTACAAAACAATCCAGGTATCAAAGAAATTCAACCCAGATGTGGTAATAACGATAATAGTATTTCGGGCAACGGTAATCATCAGGAAGACAGGAACAGTTATATTGAGCAAATGGACACTTGGAACTCTTTCCCCATTTATAAACGACACAAAGAAAGTCAGCCAAATGCTTCAATGCTGCGAGATTCACGGTAATGCATCAAACTGAAACCCCGGGGCCAAGACTTGTAAGTCCTCGGTTACTGCACAACTGATCTGCTTTAGTTCCACAGATACAACAGTACAAGCAATCGACGCTCTACTTCAGGTCCAAGGTTTTCGGAGTTCTGACCAGAAAAAGGAACATGTCCTTGTGTGTAATCAAACAAAGACTATCTCACTGCTATGCATAAATCAAGAACGGACTACAATAAAAACAAAATTGCAGATTTCTTCTCTAAACTTAATACTCTGCATAAAAATTACATCTAGTCAGTTATACAACAGAGAATCAGTGTACAATCAAGCCTTTGAAGTTTATAAATGCACAAAAAAAAAAAAAAAAATCAATTGATAAGCTATCATTGCCACCAAGTACAATTAATAATCAAAGTGGTATAAGATTAATTCCATATGATCTTGAACCATTCGGTAAATCTCTGCTCCAAGACGGTAAGTTAAAAACTGCACTCTAGTCCCTATTACAAGTTTGGTTGATGACGCAGGAAGAGTTGTGTGGAGTGAAAGAATCAAGGCATGTAGAAAAAGCTTTTGACATGAGTGGATGTCCTCTAGATTTTTTGTTTCAGAGACGCACCGGTGATCCCAATGCCAGATTTAGGTTAATAGTGTTCATCTGTATCGACTTCTTCAATTTCCTGGACAGCACAATTTATGATAACACAATCAACATCAACCATCAATGCAACTTTTTAATTGAAAATACGACCTTGAAATGAACCCCTCACATTAGATAGCATCATTAGACAAGATTTACTCTAAACAAGAATAACTTTGGTGAGGAATACATAGTATTTTTTTAATCTTATATAAGAGTAGAAGGTGTGCATTTTGCTAAAAATTCCAAGCCTATTTCGTAAGCAAAAAATACCATGTATTCCTACCAAATTTCCTTGAAACGATTGGTCCCTAAATTCAGTAACTTGAATGGTTGGTCACTAAATTCAGTAACATGAATGTTTGTTTGTGAACAGAAAAATTCAAAAGAAACGACTAAAGTTTTCTGACCTGAACAATATCCTCTCCCTTGATGACCCGCCCAAAATAATAAGCTTCTCATTTAGATCTGGCATTGGTGCAGTTGTAATGAAAAGTTCAAATCCTTGGTTGTCATGTTTTGCTTTAGAAGTTCCAAGCATGAATGCCTCGTGCCTCAAGCTGGTTGAACATCAGAAAACTCGCAAATCACTAACCATACAATAATAATGAAGTATGTACCACAACAAAATTGACAGTAAACCAATGGAGAAGAGGGGAGAGAAAAGTAAAAAATAAAAACCTAGAAATCAATTCTAATTGGCAACCCTGCATTAAGTTGACTGTAATGTTTTCCTCTTGTGGTCCAATCTTCAATACTCCACAACTTATCAATATCCCCGGCTTGAATCACATAGTGCTTTATTATATGACGAAAAAGCATACCCTTGAAGCGCCCCTTTTGACTGCAATAAATCTAAGCCATTAAGGATAACATTGGAGGGAATGTGTTATGCCTGAGCACAGATTTGCAAATCATGGCATAGAGTGCACAGAAAGCAGCAAGCTTGAGCAAACAGAAATGTAATAAAGTTGGCCACCTAACACTTGCATATAGATTTAATGCTCACTGATTTAATAACTAACAACAGCCAGTAACTAACTGATATCAAATTTATTCCTGGACATTAACTAGTCTACTGAAACAAGCAGTATTACATGAAACATCAGAAAATTCACATGCAGTGAACCTTAATTGTTTAACAAACAGGTTCAATATTAATTTTTCACTCTTCAAATTGATTGCACCAACCTATATGATAAATTACTATAATAAAATCCTTACTCATACAAACAATTTCAGTGCTTCATTAAGTAATACTTGTTTGAATTACATCAAACTGGTACAAACAGCATCCCAAATATTCATGGAACGTGTTTAGACTTCAATGCACAATGTCACTGGTAAATATACTCATTTAACTGACAGACCAGGTAAGAGCTTGAAGGTAAATTGGTAGTATCTAAACAATCAAATAGGAGAACCTCAAACAAAAGCTATTCACGAATCAGAAAATGATAACAGATATAGCATAAATATTAAACCTAACAACATGATAAAATAAATGTTTCAATACTCACCATAAGTCAATAAATTCGTCAACAATTTCAGGCGAGCTATACTTGAAAACTTCCACTGTTATGAAGCCTTTTTGGGTGTCTATTATCTGATTATGAGAAGAAACAATTCAGTGTCTATTATCTGATTATGAGAAGAAACAATACAAAAATTATATTAGAAATCTCAACTGAGAAGCAATAATCACAAATAACATTTAGAGTGGAGCACACGTGCCTGAGCCACAGCCTCCCACAAGTCCCAATATTTAAAATAAAAATTCAGTTTCAGTGAATAAAGTAAAATTTTATGTAGTAATTGTTTCCAACTTGACAGAAAATTTAAATTAATCTTGTTACATGGCCACTATCATATCATATGTATGCCCACAATTGAAACTAATGTTTTAATAAGTAGAAGAGAAAAACTAAGATATTGCAGTTCAGCATATGAAAAAATGTACCACATATCCAGGGAGATAAGATTTCTTTGAATCCACCAAAGAATTCTCATCCTACAAACACAAAGAACACCAACAAGAAAACTTAAATCTAAAATGTTAATTTAAATTCATATTCAAGAAGAAAAAAAGAATCTTCGAAGCATTGAAGAGGTGTAATATGGCATTATCAAGAAAAAATAGCTTACAATGTGTGCAAAGGTGATATAATGAATATAGAAAGCAAACATATAAATATAATAATCTTGAAAATTGTAGCATTCTATAGGACAGTACCTCAATAACATATTCGTAATTTTCTACTTGAAAGTTTGATCTAGCCACAGTTAAACAACTATTAATCACTTACACAATAAGCTTAAAACATTTGTCATTTTCGGTAAAAAAAGAAAAGAAAACGAAGGGAGCATTGAACTAAATAAAATATAACAATCAATTTCATTTTACAAAAACTCCCAAACCTTTAAGACCAGGTTCTGTATGTAGAAAAGAGAAAAACAAAGTCAAGAAAACGATCAAAGTGAACAAAACAATACTAGTAACACTTATTCAATTGGGTCCTTTCTTCTTTTTACTTTGTAGTAACAGAGCTTGAGGCTTAATCCTCACCATCAAATGTGAGCTTCAATTTAAGTGCTACGAATTCACTCTACCAATTCAAAAAATTGAAGGTTATTACAAATAACAATAACAATAAAACTATTCAGAAAAAACTACAATCTTTCTTTCTTTTTCTTTTTCAAAATGCAAAATTTGGGCGAACTGTAAATTCAAAACATTCTCAAGCAAACAAGACAGGATGACGAGAACAACAATTAGAACCCAGGAAATGGAATGCAGAATATAGCGGGAAATTTTAGGTATAATTATGAAGTAGCGAGTTTCGTTCATGTAAATACCTATTTCCTTCGTCGACGCGAATCTCTCTTTGAGACAATTAATTTATGTTTACGGTTGAATCTCTCTTTGATCTTGGGTTCGATCCTCTTTGCTTCGTGGAGAAAATACAGTGTAACCTTTTACAATTCTTTCATTTTGAAATTTGGGCTGGGCTTAGCCTATGAACTTGTATATAAGATGCTCATTGCTACCACGAAACCTTATAAGAAATCTAAGCCACAGATTTAAGATTGATTTTATTTAAAATCAAAATGCAAAAAGATTTAAGATGAATTTGATTTAAAATCAAAAAGGGCCTAAGCCTTTTGATTTAATTATTGTTCTGTTACAAGCCTTGCACTCAGGGATAAAGATATTAGCCACCAATATCCAAGACATTCTCCTCTCTCTCTCTCTGCGCCAGCATTGGGTGAAGAAGCTAGCAAAACTAATTCCGCAACACATTACAATGTCACCAAAATTAACTCCAATGTCACACTATGCGCATCAGATATATACAAAAAAACAGAGTGCAGTATTTCACATGAAATCCACATCATCAGATATAGAAAAACTGCCTCACAGAAAGCCTCTGCCACTGGCTTCTTGCTGCAAATAGGTTAAAACTCTTACTCTATGATTTTATGAGCAGGTAAAATATTATTAGATTAAGTTTGACAACGAAAGGAAGTTTGGGAATCAAAATAAAGCAAACTGATGTACACTAACTTCCCCCGAACAAATCCAGTTGTGACAAAACCGATTGGACACCGATGAGATTCCCTGCTAGCAGGGTCCTCTGGTATCTGGAGTTCCCATCTACCAGAAGATAGTTCTTTGAAATATGAACTCACTGAAGACTGAGGCATTTGACGTCCAATCTCATTACTTCCAGAACTGCCACACATAAACAAGTGAGCCATGGGATAAAACAAGCACAATTTCTTCTTTATATAAATATGACAAATAATTTTCTTTCAAACGAAGACAAAGTTTTTGTTAAAAAAAAATATCCACAGTCCAATAAAAAATGAAGTCTTTTAATCTCCAAGTCAAATAATACTCCAAGCGCACCCGGGTGAACAAATTCCCCAAAGTTAGATACTTCCAACTATCAAACTACTAAAACTCTTGTACACATGCACCGAATTCACTATGTTAACAAAAGTTCAAAGAAATTAAGTTCTCAGACCTTTCAACTTATAGAAAGACTTGTATATAAGAGAAAAGAAAGTACGAAAAATAAGTACCTGGAAGTCCACAATGATATATCAGTAAGACGAGGTGCACATATAACAGCTCCATCTTCAAAAACACCCTCCTTGTAAGCATGGAGAAGGACTCTAAGGAAACATAATTTATGATCATAACCAATTTGGCTAATCACATTTTGGCCCTCACCAAGCTTGCTTTGATTTTTCATTAACTTCACAAAACTTGTCCTCTGATCCGCAATGCGAGGAAATAAAAGCAAATGATCGCCATGGATTTCCTTAATGAAACAAGTCAGCATGCTAGATGTCCTTGCCACAATTCTGTCAAATGAATCACCTTGAAAGGCCAATGATGTCGTATCACTTCTTCTACATCCTGTATCTAACAAAGAATTGTCATCAACCTTATTTCTCTCACTTGAAATTTTAGTGTTTTGCACTCCAGTTGCTGCATTGTCCAAGGAAAAACGGACACTATCCCATGGGGGTGGAATTGGAACTCTTAAAGATCTTATACCAGCAGGATGTAATTCTGCTTTTTGGTCAGCAGTATCAGCTTCAGTTGCCATGAAAGAAGAGTATGCATTACAATCAGGAAAATCTGAAGGAAAATAAGGCAACCCAATCTGCAAAGAGAGAATATTTACAATGTTTGATAAACAATTGCTAAAAATTACAGTATTAAAGTGCACATACTTACATCACATGCAATCCAGTGTTTCTCCCTGAGACCTACTGCACGAGCCCCCTTGGAGAGAAAAGATATCCAGAAGACTCTGGCCCAACTTATGGGGAGTATAATGGACCATCTGAGATACAAATTTTAGGTTTGATTAACTGAAGAAAAAAATAGAAGGCACAGAAGAATTAAGCGCACTTCAACAGATGGAAAATATGAGATTTTAATTTTAAAGAATATATGTGATATGCTAAAAAAGGAAGTTCTTAAGCATGAGATACAAAAAATAAGAATCAAGAAGGAAAAGGTAAATTACCCTATAGGTGAGCCCTTATTATTATTATTTTTCAGAAGCAGAATATGGCAAGATCTCGAGCACTGCACCTCGTTTGAAGTCTTCCATTTCCCCGATTTTGGATCATCAAGGCAAAGGAAATCCATACGCCTGTGATGTCTTTCCATGCAAAGATCAATTTCTTTCATGGGAGGACTTATTCCACTGTTAGCATCCCACAAACTTTTGTCATTGAAAGTGATACTATTTTCAAATGTTGACCATGATGAAGAGGGAAACTCTTCACCCTTGTCTGAAATTCCTGGTAAGGCAACATGCTTTTCGGCCTCATCTTTTGGTTCATTGTGGGGTGTCAACGTAGAAACTAGGTCTGGAACATCTGTAGTCCTTTTATCAGGTAATGAACAAGGATCCTTGACAGTCAGAGACAAAATTGAACAAGAAGAAATTTGTTCTTCATTCTCAAGTATATTAAACATTTTGTTTTGTGAATCATCTTGAGCCTCCAATATCGAACATTTCTTCAATTGCCAAGAATTATTAGAAATACTGCAGAGCCAATAACAGAGTTGAGTCAACATTAAGTTTTAACTTGGCTCAAATTATACATAACGTTAACTCACCCATTAACATATTGTAATGTCTTTTGAAGAAGTTGAAATGCCTTTGATCCCATGACTTCCACTTTTGCAAGTTGACCCTCAAGTGAAAAACAATTAATCAAGGTGTTGGTCTCATTCATCTAGAAGACAAAAGACATTGAACTTAGAATTAAATGCATCAAGAGTAAATTATACATTCACTAAAAATTTGCTATTGTAAACCTTACTGTAGATTAAATGAAAATATATTTTGTCAACAAGCAACTCAAAATTATATTTGAAAAAGACTTCCCAATTAACCTCGAATCTGAGGTAGGGAGTTCAAGCCTGCTAAGTAGAAGTTGTGTATTCTCAATAAGATTTGCTATATAGATTTTCCTATCAGAACCAGTTACAAAACTTAACCTGCTTCTGACAAGCTAATTTTAGGGCATCATATCCCTCAACAAAAGCTGAAGCATGTATCCACAACCAAAGCCAGCAAAACTGTGAATGACCCTCAGTTTCATGTGATCCATTACTTTTGACAGCATTATTGCAATTACCATCATCTTCCCCATCCTGCTCATCAGAAGGTTTCCACATATAGGTCACTGGAGCAATAGGCTGAGAAAGAGGTGCTCCTACATGATGAAGCTGTAAAAATATCAAATATATATATCAGATATCTGCAGTCATTCTAATTATTCATATGAAATGGTCCCAGAGGTTGACCTACCACAGCACTTCCATAAATAACACCAGATAGAAGAGAAAGGGAAATATCTCCAGATTCAGATGATGGGGAAGGCACCAGTACCATCTGTAGTATAGACAGTAATGAATCCTGGAAAGCATAGAACATGAACACAAATTTAGACTATTAATCTTATGGGCCTCATCAAACCCAATATAATCATTCTTATAATCAATTAAAGAAATGATTCCTCAATCAAACAATGACATCTATATCTTAAAGTACGGGTAAAACGGGATAAATTTTGCGATCAAAAGTTTATAAGTTAAGTGAAAACGGAAATGCCTGCCTCTGAACCCTCCAGTTGGACCGCAATGTAATAGCTCGCATCATGTACAACAACTCCTTGTTTGACCCACTTCAACAAAGCCCTAGAACTCCTTCCTCTGGGTAGCACAAACACAAAATTTTCAATAAGTGAGAGGCGGGCACAAACACATTATTTTTCCTCACATACGGACGAGAAAAAAAACAAGTCTAAACGAACATTTGTCAACAGCGTCAAGCTACTCAGCAAATTTAAACTTCAGATGAAACTTGCATTTGTATTGCTAATAAAACTGTATAAGGAAATCTTTAGCACAATCTCTTATACATGCCAATTAGGAATTCCAAATTTCCTCAAAAAAAAAAAATTGAGCAACAGCTGCAAGAACATAGTGCCTGCCCTGCAAACCGAGAGGAAGGTGAAAACCACACAACTTTTTCACAGTAAACCGCTTGGCATGCCAAACATGAATTCTCAGCCGCTTTGTACCATCCCCAGAAACAGAGAACCCACTTTCAGGATTCTTTTTAAGCTCTATGCTCCTACGAATTCGACGGCGAACCTTCTTCACACCATTCTCAAAATCCGCATTGGCTCTATCAACTACTCCTAATTTCCACCTCTTTTTTGATTTCTTCTTGGCGATTTGATTGTCATAGCCAGTGGTTCTCCTTCTCTTGTTTCTACGAGACCGAAAGTTGTTGTTCAAACGATCTGATACAACTGAGTGAAGGCTCTCCAGCTCAGAAGCTCGAGCCTCGGCGAATTTCTGTAAGTTGAGTTTTCGAGGTGGAGCTGATGAAACTTGATTCCGTTTGATTCCATCGGAAGCCATTCCAGTAATTAATTCCTTAACAATTTTAAAACTCTTATTTGTCACTAACGTCCCCTAAATCCTATGTTAAACATCAGAATAAGAGCCTCTAGACTCAGCCGGTGACCAATTCATTATTAAGCGAAAAAACTATATTCCTTTTTGGGTTTCCAAAGAATGTGAATGAATTGAGGAAGAAGAACTAAAACAAAAGTAGAGAAAGATGTAGCAGCTTTAATGGTAAAATCCTTTGTGCAGTGGCTTCGTTTTTTATTCCTTCTAAAGTTATAGATATAAACAGCAGAGACTTTAGGAAGAATTCGAAAAACTTTATGGTTGATACATGATGGAGTAGCGGGATCTTCTCTCCAAGAGCTTGCCTGGTTACTGGTATTGAGAGGTTTAGTGAACTGGGGATTTAGAAGGAAAAATAAATAAAGTGGGATTTCTCGTCATGTCGTGTAAACAGCGCAACACGTAAACGAGCAAATTCGGGATTTCCCAACGTATCGTAAAGGATGGGGAAACTGTCTTGCAAACCCGAACCCGTCGGGAAAATTTTCAACTAGATGCTTATTTAAGGGTGTAAAAGAGATTTCAATAGGCCAGCCAAGAGTCAATAATCCACAGAATGCCGGATAAAAGTATGAAACCCATGTCCGCAAGCCCTTTAAGCATATAGCCCAAAAAATTAATAGACTGGGGATCGGCCTTTATGGTCGGACCATCCAGATCCTTGGGTGGCGAGCAGACGGGACGAGTGCGAGTTTTTGCTAACCTCTTTCTCTGTAACGTAAAATCATAAAGGTTGTGTAACAAAATTAAAACATGTTAAATATTAATAAATAATAAATAATTACAACCAAAAAATTGTCTTTTCAATTTTACTTTTAAAATTTAACTGAAGCACTGTAGAACGTTGTTCAGAATTATTTCCACATGTTTTAACGATAAGAGAGGATTACAAGCTGCCAGAAAGTCTTGATTCCTTGACTCCACTGATTCTTCCCAAAGCCATGAGGTTGGTTTATTAGACATGGGGACCTAAGTCTTAAAACAAATGAAACGATGCATCAACTAACTTCAAAAAGTGATCAAACCCACTAAAAAGGTGACAATAAAGTTAACCATTGAACTTTAAAAAATAATAGAATGAAGTGGAAGTAATAGAAGTACAATCCTGTGAAGTACTACACATCCATAATAATAGTACAACTCTCTCTCAAACCTGTACGACTAGTACTAACATCCTAAAGGTTTTCCATGGGTGTGAAAGGAACACTCTTGGGATTCAAAACACGATACCCCACAAAAACAGAAACACATAACGAAATTGCCGAAAGCAAAAGGGCAAAGACACTGGCTATACTCCCTGAACTGCGTGAGGCTGACTTACTTAACATTGAACTGCCCAAAGAAATATCCAAAGGTACCCAATCACAGTTAATAGAGTAGTGTCCAGATCCATGCCATGTATTACCATCAACTGGATACCAGAATGCAACAGACATCTTGCTTGATTCACCGATTTTAAACTGAGCATCCTGCCCATAACAGAGAAAAGAAGTCATTTAGACACAAGCATTGCAAGGTAATTTCTTAACTGCAACTTACAGATGGTATAACACATGATCACATAATGTAACTTTGTGATATATTTGCCTGTCAATATAAGTATTCTTCCGTCTCCAGAAATGACTCCTGGCAAATGGAGCTAGAAGCCTATATGAGACGCCTATATTCAAGTAGCACAGGTTTTTTATCACATGATTTGGTTCCAAATAGGATGTAGTAAAGATGAATTGTGAACAAGAACAAGGCTATGCCAGTAGTGTAGTTGATAACAGTTAAAACACAAAATATACTTTCTTTGACAAACTTAAAAGATAGTACCAGAAAGTTATACACAGGCTTAAATAAAGCTTGGATGAGTACACAAGTTATGCTTAAAGTTTGTTTTCATATAGCCTAAGTAGCTCGAAATCTGGATGCAACAGATGAGTATCTAACCTGCTGGATACGATCCATGGTTCTCAAAGGCCTAGAGAATTCAAAATAGTATGTGCCCTTTTGACTGCCCGATGCATATGGACTGTCTTCCTCTACGAAACCTGATGGAGGCAGATACCAAGTATTAATTTTGGGGAGAAGAAAGATTAAAAAATAACTAAAATACTATGAAGTCACAAAAAGAATATAATGAAGCATAAATCACAGTCTGATACAAGCTCAAGGTTAAACTATTTGAACACAGACTCAAGATGATAAGATGAAAGCCAAAGTGTGCTTTCCCCAAGTGTCAACAACCAATCTCCCATGATGAAAGATAATAAGGATTCAAGTAATTCCATTGTTTTACTAAATTAAGTCATTAGCTTGTCAACATGTAGCAAATGCTGGCACCTTTGCCCAACCTAAAGGGCAATAGACCATGTGGACTTAATTTAGTACTGCAATTGCTCTACTGCTAGGGAAAAATTATACATGATATATAAGAATGCATGTGGGTGTGCATGCTGATGTCAATAGATTAGCCTCTCTACTACAGGTTAGTTTTTCCAATTCTACTAACAACTTAGTGGCCATATCTTGAGTAGGCAATAGCTGGCCTTTATTGATTATCCAACTATAAATATGAATGAAAAGTATGATTTAAATTCTAAAACAAGATATAGTTAACTACCTGACAGAACATTGAAGCTGCTGTGCCACCATGCCCCTTTCCAATCATTTTGTGCACTAGAATCATTCCCTGATAATGAAAAAGGCCAACCCTTAGTAAATTGACCGTAAGTCCTTATAAATCTATACCAACAAAAAGATACATAAAGAAGAATATTATGTTGGATTATGTAAGAATCACAAAAAGACTGAATTCTTTATTTTCTACAAAAAAGGTATATATCACTCCTAGAAATGTCACTTTCGCTTCATCCAACATATAAGAAAACCAAAAATATTACAGCCAGTTAACAAGTTCCTAATCAGTCTTCTCTATTCCCCATTTATTTTAAATTAGGAGCAGCTGTTTCTAAATCTCATTCAAGTTGAAATATCTTCATAATAACTGTTGCTAAATCCTTATAGAGCTCAAAACTTTAAGCATTGGTGACCTTAAAAAAGAATCTAATAATGCTTGTGGAATACACAAATATTGATGTGATTTATATCTACGCAAAAGACCAAAGGCAAAGCACTTAAAGTCTTTTATCCTAAATCAATTTCTTCTAGCATCTTAAACGTGAAAGAGAGATTTGTAGCTCGATGTATGTGGGAAAAAATATATCTGCAACAGTTCAGATTATGGTTTGGAATATGAAGATATTATTGAAGACAACAACTAGAAGGAAATCCATAAAAAACAATGTAAATGAGGGCTTTGATTTAACTGAAGGCACTTAAAAGAAAAGGGAAAGAAAGGAAAAGAAAAAGGTAGAGACTGTGGCTGAAAGTTAATTGCCAAAAACTAAAAAGAAGATAACAGGGCAAACTATGAAGCATTCATACAGGTATAATGGAAGACAAATATTACGATTCTCATTAAATAATAGGTGAACATTGTCAATGGATTAAAAATAAATGTGGCTGTCCTTGGAGATCCATGTAAACCATGAAAAAAGTGATTCACATTTCAATATCTTCAAAAAACTCTTTAAGGTAGGAACCAATATAGAAAATGTGAAATGGACTGCCTCGCAAAAGCTAAAAAGGTAAGATTTGACGTGGAGGAAAGTTGTGCATTCAACGCTGTCTTGATGGCTTTGTGTTCATTTCAGTCGCTTTCTTTAGTGCCTTATCTCACTTTATTTTTCTTTTTTTTTTTAAACAAAATTCTATACTCTTCTAGTCATGTGAACATATTTCATTGGTGATTAACTATTCTATAATAGTTTAATCCCATACCTGAAGGGCCAAGTCCATCAAGGTATCTACAGTGCGGGTTCCAAGCATAAACATCAACCAGGTGGCCAAATCTGTTAGCCAGGAAAAGAAACAAAAATAGACAACAATTACGAAATGAGCAAATTACATGAGAAAGTAATCAGATTGCAGTACACTAGTGCTCACCTGTCACCTCCATTTCCTTCTCTGTTATCCATCGGATTGCCACCATAAAGTCGTCCAGGAATAGCATTTCCAATTGAGAAGTGCATAATGTCAACTTCATGGCCTTTGCAAGTCTTGCTGGTGCAAGAGTCAGTTCTTTCTTTACAACCACCCATCTAACAATGCATAAATTTTCACAATTTTAATTCTAATGTAAAGAAAGAAACGGCCAAGTGCAGTAGACATTGTAACCCAAAAAAGTAGCCATGCACAGAAGTCAGTAGGATAACTTACATTGTGATAGGTGGCGTCTTCACCTATTTGAAACATGAGAGCAACAGATGGGCATTTGTTGTTTTCACTGCATTAGGAAAAACAAATCCTGTTCAGTAAAAACCTTCTATGCTGAGAAATGGGAACTCAAATCATGGGCAAAGTAATCAAACTCAACTCCCAGCCTATAGAAGATCCCCAAAAGCATGCAATGACAGACTAAAATTGATATAGCCAACAAAAGAAAGTAAGGATACAGATTTGGATGTTATCGTGAAAATGAAATATCAATGAACTAGCACTCAAAGAACAAGCAGAAATAAAGTTAATCTCCCTTCAAATAAATATTTCTATGCATCATGATATCACAAGAGTTACCATTTGAAGAACGAATTTGTTAACGATATTCAATACGTGAAGTAGATCATCAAACTAAAAGCAAGATATTTAGGATTTGGTTGCAATTTACTTCGAGAATTAATAATAGCAGACAAGTCAAATGGATCAAACACACATGTAGATAAAAATCCAGATTGCTCTTAGACACAATCTATTACATATAAGTTCCTATTCAAATCAACATTTACCCTTTAGAGTACACATACTCCCCATCCACTTGCAACAAGAAGTAGACATCGCGGCCATCGTGCAAAGCCTGCAATAACCAAGACAAAAAGTCCATTTAAATTAATTTTATTGATCAGTTCAAAATCGATAGAACACGGGAACAAATGTTACCATATCGAGGAAGTAGAAAAAGAGAACATTAAACAAACTCTTTCTGGGACATGTGTAGCATATGATCTGAACGGAGCAAAAGCATACCTTAACGTTCATTTTTCCGCCTTTGTACTCGTTTTCAGCATCAGGGTCAAGAGCAGGGAGGAGAGAGAATTCAGATGCATCAATGTCTTTCCAATCATCGGCGTGACCATCAAGGGTAAGGAGTCCAGGTCTGAACTCTGCCTGGACTCGTATCTCCGAGTCTGACTCGCAACTCCACTCACCTGACTCTTCGTGCGAGTAGACATACCCAACCAACGCGAGTCCTAGTACAAAACGCAATAGTAGGAGTCGAAGCATTGTTGAGCACGAAATTTCCGAGCTCTCTTCTTTTTTCGGTTGTTTTATGTTTTCTCTAACTTGTTCTCTATTTCTTTGGCCGACTCGAATAAATTCGCGCTTGACTTTTATTCCTGTCGCACTAGCTGTTATGATGTCATAATACTAGCTACTGTTTTCAGGAGGCTGCATTTTTTTGACCAATTGAACAAATCAACGTATTTGAGTTTGCCGTTCCTGGCGGATCAGATCGCACACCACTCAGATCCGTACAGCAGACATTTTATCTGATGCTTATTTACAGTAATTGGACCTTTGTATTCTTTGTTTGATGAGATGAATCGGGCCAGTCCCAGTAGATTAATTAGTTTATGTGGTATAATTGGATCTTAAATTGTCCGATTTAACAAAGAAATTACCCTCTACTCAATGGTTAGCTGTATTTCATAGTAGAGTGAAAATTCATAAATCGCTTTACGATCCCCGTGACCATTTACCACGATAAAAAGTTATTATTATCATTACTTTAAATCACTTGTTATAACTTAATATATTATATTAATATTTAATATAATGTTATGTAATGTGTGTTAGCAATTAAAATTTTTATTTAATATAAGGTCAAGGTTGGTCCAAGCACAAATTAGTAAGTATCCGGGCCAGGCTCGGTCCAACCGATGGCTATTACTGTACGGTCCACCAATCATGTTCACCACACTTTAGGCACTCGCGTTCAGAAACACATAAACCGTCTGGTCTGGTCTATGAAGCTTAAGATAGAACTGCAGAGTGATTTAGTGTATAAAGCAGATCCGTTCGCTCATAACACTATTGTTAACGAGCAAATATCATCAAGAAATATAAGAAAATGAAGAATACAGATACTCTACTATGTTTCTTGATCGTAATTTTTTCTATTTCGGCCGTATCTGGTGATTCGATCCTCGGTTGTGGCGGATTCGTCGAGGTGAATCTTGATGTGTATATTATAGCAGATTTCTTTTTAATGTGTTTGGAAATCAAGAAAATGCAAGAAAAGCAAAGAAAGATTCCGAAATAGGAGAGAAAAAAGCTAATTTCAAGAAACCTACCTTACTAGAGAGTAGAGTGTTTTCAAAATTTCGATCGAATAAAAGACTGCGGATCTAACTTTGTTGATTTAATTTTGTTTTTTCTAAGATTTGTATCAATTTTATTGTTCGGACAGTTAGACTAAGCAAGAATTGCTGTTTTATAGGCGAGTTCGTCCTTGATAAAGTCGAGGAAGGCGACTGATGCAAGATTGGATTATTCTCATGTCACGGTAAGAAACAGTACTGTTTGTTACTAATTTACTATTGTCTATTGAATTTTCACTGATGCAACATGAATCTCGAAACTTTTGATTCCACTATAATTATTTTCGAACGTTAGGTTGAACTGCGCACTGTGGACGGATTGGTGAAGGACAGTACTCAATGTTCTCCCAATGGTTATTACTTTATTCCAGTTTATGACAAGGTATTTTTCAAATGTGGTAGTTCTTGCATTGATCTTTTGATGGTTCTTGCCTGATGGGATTTATTCTATGAAAGTGATAATTATTTTGCAAAAATATTTCAAAAGCCAAGTATTATTTGAAATTGTATGTTTTTTTTGGATCATTTAGTTTTGGTTTGACTTGATTGTATTTGATGATTTTTTTTTTTATCAAGTTTTTCCAATACCAGAGGTGACTGATCAAGTAACCTGCAATATTAAGCTCGTTAAGTTTCTAAACAGAAAAAATATACAGCAAAAAATCATCTTACTTTGTTGATTGTCATCTCCTAATTTACTCCGAGGATTATATAATGGAAGTGTTGTTCATATGTGATTCTTTTGGAATAGAATTAGTGTGCTTTAGAGTCTCAACCTTTTTCTGACTATTGGTTTTGTCATCTGAGTTCAAGGGAAGTAGAATTGTTATTCGTTTTCACTTATTTTTCATTTGTGGGATGTGATTGATTAGTGATCATCATAGTCTTGTGATCGGTTCAACCAACTTTAAATTTTGTGGGATAGTATGGAGGGACAGTTGGATTTGATTGACCACAGAAAATACCCAAGATCCTGACAATGCATAATTACACAGAATTGTTAATACAAGATATTGTAGTGCTGGATGATTCGAACACAAAAAGATTCCAGTTAACCATATTTCGTATTTGACTATAGAAAATTTTGGCAAGAATTTTTACTAGTGTACTTTTTGGTTGTCTATGCTCTCTTTGAGTATTTGTTGGGAATTAATTCAGCCCAACTTAATGCTATCAATTCCTTTTTGTACTCATGTTTTGTTATAGCTGTATGATTTGCTAAATGGGTTGGCGTTTATGTGAAATGCCATTTCTGGAAGCAATGTTCTTTGCAAAACATCTCGCAATGCCAAGGCATATCATACATATGCTTCTTTGATTCATCCTGTTTTTGCCTTTATTTTCTATTTATCTGATCGGTTTTGTTTCTATTTAAGGGTTCTTTTGTAATTAAAGTCAACGGACCAGAAGGATGGTCATGGGATCCAGATAAGGTCAGCAATTTCATTGTTACTTGTGCAGAATTTCTCTAGTGTTATTTATCCTTTATCCTTCTTTGACACACTTCTTGTATATTTTCAAATTTAACTTGTTCATCCAACTGAAAAGGAATTCATTTTTTAGGTGCCAGTCACCGTTGATGATACTGGTTGCAATGGTAACGAAGACATTAATTTTCGGTTCACAGGGTACGCTCTGTTATTTGCATGCTAAGATTTCTGTTTGATAATTTGGTCTTAGTCTGATATTATCAATCTGAGTTCTGTGCTTGTGCTCATTCTAGATATCTATATTATTACTGTTCAAATGTTCACACGATGTAGGTTCACCATATCGGGTAGAGTTTTGGGTGCTGTTGGTGGAGAGAGCTGCCCTGTAAAAGATGGAGGTCCTTCAAATGTGAATGTTGAACTTTTGTCTCATAGTGATGATCTCATAACATCAGTTTTAACATCATCAGGAGGGACTTACTTGTTTGAAAACATTATTCCAGGTATAAAGGGCCCCACTTCTTATCTTGTGCGCACCCAAACATACATATTTTCTAACGGATGGGATCACCATATTGACAATATTGTTCTTTGGGTACAGGAAAATACAAACTACGCGCTTCACATCCTGATTTGAGTGTTGAAATTAGAGGTTCAACAGAGGTCAGACACCATTTGTTTCACCTTTTTTTTTCTGTTCCATCATCTTGGGCTGTTCTCTCTTTTGCCAATCATGCTATTGGTGGAAAACTGAATTATGTGAGAATGTTTTTCTCGCAGGTGGCGTTGGGGTTTGAAAATGGTGTAGTTGATGATATTTTCTTTGTGCCTGGATATGAAATCCATGGGTTTGTTGTCGCTCAGGTACTTCAGAGCCACAGTTGCATGAAAATGCACTATTATTTTCTGTTTGTTAGGAGCTGTTTCTATTATTATTTGTTTTTATTTACTTTAATTTTATCCTTATATATAAAAGTATCTGTCTATCTTTCCATGTATTAAGATATTCATCATTTAGCAGTATATTTTAAAAGCTGAGAATAAGATTAAAATCTTTTGTAAATTCTTATCTTTATTGTTTTATGGTCATTCATTAGTAAATTATTTTTTACTGCTTCTTGGCAGAAAGAATGTTGATTCCATTTTGATTGAGATAGGCCATATTTTGGTGCATGATTTATGTTTTTCATCAATCTCCTTAGATTGAAAAAAATTTTGTTTGTTAAAGTTTATTAAGTGTAAATTTGAATTCTAGGCCAATCATCATCTTAACGCGTCTGACATTGTGCATTTCCCTTTTTCATCAATAAGTGAATGCCATTTTTCTGTTTGGTAGGGAAATCCGATATTAGGAGTTCACATATATTTGTATTCAGATGATGTCAGTGAGGTATACTGTCCACAAGATTCCGGTAATGCCCCTGGACAAAGAAAAGCTCTATGTCATGCTGTATCTGATTCTGACGGAAAATTCACATTTAAATCAATACCTTGTGGTAATTTCATATTTAACATTTCTTAGTTCCATTTATGCATAAATTTGTATGGTAGATCATACTTTAATTTTTCTTCAGATATCTACCTTCCCACTTATTCTAATTGTTTATGAATCTGCTTAACACTTGTTACTTAACATGCAGCCCATATGAATATATTTGGTGTAAGTGCCTTCAACATTGGTGCTTATGTGCAATTTACTTGAGCTTTTTTGCATTTGCTGAAAGAAACTGAGTTTAGGTTGCTCCATGGTGGTTGACTTAATGATGGGAGAGTGATGTTGTAGTTACCATGTAGTTTTCTGATGAGACAATTAGGAACTTTAGATCAGTTATTTGTTGTGAGATTTGTATTCTTGTAGTGCAGCTTTTAGTCACTTCAGGTTTCTCTTTTAGCTGCTGATGAGACAATTAGGAACTTTAGATTACTTATTTGTTTGTTGTGAGATTTACATTCCAGTGGTGCTTCTTTTAGTCACTTCAAGATTTCTCTTTTAGATGCTGGAGTTTTTTCACATATATTGACTTGAAGGAGAAGAAATTGATGTTGTCGTGGATGAAAAAAAAAAAAAAGTAAAGATAAAGTGTATTCCAACATATCAAATTCTGAATAACATAGTTTGATTCACATTTGTTATCCTATGGATGTTCTTGTCCTCTTATGTGAGATATTCAGATTCACGTTTATGTCCTATGGTTTTGTTTTCTGTACATTCTCTTATGTAACCTTTTACGTGGTCCTTAGCTGGTTTTATACATCCTGTTGAGCTGGAATGTATTGGGAACGACGCATTTTCATGCATCTTGGCAATTATTTAATGTTTCTATTGATTCCAATGGCTGATAAAGTTGATTGTTACAGGACGCTATGAACTTGTACCCTACTACAAAGGCGAGAATACAGTATTTGATGTTTCCCCTCCTCTTGTGTCAGTGTCTGTTAAGCATCAACACGTGACAGTTTCTGAAAAGTTCCAGGTAAAATGTTTAGTTTCTCGCATTGAGGATGCCCTGGATGTGCATTATTAAAGAGATTCTGTCTCCTTCATACTGCTTGTATCCCACTGTTTTGTATCTGTCATTTACCAGTTTCTGGAGATTGGAATATGGATATTGTGATTTTGGTCCTAAGGGGTGCTGTAGATTGTAGACTATTGTATAACTTGATGTAGAGCTACTTTTATTTCCTTCACCCCTTCTTAAATATCCAGCATTGTCCACAGTACCATTCCTCCTACATCTGATAATATGAATATATTCAATTGTAAATACTCTTTCCTTTAAAATTTTTGTAGGTCACAGGATTTTCTGTTGGGGGGCGTGTAGTTGATGAAGATGACATGGGAGTGGAAGGAGTTAAAATGTTAGTTGACGGTCATCAGAGGTCTGTCACGGACAAAGAAGGTTATTACAAGCTTGATCAGGTACGATGGATTGTATGGTGGTGAGCGGTCTATGTCTGCTTTTGGTTTCTTAATTTGCTAATTATTGGTGATTATCTTTGATAACACCATTTCGTCTAGTGCCACAGTATGTTTATTAGAGACCTGGGCATCCCAAATCTGTTTAATCTTATCACCGCATCAAATTTGCTGGTTCATGTCTGCTTTTCATTGTTTGTTTTTATTTATTTATCATGAAATCTAAGCTTGCTTGATGGAAGAATATGAGTTGTCAACTTTAAATTGTTTATTACAGATTTTCTAGAGATTCCTCTGTAATTTGTGGACCCAATTAGGAGACGCACTATGTTGGCTTTTGTTTGTCTTTGGTTTATTTGAAGTTTTATATGACTTTCATGAATAATTGATGAAAATTATCTTGGGCTTGTTCGAAAAGAAAGAGAGAAATGGTCATGGAGATGGGAGACCTGATCAGTGCTGTTTTATAGCATTTTTCAATTCCTCTCTGAGGTTTCCTTTGTTTGTCGCTAAACTATTGAATATTAGGTTACGTCAAATCACTATACGATAGAGGCACTGAAGGAGCACTACAAGTTCAACAAATTGAAGGAGTATATGGTAAGGCATATCTCAAAGTGTATCTTATCTGTATGTTGAACTTTTGACATGTGCCAATTTGCCAATACTTTGCTGGTTGTTTACTTATTCTAACTGGCTATTTGTTAGGTTCTGCCAAATATGGCTTCAGTTGCAGATATAAAAGCCATCTCGTATGACATTTGTGGTGTAGTTCGGACAGTTAGTTCAGGCTACAAGGTTAAGGTAATTTTCAAATTTACATTCTTACTGTTTAGACTCATTTGAACGAACTGCATGTTTAGAAGATATAAAATCAATCACATTTGTTTCCCAGGTAGCTTTGACGCATGGACCAGAGAAAGTCAAGCCTCAAGTGAAACAGACTGATGAAAATGGAAAATTCTGCTTTGAGGTATGTTACCTCCTCATATCCAACTGATTTGAGCGTAATTTTTGTTATTCTCTGATATCAATATATCTTAAGGTAAAAGGGACATAGTCTTTTCCTTGACTTATGGATTCAAATATTCTGTAGTTTATTTACATACACTGATATGTGTGCATGAGCAGCACAAATTACGAACATGCAGTCGCTGCTTTTCACATGATTGGTTGTTCTATGGATTGGCTTATGTTATTTGCACAATATGTTCATTGCAAATGGAAAGCATAGATCAAAGGCAATTCCATGTTTATTGCTTTACATAGAAATTGAAGTGTTGGTCTGGAAGCTTTGGCCTTTTAAACTGAAGAGCATGAAGTTGATAGTTTTCTCCGTCTCTGCTTAAGTATCTTGTGTTTTCTTGTGGTTGCAGCTTCTGTGACTTGGATATTTATATAACCTGACAACCTGGATGATATGGTTTGGAATAAAAATTTACTGGTCTTGGCAGCTTACATGGAAAGATAACAGTTTTGTTTTCGATGTTTGTTTGTGATTATGCAATAGCCAACTGAGAGTGACAGTATAAAATATTTTTTTTTAACTTACCTCACAGCCCACACCAACCCAAGCACATACAAAAATTAAATTGAATCCCTTTCCAAGGATGGTGTGAGGCATTCTTCAACCCGAATGGCATGATGCCAAGAGATCGAGTTTAGTCTGAATTTTCTGTAGAAGTAATCTTCTTTCTTCTCACCGGATCTCCAGAAAAGAAATGCTTTCAAGGAAAGATGAAGCTTGACCAAAGAGTCACACTCTTTTTCAGCAGGGATTGATCTTGAGGTCTCTTGCACCATTGCAGAAGATTTAGGGTATGCTTGGGACTGTTGTGCTTCTACTTAATTTTGAAAGCACAACAATTAATTGTTTGGTAAACACCAACTTTTAGTGGGGACCACTTACTTTTCCACTTGTATCTGACATCTAGTGATTCCATTCCACAACAACTATAGTTTCAAAGCTGCAATACCTCAATCCTAAAAAATACCTTTAACCAACTATGCTATCCACTTGATGAGACAATATAGCATGTGTACACACCTAAAGTTTATTTTTCCTTGAGGGTTTTATGTTCCTTGACTGTTGGGGGTTCTAACTATGTCAATATCTAAACAACATCGATTAAGTATTTATTTTTATAATCTTATGTATGGGATGTTTGTGGTGCTTAGTGCTTACGTTGTTTGTAATTAGGTTGTGTGGTTTGTTTCAATTTGTTGTGGTCCGGTAAACGGTGAACTCTTAATGCAAAAAGTGTAAACTAATCAAACAATGAGATGTAAATTCTCCTTAATATGTGGTATGGAAGAGGTTGAAACAATTATTTAAGATGCACTTGCAGTTGTATCTTGATTACTGGCAGTAATCTCCACAGTAATTTTTATTCAATATCGAACTTGGTGTAAATTGGCTCAATCTACAATTTTCTACTATGCTAGATTAATTTATTAAGCAATTTGGTAGTAAAAATAATATAGGCAGCTGCCTTTGAATTCTTTCATGTTGCCAAATATCATATAGGTGATAAACTTTAGTGCATCCTTTTTCTTGGACGAGTTGCATTCCCCACATTACTTTCTCCAATATTGTTCAGGTTCCACCAGGTGAGTACCGCATATCTGCTTTGGCCGCTACACCTGAGAGCTCTACAGGAATTCTATTTTTACCACCTTATGTTGATGTTGTAGTCAAGAATCCATTGTTAAACATCGAATTTTCTCAGGTAACATTTCTCTCACTTCAAAAGTGTATTGTTGGAATTCAATCTATTATGTTGCATACCCAATCTTTTGATGTTCAGATTTTGCCACTATGTAGATTCTTGGCATCGTAACTTGGCATGAGAATTTATGTTGGTTGCTAGGTCAGGTTATAAAAGTTTTCAAGCATCTTTATAAAAGGGAGGTTATCTTTTCTTTTTTTAAGAAAAAAAAAAAATTGGCGACAATTTTGATCATGGGCTGTTAGTAGGGTTACCACAGAGGTAGGCTTGGGCCCATCAACCACGAAGCACTGGGAAAGTTGTTAAGCTTTAGAAACCTTGTTAGTGACAAAATAAGGGAGGAAATGGATAGAGAGTCTTTTGGTGGTTGTAGGAATGGGTTTGCAGGTAATGGGTCCTTAAGGCCCAAACACCCAACTTGTTCGGTTGATGGAAAGGAGGGGAAGCTGCCTCCTAAGGCAGGTGGGACAGCCACGGGAGATATTCAGGAGGAGCTTGCAATGGAGTGCAATGGCATGGGTACTAATAAGCATAATAGTGGGTTTAGGGTTTAAGGTCCCCTTGCCTCGAGATCATGCCTTTTTTACTCAACTCCAAAATTATAACTTGGGAGTTATGTCCTTTTTTTCAAGAAAAAATTTGAAGCAGCAAATAATTCTCATAAATATCTTTTTTCCAATTGTCCTTTTGCTTTATCATGAAAAACGACATGGGTCTTTGAAGGATCTCACATGCATAACATAAACGTGTTGTCTGTCTTATAAATACTTTTTACTGATGTCATTTTTCTTGCGTTATGAAGGCACTGGTTAATGTGCTTGGCAATGTAGTTTGCAAGGAGAGATGTGGTTCGTTTGTGACTGTTACTCTTGCCAGATTGGGTCCAAAACATCATGAAGGGAAAGAGAAAAAGACTGTTACTTTGACTGATGATAGTGATCAATTTCTCTTTCATGATGTTCTCCCTGGAAAGTACAGGCTTGAGGTACAGTTTCGCATTATTATACATTATTGGTTGTAGATAAATGAACAAGAACATGCATGTGGATGTGGCAATTTAGTTATGTGCTTTGAAGCTGCTGCTAATGTTTTTATGTGCTTTGAGGTTTTCTAAATTTGCTATTTCTTTTCCTCTTTCCTTAATGTTTGTTGTCTTTTAAGGTCAAGCGCACTTCCCCTGAAGCTCCATCCAGGGAAGATGGCTGGTGCTGGGAGCAGAGCTTCATTGATGTGGATGTTGCCGCCGAAGATGTTAAAGGTGTTGAATTTGTTCAAAGGGGTTATTGGGTAAATGTTATCTCCTCTCATGATGTAGATGCTTACATGATTCAACCAGATGGCTCACATATTCCTCTGAAAATTAAGGTAATCTCCCTGTTCGCTAAAAACATGCGAGTGGAAATATATACAAGACATCAGTAATCCATATGCAATATCATTTAAATTCATACCCATTCCTTTATGAAATGCAGAAAGGTTCACAGCATGTATGCGTGGAATCTCCTGGGCTGCATGAACTTCATTTTGTTAAGCCATGTGTCTACTTTGGGAATTCAGTACTGAAGATTGACACATCAAACCCATCGGTAAAGTATCAGATAACCTTTCTCCTGTGTTTTGTCAAATAACATTAATACTTCCTTTTTCTTTCTGTTTTTAGTTCATCTAATTTTCCTTTTTCTGATCAGATCTTTCTTTTTATTTCTGTAGCCTGTCTATCTTAAAGGAGATAAATATCAACTTAAAGGACTTATCAATATTGAGTCAAGCTCACCTAATGGTGTTTATGAATTACCTGAGAATGTCATTGTGGATGTTCTCAATGCTGGTGGCAGTGTTATTGATAGCGCTACAGCGACACTTGCATCCCATGCAAATGATCAAGCAAGCATTGCTGTGTATGAGTATTCTTTGTGGGCTTACCTTGGAGACAAACTCTCTTTTGTTCCTTCAGACCCCAGGTAACATGATTCTGGATGGATGTTTTGAGTTTTGTTTGTACTATCAGTTATGTTTCTTGATTTTTATATGGTTGTATTAAGCATATGGCATTGCATTTTTGGAAGAGCAGCAGTCTTTATATTATTTACATATTGCTTTATAAGAATGAATGAAACTTCTGGGTAGTGAAAGTTTATTGCTTTTATCATGGGAAAAAGACTTCTAATTTCATTCATTTTCTTTTATTTTCTTTTCTTGTTGTGAAGTTATTCCATTATGATTCTGCTTTTTTATGGCTTCACTGAACCACTTTTATGTTGTTTACTGGCTATATCTATTGCACAATTGATGCGCTTAAATTTAATCGTGACATGTTGCAGGACTAATGAAGAAAGGAAGATTTTGTTTTATCCTAGACAACGTCAGGTGAGCGTTATTGGAGAGTGCAAAATCTGTGCTATAATATGTAATCAATCTTTGCTAATTCTCACTTTGTTCTTTTAGATCTCAGTGACAAATGATGGTTGCCAAGCTTTAGTCCCTCCATTCTCTGGTCGAGTTGGGCTGTATGCAGAAGGTTCAGTTTCTCCCCCTCTCTCTGGTGTTAATATAAGGATTATTGCTGCAGAAGATAGCCACATTGCTCAACTGAAGAAAGGTGATTTAGCACTAGAAACTACCACTGGGACAGATGGTTCCTTTGTTGGGGGCCCTCTTTATGGCGATATAACATACAGTGTTCAGGCTTATAAGGTTGGGAAGATTCTTTTTTTCTTTTTATTTTCTTTTTGAGTAAATACATCACATGACATGGTTTATGTAATTATCTTAAAAGTTCTGTATATATTGGTATTTTTTATTCTCTTCAACAGGTCTTATTAATATTGCAAATCTTCTAATTATGTGATTGATAAGCTGATTTATTGTTATCTGAGACAGGTTTACCAGTTGGTTTTAAATCTGATTATATTTTCTGAATGTTAATAGAAATTCAAATAGTTTGCTATAATTGCCAGATTTCTTGACATCTCTCTTATTTTGTGCAGTCTGGCTATCATCTGAAACAAGTAGGTCTAAATTCTTTTTCTTGTCAGAAGCTTAGCCAAATTTCTGTACGCATATATTCTAAAGATGATGCTGAAGAACCTATTCCTTCTGTGCTATTATCATTGAGTGGAGAGGATGGATATAGGAATAACTCAGTCTCTTGGGCTGGTGGAAGTTTTCTCTTTGATAACTTATTTCCTGGGAGTTTCTACATGCGTCCTCTACTAAAGGTACTGTACTAAATGGGTCTTCCTGATGGCATTAAATCCACTTACCTCCCCCTGGCCCCAAAAGGAAAAAAAAAAAAAAGAAAAAGAAAAAAGAAATGGGAATCTTGATGTTTTTTAATTGGATGATGCAGCTGCACTCAGCATATTTACATTTAGCTATTTACTTGAACATTGAGGTTGGGTTAAAGTCCCATTAAACCATGAGTTAACTTTTGCTCTTTATGTAGCTTGTCATATTGTTTACCATGTGACATCATAAACTATCTGTCACCAAGTTGAACTTTAGGATGTGGAATAACATTAGTATGTTTGTGGTAAATGGTGAAGCTGTTAACTACCTCATCCAATCTGTTATTTTGTTTCTGTAGGAGTATGCTTTCTCACCTTCGGCACAAGCAATAGAACTTGGTTCTGGGGAGTCTAGAGAAGTCGTTTTCCAAGCGACTCGTGTTGCTTACAGGTTTTTTTAGTCTCAGATCTCCTTGAATTAGTCATTTCTTTTGCTTATTAAAAGATAATACGGTTATGTCATCTTCGTTGTCATTTACGTTTACATTTACATTACAAAAACTGGACATGCCGTGACCTGAAAAAGTCTACGCCGTCACCGACTTCAACTATAATGGGGTCCCTTTTGTTGAATTTGGAGATTTCTTGAAAGTCCTCTAATGTGAGTCGTACTCCTATATTAACAGAAATGAACTTTAACATAAGCTTTCTCTTACCCAAGAAAGAGAATAAAGCTAGTCTGTTCTTCACTTCCTTTTGCCTTTTGGTCAAGCTTGATCTTGGAATCTACACCAATTTCTTAGTTGCCTTAACGAGTCTCTAGCTGATTGCAATGTGGTGTTCATATAGATGTTATCTCATGATATGTATCTTCTTTTTACTCTTAACTCCTTTTTGTGAGACTTCAGATGCTTCAAATATTAGGTTTTAGCTTTTATGATGCTTCTCTTGTACTTCTGACCAATGGCTGCTTCACTTTTTAGGATTTTTTTTTTAAATAGAAAATTTCAATTTATAGACAATCAACTGAAATTAGGATGCTGTTGAAAACTTATTTATGACTTTGCTGTAAATGTCTAGTTAAGTTATTCATTTCCAAGAATTTTTTTTTTTCTGAGACTGAAATAGTTGAACATCTTTTCAGTGCTACAGGTATGGTTTCCTTCTTGTCTGGCCAGCCAACAGATGGTGTGTCGATTGAAGCACGGTCAGAATCAAAAGGCTACTATGAGGAGACAGTGACAGATTCATCTGGAAGTTATCGTCTTAGAGGATTACACCCCGACACGACTTATGTAATCAAAGTATTCAAAAAGGATGGCTCTGGTAGCTCTAAAATTGAGCGTGCTTCTCCTGAATCTGTTACTGTCAAGGTTAATGTTGTCTGTCGTTCTTTTTTTTCATTCATTGTCTCACTGTTCAAAATTCATTGTCATATCATATATCATTAGTGTGCCAAAAGAATATTTCGGAACATCAACCTTATTGATGTTTATGGGGTGCCATTATGGCGGGGAACCATTTTTTGTTACCTAGAAGAAGCTGAAATTCCTAATGGGGAAAAAAATAACGGTTCCTTTATATAGGTTTGTTTCTAATAAGTGCACTCATTTTCTTTGTTATTTTTGTTATCATTAGTCTTGTTTGGTTTGGCCTTCAATATGTCACCTCTGATGCGTGTTTCTTCATACATTTTGTAGGTTGGATCTGGTGATATCAAGAGATTGGACTTTTTGGTTTTTGAACATCCAGAGAAGACTATTTTAAGTGGCTACGTTGAAGGCAATAGAATTAAAGAACTAAATTCACATCTCCTGGTCGAAATCAAGTCAGCTAGTGACTCATCTAAGGTGGAGTCTGTCTTTGCACTACCGCTGTCCAACTTCTTCCAGGTGAAGGACTTACCCAAGGGTAAGCACCTTCTGCAGCTCAGATCTAATCTCCCATCAAGCACGCACAGATTTAAGTCCGAGATTATTGAAGTTGACCTAGAGAAAAATGCACATATTCATGTGGGTCCACTCAGATACAGTGTTGAAGAGAATTATTACAAACAGGTTTGTTTCATTCACAAGTGCATAGTTTCTTCTAACAAAACCTTGCACCTGATAGAACAGTAACAAGCTGGAGTAGATTAGTTTACGAAGCAAGTCCTTTTCCCTGTCATTTACCTTGCTCCATGTCTACAGGAATTAACTCCTGCACCAGTGTTTTCCCTTGTTGTTGGAGTTTCAGTGATTGCTCTTTTTATCAGTATGCCTAGGTAAGTATGCATTTTTGTATCCCATTATGTTTTTACTGGCTTCTTGAATTTTCAAATATTTCATGCAATAAATGAACTCTGCTTATCATTATTTTTCTAATTCTATTGTGTCCTCACCCGAAGATTGAAGGATCTATACCAAACCACAACGGGAATACCAACACCAGGATTTATTGCGGCTACTAAAAAGGAGGCAAGAAGGCCAGTTGTGAGAAAGAAACCATACTGAAGATCAGTTTTGCATCACCGTGGTATGGATAAGAGAAGGGAGAGGGAAAATAAAAAACGCAGTCACACAGAGGGACGGAGAGAGAAAAGGGAAAACAACGAAAGGGGTATTAACTGCCAGAATAGGAAAAGACGAGAAGAAAACAGTTGGTGAATTCCAGGTTTCAAACACCTGGAGCATGCCAAAAAAGCACAGGCCAGTTTTGTTACTAGGAAAAATTACTGAAGACTCCCTTTTTTATCCCACGAGAGGACTAACGTGCCCGGTTTATAGAGTCAACTTTATTATGTTCACTCCCAAAGGGTTGCACTAGCTTGTCACATTATGTTTCATTACTGAGTTTAAATCTTTCGAAAACTAACGGAAAATAGATTGTTCCCTTGTAGGTTTTGAAATTGTTTAATCCGATTATCTGTTAGGCGGGGTTTTGGACCTAGTTTGTCTGAGACACAAGCTACAATTGACCACTACAGACTGCAGTTAAAGTTAGACTCCGAGGGGTTCATTTCCAATGTGATTGAAGTTAATTATTTAATTTGTCGACCCTGAATTCAGGTGCGGAAAAAGTGAAATTGGAAAACTTTTATAGCTATGGCAATCAGACTACCACAATAATAAATTTAGTATTGTAGCAATCTTGTCAGAATCTACCTTTTTCAAGATTCATGAATGACAATAACCATCCCATTCCCATAATAGAAGTGACTAAATGTCATTGTTATCTGGCTATTTTCACGTGCCTGTTTGGAGGTTTAGCGTAATTAAATATAAATTTAAGTTTTTTTTTTTAAATTAACTGATAATACCATCAATAATAATATTATTATATTTTATTGTTAGCTTCTAATTGAAACATTAAAATGATTAATATAATTTTATGTTAATAAATTTTATATGATAGTAGTATTTTTCAAATATTTATTTAAAAAATTAATAAAAAATACTCTTAAAAGTAATTTTTAATTTTTAACATTGAATTTAATTTAATTTAATAAATATCTATTGTATTTTTAATTTATAATTATTAATATAAATTAAATTTATTAAATATTAAACATATAAATAAATATGTGATTAATTGATAAATATAAATTTATAAATTAAACATTTTATATGTTATGTTTTTAAAATTAAACAAAAATAAAAAAATTATTAATATAAAATTTAATATAAGTTATTGTTATATATAATATTTCTCAAATAATTTTTAAATAGACTAAAATTATTATATTTTTAATTTTATTGAATATAACAAATTATTACCTAATTTATATATATACTTTTTATTAATTTTTTAAATTTAAGAAGGGGTATATAAAAAAAAATTATTAATATATACAACTTACACCTACAAAATTATTTTAGTTTAATTGGATATTACTGATCAGTGTACGATACATCCGTCTATTCGAAATTTGAAACGCGAGGAAAGTATGTAAAAATACCCCGTTACCTATAACCTATGGAAATAACGTGGAGCCAAAGTTTCCAAAGAAACTTGGCCTTCACCAGTGAGAACATCAACGTATGGGAATTGCTGCAGCAAGTTGTCATTTGACCATTTGACACCTGCGGTAAAACATCTGACTCGAAATTTTGGAGACGTCGTTGCACGTAGTTTAAAAATAATTGGTTGTCGATAATTAATGTCTAATCTGTAATATTAATTATCACATTTATTTGATGAAAAAAAAATAGTTTCAAATTTTAATCACGTGTGATATTACTTTGTAAACGACAGGTGTTTAATTATCACTGTTGAATCTGTTCAAAAAGTTGCGACGTGCCTGCTATCCTTTCAGTGAATTGATACAGTCACCTGCTGGTGATAAAAAAATCACTTGTAAGCCAATCAACAACAAAGAATCTGTTTATGCCAACCAAGGTCTAATTTTGTGTTCCACTAGTACACAATTTCTATGCACCCGTTTTAGTATTTCCTGTCTAGTCGTCTCGTTGTGTACGGTCCTGATACGAGTAGACTCGTATCTTATTGTTAAGTATCTGCTTCGGCAAAATTTGCCAAAGAACAAATGAAGCCCAAAATGGTCAAAATAAATTGTTGTGGGGCCGTGGGTGCCCAGATTCCAATATCTGAAACCAAAATCTCCCCAACTCAGCTAAGTTGTGTCACTATTCGCACTCTGGGACTCCTCTCTCTCTCTCACTCATCTCTCTCTCTCTCTCTCTCCAAATCTTATCTCTTCGCCTCGCTCTCCCCCGCCACCCCACAAAAATCCTCATCAATGGCCGCTTCATGTCCTCCCTCCCGTACCAAACCATACCTAAATCCCCTTTGACCCACAAAACGCTCTCGCTTTATACCTATCATCTGTCTGCAGACATATACATAAAAAAAAAAAAAAAAAATTGAAGCTTTGAACTGAATGGCGTCAACGCCACCGCCACCGCACTGCTCAATCACGGCAACGAAGCCTTATCAAAATCACCAGTACCCACAAAACCATCTCAAAAATAATCACCACCGACAAACGCACCATCAAAGTCCTCACCCTCACTGGACTTCCCATAAAGTCTCCCTCACCAAACCCCCTCTCACTCCCTCACCCCGCAATGCTCCAAAACCAGCTGCTACCTCCACTACAGCCGCCCCCAACCCTAAACCTTTTCATTCCCTCTCCCCTCTCCCCTCCTCGAAATCTGAACTCGCTCATGATTTTTCCGGGCGCCGATCCACCCGCTTCGTGTCAAAAATGCATTTGGGGCGCCCCAAAATTGCTATGGGCACGCGCCACACGTCATCAGCTGAAGAAGCCCTTCAAGACGTTCTTCGGTTCGCTAAAGATGATAACGCTCTTGATAATATTTTGTTAAACTTCGAGGCTAAACTGTATGGTTCTGATGACTACACATTCCTGCTACGAGAGCTTGGAAACAGAGGTGAGTGTTCCAAGGCCATTCAATGTTTTGACTTTGCAGTCAAAAGAGAGAGAAGAAAGAACGAACAAGGAAAATTAGCTACTGCGATGATTAGTATTCTCGGTAGATTAGGAAAAGTTGATCTTGCCAAGAACATTTTCGAAACTGCTTTAAACGAGGGTTATGGTAACACTGTTTATGCTTTTTCTGCGTTAATTAGTGCTTATGGGAAGAGTGGTTATTGCCGTGAGGCTATACGAGTTTTTGATTCCATGAAAAGATATAATTTAAAGCCGAATTTAGTAACTTACAATGCTGTGATTGATGCCTGTGGTAAAGGGGGTGTGGATTTTAGGCATGTGGTGGAGATTTTTGATGATATGTTGAAAAACGGGGTGCAGCCTGATCGGATAACATTTAATTCGCTGCTTGCAGTGTGTAGTAGAGGAGGGTTATGGGAGGCAGCGAGGAATTTGTTCAGTGAAATGGTTAACAGAGGGATTGATCGAGATATTTTCACGTATAATACTTTACTAGATGCCATTTGTAAAGGCGGGCAAATGGATTTGGCATTTGAGATCATGGCTGAAATGCCCGCCAAGAATATCTTGCCTAATGTTGTAACTTATAGCACTATGATTGACGGTTATGCAAAGGCTGGGAGATTAGATGATGCGTTGAATATGTTTAATGAAATGAAGTTTTTAGGAATTGGGTTGGATAGGGTTTCATATAATACAGTGCTTTCAATTTATGCGAAGCTTGGCAGGTTTGAGGAGGCTTTGGATGTTTGTAAAGAGATGGAATGTTCTGGGATTAGGAAGGATGCTGTAACTTATAATGCACTCCTGGGCGGATATGGGAAGCAAGGGAAATACAATGAAGTTAGAAGGATGTTTGAAGAGATGAAAGCAAGTCGTGTATCACCTAATTTATTAACTTACTCAACTTTGATTGATGTGTACTCAAAAGGTGGTTTGTATAAGGAGGCAATGGAAGTCTTTAGAGAGTTTAAGCTGGCGGGATTGAAGGCTGATGTGGTGCTTTATAGTGCTCTCATTGATGCCTTATGTAAGAACGGTTTGGTGGAATCAGCTGTATCTTTACTTGATGAGATGACAAAGGAAGGGATTAAGCCTAATGTTGTTACTTACAATTCTATAATTGATGCCTTTGGTCGGTCAGCAACAGCAGAATGTGCAGTTGACGATGATAGAAACCTTGGGATGCAAAAAGAATCTTCCAATTTAATTACAATGCTTATAAAGGATGACAAGGATGGGGAAGAGGTAGGAAGGACGGACAACCAAATTGTAAAGATTTTTGGGCAGCTAGCTGCTGAGAAAGCAGGTCAAGCAAAGAAAGAGAACAGATGTAGACAGGAAATGTTGTGCATTCTGGGTGTCTTTGAGAAGATGCATGAGCTCAAAATTAAACCTAATGTTGTCACATTTTCCGCCATTCTAAATGCTTGCAGGTAGAGTCCTTTGGCTGCTTATTTCCATCTTTCACTAATCTAAGGACCTTGTCATATGATCTTGTTGAGAGTTTTGAATTTGGCAGAACTATCTTAGAACTATATCTGTTGTTGATATTTACTTTCAAGAATTCAAGCTTGCTGGACTGTTGCTTTAGGTTGGCCCCAGTTGTTTGTTGATGTCAGGGGTTTTTGATTTTAAACTACTTTTGAATTATGGTATATCTGGAAAAATGCTATTTTAAAATAACAGCAGGTCCATCTGCTGCAGAATTTGATGGCTCGGACACGACATATGAAATGTAGCTAGTTGAAAAATGATAAAGATAATATAACGTGGCTTTCTTGGATCTCAGATCTATGGTTAGACATTGTTTGTTTTCTGTAAAGATTAGAGAAAATGGTTTGGTTCAATTGATCTTTAGCAATATTGTATTCTTTTTTATATTGTTTAATATAATTAGTATCTTATGCATGATGTGCTTACTTATGCACAAATGACAAATGTACAGAGTCTGACTTGTTCCTTTGACTCTTGCACGGCATTCTTTGTCCATTTGCAGCTAAACGTAGCTTGCAGAGATAATTGCACCTATAAGCATCACTTCTCTATAAGATTAGCTATCTGAATTAAAAGTTCCTGTTCTGGGTTCTGTTGAAGTTCCCTGACCTTAAAATGAGGAAACAATGCCCAAAATTAAATGTTTGTTTGGGTTATGTGTACTTAAAAAAAGTTGAAATGATAGTTGCTGTCCCTTATGTGAATCTTTTCCTTTCTCTTTATTGTTCGTGAGGATCTTCAGCTGAAAATATGAGTGGATTTCATTTGCACGCTGTATCTTTATGTGCAGCCGTTGTAATTCATACGAGGATGCCTCAATGTTATTGGAGGAGCTCCGTTTGTTTGATAATCAGGTCTATGGTGTGGCACATGGACTTCTTATGGGCTACAAGGATAATGTTTGGGTTCAAGCCCTGTCTCTCTTTGATGAAGTAAAGCTGATGGACTCTTCTACTGCATCTGCCTTTTATAATGCTCTGACTGACATGCTGTGGCACTTTGGTCAGGTTAGTTTGTGTAGCTGCCAAGTACATGTTCAGTTGTTAGCTCAGTTGTGTTATACTATGTTTTTTAATGATTTTTGTCATTATTTCACAGAAACGAGGAGCACAACTGGTTGTGCTAGAAGGTAAACGTCGGCAAGTATGGGAGAATGTGTGGACTGAATCTTGCTTAGATTTGCATCTTATGTCTTCTGGCGCTGCTCGAGCAATGGTTCATGCATGGTTATTGAACATTCGCTCAATTGTCTATGAAGGATATGAGTTGCCAAAACTGTTAAGGTATTTGATTATTTGCATTTGTCTTTGCCGATGATTGTATGCTTCTATTAAAATTTCATCACAATAAAAGATAATTAAAGCTGTTCTTTGTTCAGCATCTTGACAGGATGGGGCAAACACAGCAAAGTTGTTGGTGACGGTGCACTAAGGCCAGCTATTGAGGCACTCCTCGCTGGCATGGGTGCACCATTTTGGGTTGCAAAGTGCAACTTAGGTAGATTCACATCAACAGGATCCATGGTTGCTGCTTGGTTAAGAGAATCTGGCACGTTAAGGGTGCTTGTTCTTCATGATGACAGAACTCATTCAGAGAAGGGGAGGCTTGATGAAATCCCCAATTTCCAAACTCTTTCCTTGTAGTTGTCTGTATACTTTTTTGCTTATACAAGCACCAGAAATGAACATATGCAGCTTCATCTCTCCATCTCTTATAAAGCCTGTTTATAATTTTGTAGTTTTTAACGTGCAATTCCTGCAGTATTCTGTCGGATGAATCCAGGAGAACTAATGGAACAATAACCCCCTAGTATTTTAAAGTGGAAGTCTCAACAATTGTCAATATCTTTTAAGACGCTGATAATGTGTTATTGATGACATCCCAGAAATTTGTCTTTTCACTCTAATATATGAGCACGGTTTGCTTTTTCTTTTGTGAAGTAATAGCTCCCCATACCCCCTGCTCACGTCATGCAAAATGTATAGGGCAAATATTTTTTATTTAATCAACTAAACAACGACAAAAAGCTGTTGGATATGAGAAAACAAAACACACCCATGGAAATTATTTTCCAATTCATTTCATCGGAATACATCCCAAATAATCAAAGACTTTCTTGCATCAACGACATTCTAATGGGTGGTGATTGATCCATACACGCCATAATCGCGATTGCAAGGAGTAATGTCAATGGACTATCAATCCGTCTGAGCTGTGCGTACCGTTGCGCAACTGTTTAGGTATACGTTATTTTATTACCTAAACAATTCCCAACTCTAAATGCTACCCAAATGCAATTTCCATTTTTTTGACGACAGAGAGTTTGCTGAAACAAAAACCCATTTATAAGAGCGATAATAGTAGGGCGACTGGATTATACACCAAATGACTCTGTTGCTGGCCGCAACTGCGGCTGCGGCTGCGGCTGCCTAATTCCATGTTTCGAGTTTCGACCAAGCAATATTTTATAGGCAGTACGATTATAACCCATATCACACGTAACGACAAGAAGAGGATTTCTTCGCATATGCCACAAACTTTTAAGATTAGCGGATCGGGCTCATTCCCTATGATTTTGACCCAGACCCAAAAATCTCAGTGCAAATTAAGCCGGGCAGACCATGGTATTAGAATCTCATGTAGTTACATTATTCACGCTTGGCCCACTATTATTCAAAATTTCTGTCTCCGGGGCCCTTGAGCCATTCAATGATCCAAAGTCCAAACGAAAAGATTAGCGCCCTCTTTTGGAAATGGAAGATTATACGAACTGGCAGATTCGTTGACCATTGTCAAACAATATGGCCCACGCAATAAACTTCTCCCAGCTTCTTCTTCGTGCATGTGCAGTGCTTACCAACCCAAAAAGATGGGAGTTGAAGTTTACCACGCTACGCACCTTTTTACTCATATGAAACCAACTGCACTAACGGTTAGTGGAATACCTTTTATGGACGCTGGCGATCCCGTATTAGGGGCACGTATAATCCACTCACTCATTACCTGTATTGGGGATATTAAATACCAGTAATGAGATCTAGCTTTATAACTAGGTGTTTCGAGAATTGTCTTGAATTTTTTTTTTAATGTCATTAACACAGAGCTCAAATTACACTTCCACGTTTTCTTTGGACAGAAAAAGCCGCGGCGGCAGGGAGCATTAAGTTTTTGAGAGTTTCTGATTTAATTACAGGTGTCCCCGGCCACGAGCTGCCTTGTCCAAAGGTTCCTCCCCATGCTTACAAGATTTATCATTATAATGACACAAACCCACCTCCTTTTAACTCTGTCGGAATCATGCTATTGCTAGCTAATACCCTCTGCATAATCCTCCCTTATAAATAGAGCACCTTAGGTGACTCAATGCAGCATCAGACAAGCATTACTATTCTTGAATTTCCTTTGTAGTCTTCTGTGGTCATAGTGTTGTTTCCACTTGAATACGCTCTTTTGAGAGCAACATGGGGAGGTTCTTAACAAATGTTCGCAGCTTGTATGTCATGACATTATTCATGTTGATGGTTGTAGTAGGAATAACAGAAGGGCGGAGAATCGAGAAAGAAAGTATTGCTATTCACAAGGATCATGGAGCTGCTGGTACTGGTGTTGGTGTTGTTGCAAGTGCCGAAGGTGACATAGGTGATAGCAAATGGGGTTGTGGCAGAGGAGGTGGAGGTGATGGTGGGGTTGGAGGAGGTGTTGGTGGCGGGGCTGGTGGAGGTGGTGTAGAGGCAGGTGGGGGAGCTGGAGGAGGTGTTGGTGTTGGTGCCGGGGGAGGTGAAGGTGGTGAAATTGGAAGAGGTGGTGTTGGTGCCGGGGGAGGTGCAGGTGGTGGAGTTGGAGGAGGTGCTGGTGTAGGAGCTGGTGGTGATACAGGAGGAGGAGGAGTAGGGGTAGGTGGTGGAGTTGGAGGGCTTGTTGGTGTTGGTGCAGGGGGAGGTGTAGGCGGAGGTGGAGGTGGTGGTGCCGGTGAAGGTGCTAGAGGTGGAGTTGGAGGAGGTGCTGGTGGTGGTGCAGGAGGAGGTGTAGAGGAAGGTGGTGGAGTTGGAGGAGGTGCTGGTGGTGGTGCAGGAGGAGGTGTAGGGGCAGGTGGTGGTGTTGGAGGAGGTGCTGGTGTAGGAGCTGGTGGTGGTGCAGGAGGAGGTGTAGGGAAAGGTGGTGGAGTTGGAGAAGGTGGTGGTGGTGGTGCAGGAGGAGGTGTAGGGGCAGGTGGTGGAGTTGGAGGAGGTGCTGGTGTAGGAGCGGGTAGTGATGCAGGAGGAGGTGTAGG
>JAXCLQ010000001.1:19536170-19550775 GCA_035584115.1 Cedrela odorata | reverse complement strand
GGAGGAGGTGTAGGGGCAGGTGGTGGAGTTGAAGGAGGTGGTGGTGTAGGAACTGGTGGTGGTGCAGGTGGAGGTGGAGGTGGAGGTGGAGGTGTAGGGAAAGGTGGTGGAGTTGGAGGAGGTGCTGGTGGTGGTGCAGGAGGAGGTGTAGGGAAAGGTGGTGGAGTTGGAGGAGGTGCCGGTGGTGGTGCAGGAGGAGGTGTAGGGGCAGGTGGTGGAGTTGAAGGAGGTGCTGGTGTAGGAACTGGTGGTGGTGCAGGTGGAGGTGCAGGGGCAGGTGGTGGAGTTGGAGGAGGTGCTGGTGTAGGAGCTGGTGGTGGTGCAGGAGGTGTAGGGAAAGGTGGTGGAGTTGGAGGAGGTGGTGGTGGTGGTGCAGGAGGAGGTGAAGGGGCAGGTGGTGGAGTTGAAGGAGGTGGTGGTGTAGGAACTGGTGGTGGTGCAGGTGGAGGTGTAGGGGCAGGTGGTGGAGTTGGAGGAGGTGCTGGTGGTGGTGCAGGAGGAGGTGTAGGGGAAGGTGGTGGAGTTCGAGGAGGTGCTGGTGGTGGAGCAGGAGGAGGTGTAGGGGCAGGTGATGGAGTTGGAGGACGTGTTGGTGTTGGTGCAGGGGGAGGGGGAGGGGACGGGGAAGGTGTAGGCGGAGGTGGAGGTGGAAGTGGAAGTGGAAGTTGGGGTGGATGTTCTGGAGGTGGTGTAGGGGCTGGCGGTGGAGTTGGAGGGGGTAAATTGGTGTAGATGGTGGAGTTGGAGGTTGAAGAGGTGGTGTCGGAGCAGGAGGTTTAGGTGTAGGTGGCGGTGCTGGTAGTGGAGTTGGAAGTACGAGGAGTGGGAAAAGTATTAGACTTAGAAATAAAGGAGGAGCTGCTCCTGGTGGCAGAGGTTTTGGAAATGTGCATATATGGTGATGGATTTTAATATTTTGTCAATTATAAAACCGTAATAAACTTGTAACGTGCTTTGCATGCAATACTTGCATGGGGGATAGCATGATTATTATTAGTATTGTCTTTGCCACTCGTAAGCGTATTATCGTTACCTGATGAATAATGAATAATGAAATAAAGAAATGTTTTATTTTCTGAAATTATATTATTTAATTTTCTATTAACCAAATTTTTATTTCTTCATTCCCTGAATCGAATCTCTTTTCCAACTCATAATTAGTGGAGTAACACCATGACAGTAGATTCAAAGGTGAAGAGTAAAGATAGTGATAGAAATATAAAATTTTAGTTTGCTGTACTAAATGATGGATTAATTATCACCCTAGCTGGCTAGTGGAAGATTAATTTTCAATGTTATCATGCTCTGTACATGAACCTCGTGAGATTTAGTACTGTCTTAGTCGTGCTTAACGCAGGACCAAGTACTCCAACCTTCAGGTTTAACTACATCTGATAGCGTTGATTTAAGAACAATAACTCTTGAATATCCTCCATACGCTCTCCCAAGATAAGTTTTACCGGTTCCACTTACTGCACAACCACTGGGATTCTCTGAAGAATTTCTCGCCTGAGCTGTTATATTACCCGTGATCTTTCTCTGGAATATATTCTCGTTGTATAAAATTTATTACACATCTCTGCACATCACACAATAACAAACATTAACATTGCCAAAAATGAAATCCACTGCACCTTCAACGTAGCCCTGATAACACAAATGGCGACCTGTTTCGTCCCACAAGGTGTCTTGCAGCCCAACAAATTTACAGCTATAAAAAGCTGATTTATCCCCTAATATTCTTGCAACCACAGCTTGTTTAAGGTTGATCATGTCTGTTCTAGATGGTACGTTATATTTTTTCTGTAAAATATTAAATAAATAAATACAACATGAAATTGAATCTGGTCACACGGGATAAAATTGGACTTCAAATTCATCAGGTGCAGATATTTTTTTTTCTTTCATTTAATTTGCAATGCAGAAATGTTATATATCTGGAACGTAATGCCTTTAGCTACGATGTTGTCGGGAAAGGAAGTGAAAGTAGAGGTAGCAGCTGTGCTAAAATGGTCGCCCCTTCGATTATTGTGTTTCTAAATCCTGTTCCTTCCAAAAAATGCACGGTTTGTTCTCTGAAATTGTAACTTTCTCCCTGTATTAACACCACCTTACTTACCCATAAGGGTTACTGATATGTTTCAGGTGAAATTCGGATGCGTATCCACGGAGGCTGTTAAAAGGAATTGAATCAATGGTATTTTGAATCTCTGTGAAATTTTCCCTAGCAGAATGATAGACAGTAATAATATAGGCAACTTTATTTGGACTAGCACAATCCAAAGCTCTACAGACTTTGAAAGAAAGCAATAACCCCATTACAAACAATAAAAATGGTTTGAAAGATTGCATTTTATGTAAATTTAAGAAGATTTTCAAAGAGTAGTTTGTCAGATTATTCTATTAAGATGTTATGTGAAGAAACCAAATGAAAATATAAAACCTTGTAAAACAGCTTAATTTTGTAAACAGACAAATAAAGTAACCAAATGAGATTGCCGTGCTATGCTAGGTGGTTAACCTAGGACCAAGCTTCCCAACCTTGAGGTTCTATTACATCTGACAGAAATGAATCATAAATAATAACCCTGGAATAAGTTCCATAAGCTCTTCCAGTGTAAGATTTGGCAGTTCCAGTAGTTGAACAAGTTTTAAAAACAAATCCACTGGCATCGTTGAAGAATTCCTCCCTTGGGCTGTTACGTACTCGTAACATTTTTCTGGGATACATGTTCCTACATTAACATTTATTTCACAGCTGTGCACAATATAACAGAAAGAAAAACCCAAGAAAGTTACAATGTGGATATACACACCTCGTAAATGGACTGGGCATATCCAAAAATGAAATCCACCGCACCTCCAATGTAACAGCTGTTGAAGTAATGGCGGCCTTTTGCATTCCACAATGTATCTTGCAAGCCAATAAAGGAACAATAATAGAATGCAGCCCGTATTTTCTTTCTGCCAGAGCTTGAGTAACCTTGAGTTGATCTGCTTTAAGTTTAACATTATAGGTTTTTTGTCAAGACAAACCATCATCGTATTATGATTAACGCAAAAAACTCAGGCAATTCCAGCATATAACTGAACCAGAAAATTTTCCAAGTTTATGTATAATATCAAATGGAACTCGGTCGATGTACCTCAAACGTAATGCCTTTAGCAACAATATTGTGCGGAATGGAAGTGAAAGTAGCCCTAGTATCTGTCTTTTAATGATCAACCCATTCGATACTCGTCAATTTACTGCCTTCTCCTTCAAGAAAAAATGCACGGTTTGTTTCCTACAATTATAACTTTCTCCCTGTACATATGACACAAAAGATAAATAACAATTTACTGAATCTACAGCTGTTTGTTTCTAATACTAGATGCTGCCGAATCTGTGGTGTCCGTTTGTTGTTGTGGCTTTTGCTTATCAGATGAAACACAATATTTATGGTTTTAAGATAGGATAACCTTTTAATGAAGAAGAATATATTTACTGATATCTTCCAGGATAATTTAGGATGCGTATCCACTGAGTGTTCCCTGAAGGAACGGAATCAATAGTGGTGAAGTTTCTCTGATCAGAATGATCTACAGTTATAATATATGCGACTTTATTTGGATTGGCATCGTTTGATGATATACAATCCAAAGCTATGCAGATATTCCAGTGAAAATGGCTGGAGTTGGTGCATTTTATGGTAGTTTTAGAAGCTTTTAAATTATATATTTGTCAGAAAAATCTTCAGGACAAATGCTATGATTTAGTTGTAAAGGGACCAACTGAACATATATATAATAACCATGTAAAACAGTGGCATAGGCAATAAACAAAACAAACATAGCAACAATTATAACTGCGATGGAAATAAAATCAACCACAATCTATAGTTAATCTGTTGATCAATAATTATGTGTACAAAATCTGCTAGATGATTCCTTTCCCCGACTGCATATAAGATGATTTATTTCCTATTAACGATATATATTAAGTTGTATTACAATCCAAGTATGCAACCTTGTTCCATTTGATTTCACTAATTTTCCAAGTTTAAAAATAAGTCTTATCATGTATATAAATTATGTGTATCTTTAATATATACTAATAATTTAGAAATTAACAAGAGAAAGAGGCCAAATGCGTTGTGCTTGTTACAGCGAAAAGGAAAAAGAAGGAAATGAATATACCAAAAGCTGAAAACTCTAAAGCATAAGAGAAGTTGAGTTCAATTTGGATAGAAATAGCTTGCAGATCAGATCAGAACAAGAAAAGATTGATTGATTGATTGATTCGGATTCTCTCCTTTTTTGGCTGGTAACTCTGTAAAATTTAATTATAAATTGGTGGTCCAAGGATCATAATATCCCCTTTACATGGATGATGATTCCGGAATTTGAAACACCATTTGTTCGGCAAATGAGGCCATTTTTGGGTAGCTTCCCATTAATTTTATAATTTCACCAAGTCAAGGATTAAGGAAGAAGTTAATTATGATAAATAAGGATTAAGAACCTGCAAGTTGTTCTTTGTTAAGTTTCCAGATTTATCACCACCGTCCTAGTGGGACAATCTTCCAGAGAAACCCAAGAGGCCATACCTCCATCATCCCACTAATATAATATGTTTTCTTTTTCTATCCATTAATTAACAAATCCCAACTCCCTTTATGCATGGACATTTAAAATGTTCATGTATTTGTTAACTCCTATATCTATGTGATTATAAAGTAATTAACATAATTATAGATAACGTGATTATCTATATTAACTTCTATTGTATTTATGAGTATAAAAAATTACAAAATTAATATTTAATCTTCTGTGTCACTGTCAAAGTTGACACAGCTTTGATCTCACATAATTTTATGAATCTCAACAAGAGATGAAAAAGATTCGGCTCAATCAGGTAATTTATAATAAAGATTTAATTTACTCTAATTAATTACGAGTTTAAACTAAATTAAGAGATAAACGTTATATATATTATAAATTTATATTTTATAACTAAATATTTAATTATTTATATAAATAATTTTACTTATTTAATTCATTTATATTTCAAATAATTTTAAATTTAAATTAATTCATATTTATAACATTTAGTAATTTATTATTTTTTTAAAATTTAGACAGGTTCATCTAGACCCACGGACCGGACCCTTTCTTTTACATGGTCCCGACAGGTTTGTAAATACTACAAACCTGTCCCGCGAGCTGGCACCCTTTTCCCATATCGGACCGGTTTGCCGCCTCTAATCTCAACAAGCAATGAAAATAAAGTTTGAATAATAAATAAATAAAAATACACCATGATTTTGAATAATGAGATAAAATATTTTAGTCAAATAAAAATAATGTAACGTGTAAACTCACTAAGAACTTTCCAGTGTTTGATAATCTGTACAATGCCACCATCAGGGACGAACCTACTTGTTGACTAGGTAGGGCTGTAGCCAGGGTCAAAATTTTAAAGTTCCTCTTTGTTATCTCAAAATAATCATGCAAATGAGGATTCATTTTACAAATTGTTCATAATAGCCCGGGTTAAAATTAATGAAAATATTTAATCCAGATAAATTCAAAATCCTGGGTCCGTCCCTGGACACCATCATCATATTTCAGCAACTCAATATGTCCCACAGGAAACTACCAATCTCGGAAACAGAGTGGTAGCTTTTCAATTTATATATCATGTATAATTATCACTTTTTCTCTCCTGAAAAATTCAGAGTTAATTGCTCACCAACAACAGATAAGAATAAGGTGATATGCGTGTCCCATGCAGGATTTGCCAGGTTACATCACATGCATGCATACATGGATGTTTGGAATGATTATGTTACAAAAGTTTGTATGATATAAGAATAACTTCCATTCTTGCAGTCGTTGTCTGTCGATGAAACTACTAGTCTAGTCTAATGTTTTTAAGGCACTGAAAGAAAAGAAGAAAAGAGAGGGAAAGATCATAAAGCTAGCGCGCGCGCGCACAGACTGAACCCAAAGGAATAACTATTACCATCATCGACAAACCAAACTCCTTATCTGGATAGCTTACTTGATTCTATTTTTTATTCCATTTCCCATGCACCGACTTTAGTTTCCTCTATATATAGCTCCACAGGCTTCACATTTCTTCATTGCAAATCAAACAGACATCTCCTTAAGTCGTCTTTGCCAATATCTTCTTACATTCATTTCAGCTTTTATTGTTCCCTTGCTATAGAAATCTTTCTTGTAATCCCTCTTTACTGCGTCTATATTGATTCAGTGTATCAAGAATAGTACATTTCCATATTTTGTTTAAGAATATTCTGCGAGGTCTTCTCTTTGTTATATCCTCGTTAAGTGTATCATAACTTGCAGAGATATAATAGGAGCTGCCTTTCACATTGTGGATTTGATATTATATCAATCTTTAAAGATTCCACTTCCAAAACCAGTTCTTCTGAAAAATTTTATAAATCCCCTTCCGCTTTGAGTTTCTCAAATTGAAGTCTTATTTTTTTTGTCATATCTTTGATTTTTTTTTTCTCGGTTGTTGCTCTGTTCTCTGTTTTCCTCTGTCATGGCTCCTCCAAATAATCCCTCCAACCCACTATTAATCAAACTCACCACCAACAGGTTTGAGAAACAAATAGCCCTGTGTAATGGCAAGCTCTGCGTCAAAGGCTTCCCAGTGCTCTCAGATGTTCCTGGCAACGTTTATTTCACTCCATTTTCGTCCATCTGCAAATCCTCTGATGCTCCACTTCCCCTGCTGCGTCGTGTGGGGGTCAACAGTCACAAGGGTGGATTCCTCGGCTTTAGATCACAGGAGCCGGCTGATAGCTTGATGAACTCCTTGGGTAGTTTTAGCCGGAGGGATTTCTTGAGTGTCTTTAGGTTCAAAACATGGTGGTCTACCCAGTGGGTTGGAACCTCTGGTTCTGATTTGCAAATGGAAACCCAATGGGTACTCTTAGATGTCCCTGAAATAAGCTCTTATGTTATGATCATACCCACAATTGACAGCAGTTTCAGGTCTGCTCTTCATCCTGGAACTGATGGTCATGTTATGATTTGTGCTGAGAGCGGTTCTACCCAAGTGAAAGCATCATCATTTGATGCTATCGCTTATGTTCATGTGTCTGATAATCCCTACAATATCATGAAAGAAGCCTATAGTGCTCTTAGAGTCCATCTCAAAACTTTCAGGCTCTTAGAAGAGAAACAAGTTCCTTCTCTTGTTGACAAATTCGGTTGGTGCACCTGGGATGCATTCTACTTAACGGTAGAACCCGCCGGTGTCTGGCAGGGAGTTAAAGAATTTGCTGAGGGCGGTCTATCACCCAGGTTTCTCATAATTGATGATGGATGGCAAAGCATCAAACGTGATGGTGAGAACCAGAACGAGGACTCGAAAAATCTCGTTCTGGGTGGGGAACAAATGACGTCCAGGCTGCACAGGCTTGATGAAGGTGAGAAGTTTAGAAATTATAAGGGTGGATCCTTGTTGGCTTCTAATGCACCTTCATTTGATATAAAAAGGCCAAAGATGCTTATTAATAAGGCAATTGAACTTGAGCATGCTAACAAGGATCGTGACAAGGCCATCCAGTCTGGATTCGCTGATCTGTCCGGATTGGATTCGAAGATCAATAAGTTGAAACAAGAACTGGAGGAGATGTTTGGTGGAGAAGAGAGCAGCTCTGCTAATGAAGCTTGTGGAAGTTGTTCTTGCAAGGCTGAAAATTATGGCATGAAGGCATTTACAAGAGATTTAAGAACAAAGTTCAAAGGATTGGATGATATTTGGGTGTGGCACGCTCTTTGTGGTGCGTGGGGTGGTGTTAGTCCAGGAACCACTCATCTGAATTCAAAGATCATTCCTTGCAATTTGTCTCCGGGACTTGACGGAATGATGAATGATCTTGCTGTGGTCAAAATTGTTGAAGGTGGGATTGGGCTTGTTCATCCCTCTCAAGCTGATGATTTCTATGACTCTTTGCACTCTTACCTCGCCCGAGTAGGCGTTACTGGAGTCAAAATTGACGTAATCCACGTAAGTTCTCCAAATTTACCAATTTCATACTCCATATATTTTTTTTTTCTTTGGAGTGTATATTAATATTTTATTTCTTTATGATTATCAATACAGACTCTTGAATATGTTTCTGAAGAATATGGAGGCCGGGTTGAGCTAGGAAAGGCTTATTACAAAGGACTGTCAAATTCCCTGGTAAAGAACTTCAAAGGAACTGGAATTATCTCCAGCATGCAGCAATGCAATGACTTTTTCTTCCTGGGTACACACCAGATATCTATGGGAAGAGTGGGTAAGAAACTCTTAGCCAAATGGACATTGTTTAATCTTCTAATCATTTTGATGGGACGAACTTCCTTTCTCTGATAATATGCGTTTCGTTATTTTCTGTTACAGGTGATGATTTCTGGTTCCAGGATCCAAATGGGGATCCAAATGGAGTGTATTGGCTGCAAGGAGTTCATATGATTCACTGCTCCTACAACAGCTTGTGGATGGGTCAGTTCATACAGCCTGATTGGGATATGTTCCAATCTGATCATTGTTGTGCCAAATTTCACGCTGGTTCAAGAGCCATCTGCGGCGGTCCTGTGTACGTGAGTGACTCGTTGGGTGGTCATGATTTCGAGCTTTTAAAGCAACTTGTTTACCCTGATGGTACCATTCCCAAGTGCCAGCACTTCGCCCTCCCCACCAGAGACTGCCTTTTCAAGAACCCTCTATTTGACAAAAAGACCATTCTCAAGATTTGGAACTTCAACAAGGTATTATTTTACTTTCTTCCACTCATTTATTTTATTAAGTGATTGATAATGAAAATTGTATTCATTTTGGCTAAATATATTTTACAGTATGGAGGAGTGATTGGAGCTTTTAACTGTCAAGGAGCTGGATGGGACGGCAAGGAGCAGAGGATCAAGGGCTACGCAGAATGTTACAAGCCAGTGACTGGTTCTGTGCATGTTACTGACATCGAATGGGATCAAAAGGCAGAGGCTGCACATTTGGGTGAAGCTGAAGAGTACGTTGTCTATCTCAACCAGGCTGAGAAACTCCACTTGATGACCCAAAAATCTGAGGCAATTCAAATCACTATCCAATCATTATCATTCGAGATCTTCAACTTTGTGCCGATCAAGAAACTCGGCCCGAGCATCAAATTTGCTCCTATTGGGATAATCAACATGTTCAATAACGGAGGAACAATTAGAGAAATGGAGGACTTGGAATCTGGAGCAGAGATTAGTGCTAAGATTAAAGTCAAAGGAGGAGGGAAATTCTTAGCATATTCAAGTGGGTCACCAAAGAAATGTCTCTTGAATGGTTCTGAGGTGGCTTTTGAGTTGTCAACTGATGGCAAACTGACCCTGAATGTTCCTTGGATTGAAGAGGCCGGTGGCATTTCTAATGTGGCTTTCCTCTTTTGAATTTAATTCTAAAAGTTATTGTGTTAGTCAAGTTACAGGGTTTAAGTGTCCTGGCCTGGGATTTCAGTATTTTAAATAAAATGTTTCTAATTATTTATTGGCAGGGTTGTTTAAGAATGTTATTAAACTTTGAAAGGGTGTAATTCATCCCAAGTCTAGTTAATTAATCAAGTTCTGAACGTTTTCTGTAAATTTTTTGCTCCTTTATCGAAACTTCTTCTTGAGTGCAGTCCAAACAAGAATAACAAATAAATTTGTTCCTTGGTGCTTTTCTAAGGAAAACCCCGTTCTTTGAAACCAAAAGTAATTCACAACCAGAAGGTTCAGAAATCCAACTTCTATTCAAAATGCGTACACAATAACTACAACAACCATTACTTTCATTGCAGCAGCAGCAGCTGCATTTGTTGTTTATTACAGTAAAAAAGTTTGCTCAATCTGATGTTTAGTTTCTTCGGTTACAATTTTTCTCTGCAATAAACTTTTGACAAGTTGGGAACGTTCCAAATTTCAGTTACAAATACTGGTTATTCAGTGGCCCTACTCTTAAATGTTAGTTGATAAAATCTTACCTCCGAGATATCAGCTGCAATTGCTGCAGGTACAAGATAAGACAGCAGTTCAACTCTTAACAGTAGGGAAGTCACGAGTGTCATCAAATGCACAGACCACATCACTTTTCTCTACAAGATGATTTGAAATTTGGGTTGTTTTCAACAAGATAAAAACATTGGACACATAGGCTGGATGTTGCCGGTGTATATATTATATTAGTATGCCAACAGAATTAGGTGCATACTTACAATTTCTTAAAAAAGGGAAAGAGTGAATATAGAACTTTGATTTATGAGAAAACGTACGAAGGAAGAAAGAAGAACTTGGAAGTAGTGGTTCTGGCTGTTTGCTACTTCAACTGTTGTAATGAATAGGAAAATTAAGATATTATAAAACTTCAAGACGTGTGTAGAGCTCATGAGTTGAAAATGTGGCCCCAGCTTTTCTGATATATACACTGATGCAAGCGGTTATACCCAGAGTCGTCAAAACATTTCCGAGGTTTTGTCACGAAATCATGATTCCAGTCAATAACACCTGTATGGTAATTGTACCAAAACCGGAATGGATAAACCTACTTAATTTATGTCGGTTTGCATCGTACAATTGAATTTCCTGGAAAAAGAAAACATAAACAAAGGATATTACGTTTCAAAGGAAGAAAGTGATATGTACAAGTGACGAGTCGATTGCTTGTGAGGACGCGTTCACGCAATTTCAAGTTTCAACTGACTTTTTGGTCGGCCCAATCGTAACAATTTGGTTCCGTCAATCAGGACGAAAAGGATAGATTTTTGAATTGTAAAAAGCAGTTAGACTACCAACTACTATTTAGTAACAAATAACTAACTATCCGTTGAACAAGATTTTTGGAGTGATTTTGTTCCGACTTTTTGACTCCAAAAATCTTATCCCAGGATTTTAGATTTAAGAATAGATATTTAATATTGCGCAGTACGATGCATGCATGGTCTTATTGATCAATAATACAACATACATGGATGGATGGAGCAACATACATGCAGTTAACACCATTTTCTTTTAAAATTTAAATAATTTATCTTTTGGTACAAGTTTAGTATATATTTTGATAAATTTGAGAAGAATTTCGTAAATAAATTTAAAACATACAAATTTAAAACATACAACGGATTTAGGACAAATATGAATAGATATCCGAAGATATTTTTTTAGAAATTATAAAAACTACATCATTTTAATACTAATATCCCTATTTTTTATTTTCATTTATTTGTATCTATTTATCTATTATATTATCTTATTGTCAATCGTTTTTTTTAAATATTTTTATTCTATTACAATTATTTTATACAATACATATTTATTTATTTCCTCTAATTATTAAATTATAGAAATTATATATTTATATAATTTAATAGTTTATATATATAAACTAATTAATATTTTCAACTTAAATTAAATAATTTAATTTAAAATTTTATATATATACTGTTAAATATATATAAATTTTTGAGCTATTGATACATGTTATTTAAGGATATATGAAAAATAATGAATTGATAACATTAAATATTATTTATTAACTTTGAATTTTAAATTTGTATAAATTAATATTCCAAAATTAATATCTCCAACTTTTTTTTTTATTTATCATTATTAATTCATAGATTTCTCTAATTTTATATGAGTAATATATTTTATTTTAAATTAATACCGAAAATCTTATTAAAAATTCACTAAAATTTTACAAATATCTGCGCGAATTTGATAAATATTAAATACTCGTTTAAGCCAATTTAGTAATAAATTATCAAACTCGCTGTGAATTTGGTACGAGTATAATATTAAATTTTTTTTGTGGATGTAAATACAAATTTGAAAATATCCATCTCAAACTCGATCTGCTATCATCTCTATTCTGTCCTCAATATGACCATTACTTCATCAACTGGAAAACCAAACAAATTAATCCCGATAGCACAAGCAGAAACAATCAAGATAGAACGGGAACTTTTGGAGAAAAATCTCCCAAGTTGTATTTTTATTAGAGCTTATGGAGAAGAATTGATCTCATGAGAGCTGCAATTGTTGGTTTGGAAGGTACCCCTTACTGCCATGGCTTATTCTTGTTTGACATTCTTTCCAAGCAGTTTTCCTGCAAATCCTCTGGCAATCTTCTATCTTATAGCTTGGATTTGAACCCACTCTTGCCTCAAGATGGGAGAGTTTCTCTCGACTTTCTAAATGTCAATGCCAGTCAGTGGTGCAACTACTATAAGTCGAATCCGCAGCAATCTAACATAATGCAAATACTTGTCTCGATTCAGCAACAGGTTTTGAATTGTTATCACGCAGCAGTGATGTAGGAAAACCAGGAACATGCAGTAGCAATGTCACGACAACACCGCAAGAAGAACCGGAAAGGAAATATCAGCAATGCAGCAACGAAATAACAGCAACACAGCAATCGAACCAGCAAATAGATAAAATAGCAGCAACACAGTAGTCGAACAATGAAAATAAAAACAACAATAGCAACTGAACAGCAACAACCAAACCAGCAGGCAGGTGAAATAGCAACAACACAGCAGTCGAACAAAGAAAGGAAAACCAGCAATAGCAAATCAGCAATGAAAACCAAAAAAAATAAAGGAAATGCCGCGTGTGTGGTCACTCCTAAAGAACATTATTTTGCCCCTCTAAAATAGTTTTCCGGTACAATAAGAAGGTTAAAGTACAGTTTGTGCATCAAAATATAATGATTATATTGTTGCAAGGATGCTCTCAAATGCAACAATTTAAAACAACAACAAGAACGTAGCAAGCAAAAAAGGTTGAGAGGACTTTTGTTAAAGTACACTAGTCTCTTTTTTATCTCTTTTTGTCCAAGAATTTTAATCTTTTTATTTGCAAGAATATGGTGGCTATTACAACAAATTAATGGCTAAATTTAAAATTGAAATCAATTTTTGTAACTTACTCATATCATCAATTCAAAAGTAAATTAAATTTTTATATCTCTTTCATAATATCATCAACAAGAAGAACGTAGCAAGTAAAGAAGGTTGAGAGGATTTCTATTAAAGCACAAAAGTCTCTTTTTGTCCGATAATTTTAGTCCTTTTATTTGCAAGAATATGATGGCTGTTACAATAAATTAATGGCTCAATTTAAAATTGAATTCAATTTTTGTAATTTAAATTCATAAAATAATAATTTTATGCCTGAAAAGGAGACTTAATCCGAGTTCACATGTGAAACCTAAATTGGAGAATTGGAACCCTTGCGCATGAACATCACGGGCACCCGATTAAATGATTTCTGAATGGGCTCTTTAAATAAACTGAAATGACTTACTCTTGTGCATGTGAACTTCTTCCTTGTTGTGGGCTTGTTACCATCCTTAATTTAATCATTGAATATTTACTACAGAAATGTCAATCCATATTTATTCTAATGAAGGGCAATCGCAGAAGAGTAACAAAGAGGTTTTCGAGCTGAACTGCTAGGCCATGCTTAGTATGCTTGAGTTTCCTCCAGTGCATTTCAAATATTTGGTGGAAGGTCATTTCCGAAAGCGAGCTCTCCAACTCTTTAGGATTTATAAAACTGAGATGAAACCTGAAGCTATGGACCAATTATCCCTCAGACTAGCAAAGGCATTTGAAGAGAATGGAGCATATTGTCGCCATCATCATACTAGGCCATTAACGGAGTTAGTCATCAGAGGCCACAGAAAAGAAAGCTCATTACCTCTGGCTCAGGAGGAGAAAGGTTCTAGTTATGGTTCTTCTATACTGAAGTTTTTTAACAAAATTAAGAATATGCAGGAATTATAAAGCTGGTTTTGTTTATTACCTATTCAACAATTGAGTTTTTGTTATTGATCAGCTTTAGAATGTTGTATAACAGAGATCTTTCCTGTCTCGATTGAAAATGAAAGTAGGGAAGTCATTGATATTTAGTACAGTCTACTTTGATAAATTCTATTCATATAATGCTTTTACAGCTTCTATTGATTAGAAAATCAAAACTTCCTTTCTATTGATGCAAGCCAAACCTAACACTCTATTGTGCTACTGTATTGAGATACTCCAATCCTGGGTAACTTCGATTTGAAAAATTAACAAGGGTTCGGAAATTTTAAATTTGAAATAAGAACTTGTGTTCTGATTGGAGAAGTTATGCCCAGTTCTTTAAAGATGCAACAACTTGAATACTATATCATCTAACATCATTACGGACTCTAGAAAAGCTAGTAATTTGCCTCATTATGTTAACATTAGTTGTTTTCAAGAATCAAATTCAAGTAACTTACCCCCACTCCCACTCAGGAAGAGGCAATTAACATTCTCCTTTTGTCCAGAATTTAAGTCCCTCCACCATAGCCAATATCATCAATTAGTGGTTCAATTGATTATTTCCTCAACAATTTGTTTTGCATCTTTAATTAGAATACAGTTTGCTTCAGTTGTAAGAATAACAATATCAACAATATCAATTTGGTCCAATCTATGTTTCTACTTCTCTTGTCCCTTTGAAACCACCACCATCATCATCATCATCAAGTAATTTATTTCTTATTCAGTACATACATTACAATCAAGCAGACTCTGCTAGTAACTTC
>JAXCLQ010000001.1:19515300-19536070 GCA_035584115.1 Cedrela odorata | reverse complement strand
CATCATCATCATCATCAAGTAATTTATTTCTTATTCAGTACATACATTACAATCAAGCAGACTCTGCTAGTAACTTCTAAATCTTAACCTAAATCATTCAAAATGTTAGGAAAATAAGTAAATAAATAAATCTCATTGCAATCTTGCATAATTATTGAATTGGGAAACAAATCAGATTCTTAATCTTAACAGACAAGTTCGACTTAGATGCCGGATTATTGCACCATAAATGAACGAACTGAAATCTTATAAACCATCAATCAATGAACAGAACTATACAAAAACAGAAAACAGGAGATTTAAACAACAGTGTACCGAATCATTGTAAAACCGAAAAGTCTCCATCGTCTTTTAATTGGCTACCTCAACTGCTTCTACTATTAAAGAAAATAACAAAGAGAGCAATGGAATCTAGAAATGGAAAAGAACAAAGAAAAGACACATCACGAGTTTGTGCGTGAATCTAACACCATCCATCCGGCCGAATACAAGTTCAAGATTTGTACTTGGAAAGCCAAAGCAAAAGGAACGAACGCACGAACGACGATTATATTAAATTCACGCACAAACCTGAGATATGCCTCTTCTTGGTACGAGCTTGTAGAACAGAGAAGCGGGGCAGAGGATTTCTAGTTTTGGTAAGTAACAAAAAAGAATACCATGCCCTAATTTGTGTGGCTACGATGTGACGTCGATCCATCACGTGTGATGCATTTGTCCGTACGATCGGCTCGCATGGGATGGGAATCAGAATCTGAAAGAGGTACGTCAATTATTTAGTATTAATTCTAAACTTACTAGTTCAATTTACGTTGCGGTCTGATTTTACTCGTCTGATAGTTGTTTTGGGTTTTTGACGAAAATGACTTAATATTGAAGTCATTAATAAATTTAGTTTGATTTAAAATTTTATTATATTTAAGATTAAAAATAAATATTATTATAATATATTTTTAACCTTAAATATAAAAAATTTAAAATTTGAACTATAAATATAAATTTACCTAAAAATTAAACCATTTTCATAAATAAATAAAACTTTATTTTTTGCAACTATCAGTAATATTGTATACAATTCGATAATTTTGATTTAACAATTTCTACTTTGTAATTTTTAAGGGCGTGCAGCGGTTACGGTTCGACTCGAAACTGCCAAGAATCGAATCGATTTTTTCGATTCGGAATCGAAACCGATTCTTTTAGGGTAGGTTCCAGTTATAAAGATTGTGGAATCGAAATCGAACGAAGAACCGGTTAGATTTTAAAAATAAAAAAATATTTTTCAAACCAAATAAATTTAATTATACCGTATTCCACAATCTTTATAACTGGAACCTACCCTAAAAGAAATACAAACTCTTAATTATTGAACTATAGTTATAAAATTATATAATTTATTAAAGAAAATATTATTTATTCATTAACCTTATATTTATAAAAGATTATCCGAAAACTAATAGTTACGTTTTGAAATTTGCGTCAAGTATTGATATGTGTAACCTCAAATATCGATCCTTTCATTTTAAAAATTTCTTCATTTTGTTTTTAGACTTCAAGTATCGATCTGTTAGGATGACGTATCAATCAAATTGTCAATTTCAAATATTTATAATTTTTCTCAACAAAAAATATCGATATTATATTTTTAATGTATCGATTTTATCGAACTTGTAATTTCTTTTTAAATCTTTAACTTAAATGTATCAATTTATTTCTTTTTATGTATCGATCTGATTTAAGTTATAATTTCTTTTGAACTATCTTACTTGAACGTATCGATCTGTTTTCTTGAAGGTATAGATTTTGTTCAAATCGTAATTTATTTCGAACTCTCTAACTTGAAAATATTGATATTTAAATTTGTATGTATCGATTTGTTCTCATGAAAGTATTGATTCGTTGTACTTTACATATCAATATCTTCTCTATGTATCAATCCTCCAAGCTCAATGTATCGATCTGTTGGCTTATACATATAATTTTCTCACCGAAAATATTATTTTTGCTCTTTTAATAAATAATTAACAACATATATTTATATAATATCAAATATATATATATATATATATATATATACATATCAATCTCTTTTTAGTTCAACACATTTAATAACATATATTAATATTATAAGTGAATTTGATATCATCAAAAACTTATGAACACATCAATGTGTATATATTTATTTTAAAATTATAAAACAAGTTAACAAATATAATAAATAAATATATACGTTGTATAATATTATTAGATATATAATTGTAATATCATAAAAAAAATTAAATTTATCTTTTTAGTGATGTGTAATATTAATTCGAGTAATAATATAATATTTTTATAATAACTTATCGTATATTAATTCTCTTTAATAACTTATTTCTCTTCACTTTCATTCACTTAAATTTTTGTCATGTATACAATATTTTTATTATTTAATTTAATTAATTTTTTTTTTAATTTTTTTTTATAGAGTTAAAAGTTAGATAAATTGAAATAATTGATAAATAGAGTATTTTATTTTAGAATTATAACTAAAAAAAAGACATCCTATTAAATAGAGTAGATTTTAATTTTAAAATTTAGAAATTGAATTATTTAAGATAGACAAAATTCACACATGTTGGAACAAGCGACCATGTAACTTTAATGTCCAAATAAAATTCAGCCCATTTAAAAAACATTTTGAGCTTGGCCCGAGTTGAGGACCAATTTAATTGGGTCTTAACTTTACCTTCCTCTAGGCCCAACACCTCTTTCCAAATTCGGAACCAAACACTCTAATAAGTACCGTATTTGAATTCGGAATTAAAAACTGTGTTATAATTGTTAATGAATGAGACTGCAGAGGCGTTATGGCAAATGAACCACAGAACATGGTGATGATGGCCCATTTATATAAGAAAATGAACGAATGATTATTGGCATTAATTTGCATGTGAACATGTCATTATGCACATGTGCATTTTGAACCCACAATCGACTAGCCATGTTTGCAATTGCAGCCACATCATTAATCTGCCCTTTTCTGTTTGTAAAGTACCCTGCATAATAAAGATACGACAATTGAAATTAGAAATAAGAAATTTATATTTTTCTCATAAAAAAAGGATAGTTAGCTAGCTAAGCAGCTTAGCCTCTCTCTCTATATATATTATGCACATGGAGAACGTGCACTTCTCGTTCCAACTACTGATTGCCCAGGCCCACTGTGCCAACAGAAAGTAGTGGTTACAAGGAAACTCCATTAGCTAAAAATGGCCGCCCTGTAAAATAATTAGGGTTTTTTTTTTTCCTAATGATAAAGAGTTTATCTCAGGTATAATTCAAGTATTCATTGGGAAATTACGACAAATTGCCTTAATTATTGAGCCTAAATGCACAAGTAGAATTAGATCATAACATGGTAAACAGTATTAAAAAGTGTTCTTAGTTAATGACAGATCAGTGAAAGATTAATTAAAATTGTAAATGAGACGCTGACAACACGTTTTGAAAAACAAATAGACTATGAAGCTTGGGATTAAACCATGTGCCATTGCCGTCGTGACATTTATTTGTTTTCTGATCAATGTACAGACCAATGCAAGGATGACAGGAAGAGAACATCCCACATTTGCTGCCTACTTGTCCAATTCATACAGCACAAAGATAAATAAGGTGTCAAAAACATACTTATCATTGGATTTGGAATAAATATTATAAAATCGTAACCTCCTAATCGACATTCAGCCACGATTGCATGTTTAAAACCATGCGCTCATAGACTTCATTTCTTGGCCAGAATTAAATTAAATCAGTTAATGAATTTATTCTTTGACAATTACTTGGGGTATGGTATGCACAAAACAAGTGCACGTGCATTCATGTTTGTTCTTCGATTAGCTCCTCATCCTAATTAGCTGGGAGAAAATTTGAGAACGAGAAAAATATCCTATCTATCTGTTATGCAAATAGTATTAATACTTGTACTTATGCAGCAGTGGAGGATTGTTATTTTGCAACTATATATGATCATAAGATAATGCTGTCCTTTAATTTCTCTGTGGGATGATTAATGTAAAAAGCCTGATTTTGATCATTGTGTTGTGGGAAGACACTAGTATATATTGTTCCAAGTTATTAATATATAGAAAAGACAACATGCATTACTAGTTAATCATTCATGTTTAACATATATGCCAAAGAGCTGTGCTTTTGTTGACAGAAAACGAAGGAAAAAAGAAAAGGATTCCAAAACCTAGCTAGCTCCATAGTCCACGTACTCAGAATGTGCTCTTAGTAGAATCGGCGGAGAAGATGCATGCATCTTTGTCTGTAAGATTTTCTTCTCAGTTGAACTGAATTTTGTACTTTGAACCAGACATGTTAAAGCATGATTTGCAGATACTTCCTTAATCCTTAAAGAGAACATTAATCATCATTTGATGGAGAATAGGATTCATGAATGTCAGAAGAAAATCTACCTTATCCCAACATTAGGATAAAAAATGTCTACTTATGTCGAAACAAATATTGTCAATTAACAATCTGCAGTCAATTCAACTATATATAGTTTATAAATAGGTTTCCTGATTGGAAACATTGGCTAACCACCATGAAACCCTAAAGTTTATTTATGCATATAATGTGGAGTGCCATGCCATGTTGATTGAGCTGGAATGAGGAAATTAAGGACCCCAATTCACATTATCTATGCATTGAATTTGGAAAGTAGAGGAGGAATAATCCAGAGTGTTTTGATGAGATAGATGTGTGAAGATGGTGGTTTAGGAGGTTGGAGTTGGAGGTGTTGGTGAAGAATCATGTGGGTGCATGTGAATTGAATTGGATAACATGCCCAAAGCAAAAATAAGTAACTTCCTTTGTCACACTTGGCTCTTTCTTATTCATTGATCCCATTCCTCTGGAGGCTTAATTTCTATAAAATTCTGATATGTGGTCCCTTCCTATTGGTTTCCCTTTAAATAATTTGCATTATCCTTATTGGACACCAACCCATCTCCCAAAACACCATATAAAAGCCATTGGTTTGTCCCATATTTTGCTACAAGCTAGCTCTTGTCTTGCAACCAAAATTGGAGTTGTGTGTAGAAAACTTTTCATTGAGAGCACAAGTTTTTTTTTAATTTGTCGAAGTTTTTGAGTTATGGGAGTTGTTTCTTCACCTCTTCTTGATTCTCTTGATTTGAAGAGTATCATTCAAGAAAACGAGGAGAAGTCTCAGTTAAGTGAGTCTTTGTGGAACAAAGTTATGGAAGCCCAAGCCAAGAGAAGATCACAGCGATTAGTAAGAAAAAGAAGCATTAGTAGGAAAAATAGAGGACACGTGATAAGAAGCAGGAAGACCAGAAGGATTTTGATGAAGAATAGAGCATGTCTAGAAGGTTCTAGAAGGCCTGCAAACGCTGTCGAAAGGAAGGTGAAGACCCTGAAGAAACTAATTCCAAACAGCGAGTCTACGGGATTAGATGCGCTGTTCAGAGAAACAACTGATTATATTTTGGCTTTACAAATGAGAGTAAAAGTCATGCAGATTATGGTTAAGGTATTGACAGGTTCTGAGGAGTGAAAGAATTTAATTCATTTGAAAAGGCTGATATCTTTGTTCTTTGTTCTTTGTTCTTTGCTTAATTTTTTATTTTTATTTGTGATTCATAGTTATAGGAGCTTTGTTTGATAAGAGATCAGCTGTATGTGTTGGTGATGCTGTCTAGATTTAACAATAGCTATGGTCGTTCTATATATTGTGTGAAGAGTGACTTTGAGATGGACAAGTGAATTGCTGGATTCACTAGTATTTTCCAGATATATATATATATATATATATATTCATTCATTTTAATAACTTTTAAGCTTATTTTATCTATCTATCCTTTGATCGATGTTGTGAAAACACTTAAATTGTGATAATTATACGCTGAAATCTAAACCATCCTTCTAATTGATATCCCTTGCAAAACTTAATTTTGTTGCCAAGCTAAGAGATTGTTGCTGAATGATACACGGGGAGAGTGATGACAACAACGCACGTATACACTGATCCTTGCAGCCTTGCCCAGAAGAAACGATATATAGATTGCTCTTAGGGACTGTTGGCCCTCTCAATTTCCTTAACTTTCACCTCGTTTACTTTTCGTTTTTCAATTGTTTCAGGAAAAGGGAAAGTCTAGCCTCCCGAAATCCCTTGGATATCCGTATCAGGCCACAGTGTTAAGCTGAATATTTTGGGCTAGTTCAAACATGGGCTAAGAAAGTGAACTTATTCATCCATAAGCCAATGAGCCCACGTAATTTTGACTTAGCGACGTGGGCTCACGCCTACAAAATCAACATTGCAAATCGCTGAATTAAAAACATCTTCCTCCCGCGGATTTCATTCAAAGCTGCTTGAATTATGATATACAAAATTTTCAATTTGGTGAATAGCGAGTTCAAATTACAGAAAGACATGGCGGGCCCTGGTATTTACTTCATAAAAGATTTGCTCTCAGGCTCAAAACTGAATTGACACTAGACAGGCTACAACATCTACTGTTTCAAGATTAGAAACATTTCCAATACCACATTGCATCAAAAGTGGGACATGGCAAATCCGACTATCTTTGCTTGAAAATTCAATTTTAAAACTATTACAGTTACAGATGTGAAATTTTATTTACAAACATAATGGTGTCACTGCTACATATGTCCTATCATTCACTCAAAAATTCGAAATCATTATCATTTGTTATCATACATGGTTGAAGACTATACGTATGAAACTGACCGACGGTTGCGTGCAAGTTTGGGCATTAATGAATGATGATAAAATTGACCATGAGTAAATTTTCGAATGGTCACAATAGACCGACAATTGGGTTTTTTAAATTTTGGCTCAAAAATTTCAATTTGAGAAACGAAGGTGTCGGCACGGCAGCAACCTTGTATATAGATGGCAAGTGGCAGCTGCAATGCAACTGAGTAAGCTATGGAATAATGGCTGAGCAGTAAAGCATAGGCCGATGATGGCCTTTAACATTGTTAATGGTAATGGATGTGTACTGGTTTTGGAACTCTACTCTCTATTATTGGAAACCTGAAAGCTATAGTCCATTCAAATATTATCATATCAAATTTTCACAATAAAAGGAACTAATAATGGTCCCTCTTAGCATTTTGTGCATTCACAATCTCTTCTATTCATAGCTGGTACTACCAATTATGCACAAACTATGTATGAAACCAAACGATTGAAAGAACAATGTTGGTGTTGTTTGGTTGTATACTAAAATTAGGAAGAACACCACACACAAGTTTACAAGCATTGGTCTGCATTCTGAAGAATTATTTGTTTCTAGAACGTAAAACGTTTACACTTATGACTTAGTCCATGTGCAGGAAGCTCACATCCCAACCTAACCTTTGATTTTAAGAAAATATAAAACTTTTTAAGGATTATGTTTTACTTGCTCACGAGTCACGGGTCATTCATCTAATATATAAATATAGAGACCATGAGTGGTGAGCTTTGTGCCTCAATTATCTAATTGTCAACTAAAAGTAAACGTATTATAATATTAATCACGGGCAAACACATATATCAATATGATACGGACATTTAATTTAATTAATTGTAATTTATCACTAATATAAATTACAATCAATCAACTATTTGTTCCGTATTATGTATGGAATGTGACATTTTTTAAATATTTTTTTATCTTTATTTTTTAAATTATATCGTTACACGTAACATAAATAATAATAAATTATTTAAATTATATTTTAATAAATAAATAAATTAAAATTTATAATCTTAATTATTAAATTTTAGTTAGGTGTTATAAATACTGTATATAGATGGTCATGGCATGCGAATGTGACAATAGGAGCAATAATTAGTGGAGAGAGGTGGTTGGTAATGAAAGATGGTGACTGACCATAACAAAACTTTTGTTTTGTTTTTCATAATTGGATAAATTAATTTCGGTCTTGATTACAGGATGAACAGCGAGATTCTGGAAATCCCGTTTCATCAAAAGTAAATGGTAACAGTGGATAATAATACCTTACCTTCATTCATTTCACTTTCTAATCAAAGGGCGGCACAAGTAGAGGCACGTTCTTCTGATGTCATATTACACCGAAAGACAACCGTTTGATCATACACACGAACCAACGGTGGAACATCGGCAGTGGGGACAACGGGCCGCGTATCGTGGCTAGCTTTGGTGTCAAATCTTAAAGTAGTAACATAACATCGTCATTGATTTCGGGTAATCTTCTTCGGTTTGTATCTTGCTTGGCAAATCTTTTTAGTGTCGCTCAACTCTTTTGTCCTGGATTGAGATATTATAATATTGGATCTTGCTTGTTTATGAAATCTGTAAATGAAAAATCATGATATGATATTGGATTAGATGGCAATAATTACATTATTTACTGTTGATGCCAGATGTTAGTTGGCACTAAATCAAAATGGCTGTAAATTGGTGCTATTTATAACCAAGGGAGACAGTATACATTTACTGTATATGAATGCAAGGTAAGAGAAAGGGAGGAGAGAACAAATTATTGAAGCATGCAAAGGAAAGATAATGGTAAGTAGGGCATACACTAAACGCAATTAATTTCAGTGAGAGATCCTTGTCTCATTGTACATCGTATAGGGTAGTCCTGGGACAGGTGGTACAATTTCTTGGTCACAATCTTAAATTTGATTGGACCATATTTAAAAATTATTTAGAGCCTTAATTGTACACCATGTGCATAAACTTTTCCACAGGTTTCTCTTCTTACCAAAAGAGTGTTGTATTGTTACAATTCTTATTCTACACCTTTTTCTTTTCATTTTTTCCACGAAAGAAAAAGGAAAAAAAGGCAGCCATTATCACCGAAAGACTCTTGGAAGTATGAAATGATTCATTCATTTATAAATAACCTCATTTAACACCTTTTATATATATTGAATCTTTTCTTATCCCACAACTACACTTTAATTATTTAATTTTCATCTATAATCCTTCTTTATTTACTAAATTTAGACCCCCTTCCCTTAAAACCCATATAGTTAGTTCCCCCAAATTAAAAGTGTGTAATTTGAACAACTAATTTTATAATACAATTACCCTCCACTAAACCACCTTTATTAATTGATAAAATTTAGTTAAAGCTAGTCCCTTTATACATAATTACTTTATTATTGAGGTATAGTATAGGCAGAGCGTAGAGATAATATTATCATTCGCCATGCACCAGAATATTTGGCCAAAGCGAATATCTTAAGAGAATTCATTCACGGAATCACTTGCATACTTTGTCACAATTCCCATGCACATAGCGCCCGAGCGAGTACCACATTGGAAACCTTTTACGCCGTAAGAATCTCACGAGTAGCACAAACCCGTTCACACAATGAATCGGTTGATCGGTCAAAATCTATAGTATGAAAGCATCGACCAATATGTCGGACCGCCGCTCAGCCTCAAAACATACATTGAATTTGGTACCGGTACTGTACACGTTCGTACAAAATCTTGACCAACAATTACCGGTCAATATTTGTTGCCACTTAGCAAACTATACTGTTGCCAAGTCTCATTCTCTTACATACTATTCTCTCTCTTTGACCTACATTATAAACCAGATCAAACCCTACCCTACTTCTCTCTACTGAACACTTCACAAGTTTCTTATATACCCACTGTCTCTATATCTATTTCTATATTTTTAAGTTCTTTTGATGAAGAGTTTGCAGTTTTAATCGATCTATGGAGAGAAAAGAAACTGTACAGATGGAGAATACTATGGCATCCTCATCATTTCCTGATCATATATCAACCAGTTTTCCGCTGCAAGGCATATTTGACTTAGCTGAGGGAGATAAGAGCTCATTAGGGTTTATGGAGCTACTGGGTATTCAAGACTTCGGTTCTTCTCTGTTTGATATGGTACAGACACCGTATACTGTAGTTTCATCATCTCCAAATCCAACTGTTAGTGTTACAAAGATGGAATCTCCTGAGCTGTTGAATCAGCCCGCCACACCAAACTCTTCGTCGATTTCATCTGCATCGAGCGAGGCTGTGAATGATGAAACGGTTAAAGTAGAAGAACATGAAGAAAATCAACAAAAGATCAAGAAACAGTAAGTTTTTATATTCTTTTCCCATTTTGATTTTTTTCCTTTCTGTTATGTGTTTTTAATTTGAGTTCCTTTTAATTTTACATAGAACCTCATTTGTAATAGCCCATAATAAATGTGGGACTTTTGCGATATGTAATTTGAAGATAAGGATTTGTTGGTGTATCTTATGTTTGGTTTTTGTGTTCGTGGGGCAGGTTAACACCCAAGAAGACAAATCAGAAAAGACAAAGAGAGCCGAGATTCGCGTTCATGACAAAGAGCGAGGTTGATCATCTGGAAGATGGATACAGATGGAGAAAGTACGGTCAAAAAGCCGTGAAGGACAGCCCTTTTCCTAGGTACTAACTTTAATGTTTAACTCATTTTAGCCTCTTCTCTAAGTCTTTCGTTCCACGGGTTTTAGTTAAAAATTAGCTAATATTTGGGACCAAACATTGATTGGTTTCCATGATTTTTCTTTATCTATTCCAGGAGTTACTATCGTTGCACCAGTGCTTCATGTAATGTAAAGAAAAGAGTAGAGAGATCTTTCAGTGATCCAAGCATTGTCGTGACAACTTATGAAGGCCAACACACCCACCCAAGCCCATTCATACCACGTCCAAGCCTTGCCGGAGTTCCACCGGGAGACAGAGTTGTTGGATCCACTTTTGCTATGCCAATGCAGGGGGCATTAGCCCATTATCTGCGGCAACAACCACCCTTTGTTAATACCTTGTTGCCATTGAATTTTGGTTCTAATGGTTTAACGAATGCATCTTTTCTCCACGAAAGGCGTTTCTGCATCCCGGGGATCGTGCTTAAAGATCACGGGCTTCTTCAGGACATTGTCCCTTCACATATGCTGAAGGAAGAGTAGCTGAGCATAATATTTACTGGTATGAGTTTTTCTTACTGACTTGTGTAAAGGGTGTAGATCAAAGTCCCATAACTGGTATGTAATGTAATCTTCTAGTTGACAGGAGCTGATGATATTTCTCGCACAAAACTCTTGCGCACAAACGCCTTATGATTATCATTGTAACATTGGGTTTTTGATCCAATTCAAGAAAGAACTAGTTTCTTAAATTTTGACTGTTTGGGCTATAATTTTTTTGTTATCCTTTTCCTTCTTTGTGGTTTGGAAATGAAGAGATTATAGATCAGATTTCTAAATCTTCATTTGTCCTATTTATTTGTTTTTGTGGTCGAAGGAATGTGCACTGATTTCTTTGAGACCACCACAGTCAAGATTTTTGAGGGCTAGGGTCTCCCTCTAGAGAGCAATTAATGAAACCTTTCCAACTTTTCTTTGCCTTGGAAACAGCAAAAACAAAATTTTCTTAAAAAAGAGGCTCCGATTGTGAGAATTTGGGCTCTAGATGAGTTAGAAAGGGAAGCAATATGGAAGAATAACACACCAACTACTGACCCACTTATAGCCTGTTGAATTAATACCTGCATTATCTCTTGCGAATGCAAACTGCAAACCATCATGGATTTGGTCACTGAAGAATGGTGGGAATGCGGTCTATGATATAAAATGAAAAGGTGAAACACTTGCATCCAGGAATATGCAGATATGTAGCATTTCGGCTAATTCTTTAATTATATAGACAGGGTGGCACGTGATATTTAACTGTAATTGTCGGAATGCCTAGCCCTTGTTTACCCAGCATTAAAACAACGCGAAATCTTGATTGCTGTTCTGATTGAAGAAGCCGTATACCAATAATTGATTTAATATTTGGACCACAAAGTTAACAAGTACTGTATGAGCGTAGAATTTAACAGTATGTCTCGGTGTACGGCACCAAATTACTGTCACTCGGCGAATTAACAAAATATAACATGTCAGCTGCCAGGGTTTTCATTTGATTTTTTCCGATCAAGGCATTAACGATTGCAATATATAAGGCTAGGATGCTTTGTTGTTAACTTACAAGCAGCGTTACCCAAATCCTAAATTTCAACAGAAAACACCAAAGACCTCAAAATCCTTCGACCTACAGGCCGGCGCTTCGGGGAAATTTAATGTTTACTGTCTAGTTCACAATCAGCAATCACACGGACCTTTAAGCAAGCTCACGTGGAAAGCATTCCGTGTGTTAGTAGTGGAAAATTATTTTGTCGGTCCTCTATAAAGACATCAACGATACTTCCATTTGGCAAACAGCCATGACTTCAGAAACTTCTCCATAAAAAATTATACATTCCATGGTCCTTTTATCTTCAAAATCAAAACCTTGCACTAAAAATAACAGAACCATATAGTATCAAGTTATTGTTTCAAAGGGTCTTGCAGAACTACAGCTGCATCAGAACAGATGTAATATTTGTTGTCGGACATAACTTTTATTGGATGATGTAAAAATAAAGTGAAAGAAATGTCGCACTTCCCATCTAATATGGTGGTGGATTTCAGCACCACTGTATTAGAGCCTCTATCTGAAACTTGTGTTCATATTAACATACCAACAATTAAATAATACCTAGTGTTGTATGATACAGCTCACTAAAGTGAAGATTACAAACTATTGGCGAGCCTAAATCAAATATCTTAGAAAGAGCCACTTGCAAAGTAATGGCAACCCCAGTCGCCCACTTGAGTCAAATATAAGCAATCTTTTAAGCTCTCCGCACGTCCCCCCCTTCAGTCCGGTAAATCACCCATGACAAAGTTCTTGCAGAGTCATGAAATAGAACAGAGTGCAATGCTCCCAAGGACTGGAAAAAGTGAATGCACCAGACACTTAGACAACCACATAAGTAAGCATTTGCTTTTCGCAACTATAACTTGCTCAAAGAGAAGAGTGGATGTCTCTGCAACCTTCCCACATTAAACCACGCAATGGTTATAGTTTCTATTAAGTTGTTTAGTAAAGATCAACCATCATGAATTCAAAACTCCACTCTTAAGCAACTCAAAGTCTATGTGACCCTAACATTGAAGATAGTCCTCAGTAAGGTCAATTACAAAAAATTTAACACTGATTACCTGTTAAACACAGGTTGGAAGAACAACAGGACTACAATATGACTGAACTAGCAGATGATCCAGTTCCTTGAAAATCACAGCATATGAAAATGAAGCCATAAATAACCTCCATGTAATTAATCAAAGTAGCAGCCTTTATTCTTTATAACACCAAATGTACAAGTTCCTAAATAAAGATGCTATAATTGTTGATTGGTTATCAACATACGCCCATCATCAATAACCAAAATATCAAAATGGAATATACCCAGTTTTCTACAGGAACAACAATTGTGGAGAAAATTATCATCCCATTGCTTGGACAAGCTGGAGGGCTGATCAACTCAGTATACTTTACACGTGCTCAATTTCAAGCATTCATATGGCAGTTGTCTGTTGGTTCCAAGTCTTGTTCAATCACTACCATCACATAAGAGTGGCTAAATCTTGAATATTGCCATATATACCCACTCTCATTATCCAGGCATTCCTTTTTATAAGACCCAACCTAGGCATTAAAGCTTATAGTAAAGACAGAATGTACATGAGAATATGTGCTGTCAAAACTTCAACGAAAGGTGCAACCATTCCACCCCATGTGAAAGAAATCACATATGTGCGCCAATTAATTAAATATACTCAACACTAGATTTATTAAGCCCAGAGAATTCAAGTGGCAAAATCTACTCTTTTTGTTTTTGCCACACAACTCTCATTTGCTAGGAGTTAATTTGCTCAGTTAAGGCCTTAGGCGCAGCATGCTGCAATAGCAACGCAATCAGATATATATGCAAACAATATAATTCTTCCAAACAAGATAAATAAGTCCAGATTGGTTTCACATTTTGTACTAAAGTCTTCCCTTGAACAAATGCAGAAGCCTCATAGATATTGCAATGGACAGAACAAAGTTCTAGAAATATTGAACAACCAACAATTAGTTATTTCTCACCGGTGCAGATGTAGAAGGTCGTTGGAGTTGCAGTTTTTGATGGAAGATATGTGCCTGCAGCTGCATTTCTTGGGTTTGAGCCACTTCTTTGGTAGAAGAAATGGACGACTGGCATGTATTTTCAGCTTTTGCAGCTTCTGTAACTGTTGCTCAAATAAAATATATTCTTCAGGCTTATCCCACCGCAGCAGGTTAATTTTTGAAGACATCAAATTTATCATTTCCAGAAAGGAAATCCAAAACAGCAGGGCACAAGACAATAATAGAAGGCAGAAAGCTTACTTTACTTTCACAAGTAACACAATTGTAATAGTACTTGTTTCCATCAGGGCAGGTGTTTTCACTCCAATCACACTCTAGAGAAGCTGCCGTCTGGGGACTCTAAGGTACAGTAGGAATGGTTGAAGTGCTAGCACTTGTCTGAGGATTATGTCCAGTCCCAGGAGACTGCAGAAAACAAATAACATTAGCAGCAAATCACTAAACAACAGTATGTACCATTTTAATTAAAGATTTTTTTATTAAAAAAACTTAAACATTACCAGCTAGAGCATTAAAAGAACCCCCACCCCACCCCACCAAAGAAAAAGGAAAAAAAAAACACCCTTCAGTTTGTATGGGGCATTAACACACCTACGATATGGAAATGCATGTAAGCAGGTTTATTATCCACCAGCATTGAGTCTAAAAGTTCTAAGACAAGCCAAAGCTCGGCATGTGGAGTCCCTCCCACCAAAGGGTAAAGAAAAAAAGAGAATCAAAGCTTAGAACCATCAAAAGGTAGCTTTGGCAACTCCTTTACCTCGGAACTCATTTACGTATCCATTAAAGTTCATGATTTACTAAGATTAACACTCTGCTGCTTTCTATTTCTACAAAAATTTCATAAACAAGCAGAACAAGGATACGAGGGGTGAAACAAGTGGGGTATCATCACATTTTCAGCATGTGAACCACCATAATAAAAATTTATTGCCACCAAATGGCTTGGCTTCCCTTTTAAGTACTAGGCAAAAATCAATCACCACAGTACCTCCAACCGGGTAACCTGAGAATTTTGCAGCTGCTCAATATTTTAGTCAATGGGAGTCTTAGATGGAACTCTTTCTGCATCTCAGAGACTACCTTTTGAGATGATTGAGAACTTTGCTCTGGAGTTTGTATCTTTTGTAATGTCACCTGAGACAATTGTGAAGGCGATGGCTGTTGTAAAGAATGTACTTGTTGCATGACACTAGGAGCAGCAGCTTCTTGGTTCTACCAGTTTGAACAACTTGCGGCGGTGAATTATTGGTTGATACAAATAAAATCACAATCCAATATTTCAGTTTATGGGAGTATGCTCCAATATTATTTGTTAAGAAACAAAATAAAAGTAATGGAAGCTGACAAGCCACGACTTTGCTTCAACTCATCACGCACAATGTAGATATCTCAATATGACCATATGGGGAAAACATCTGACACAGAAAATATTCACATATTACTCAATATCCTAAAAGATAGAGAGAAAATGAGAGAACGAGAGAGCGAGAGTGCACATGAGATATAGATAATTATAACCAAACGTAGTTTCAAAAAGAGAGGATTCATTTCCACCAAGTCCAGTATTGCACAAAAGACCTGTCTGATTTTATCAAGTCGTGAAACAGTGACATGTAGGCATGCACAAGTGCACACAGGCAGAGTATGCAGATGATTGATACCTAATTTAAAGAGGTGGCATGTACGAATAGATGTGCATACAGGTAAATTTCCATACTACTGTTACCTGCACCATGCATTACATTAAACACACAACAAGAGTGGAACCAATCCTAGTGTTTCCCCCAATGATAAGCAGTTTATACCTGGGACCAGTATTCGGTCCTCAAAATGCAACAATACCATTTCCTCAATGAAATAGATTTATACTTGAATCATAGTTTACTGAAACAAAAAGCATGAGTTGCTACTACTCCATGACCAGGGAACTAAACTTCAAAGATCAATGTGCTATTGATGCATATTCTGTTCATCCCACCCATGGGATGCCTACAATCTGTGAAAGTAATAATTGCCACTTTTGCTGTCATGATTCTACATATGTACCATTGTATGTCTGCATATCCATATTAAAGATACCACAATGGAGACATAGGCAATAAGTGTTTGACAACCATGGAGCATACCTCCTCGATTTCCTTTTTTGAAGTTTGATTGGTCAGACAACCAACATACAACTTTTCCAGAGGAGCCACTTACATATCATAAATGGAATATAGATAAATAAGAACAAATGATTAAAATACCACAAAGTAAAATTTTGACAACAAAAGGCACGCATAAATGATGATTTTGAAATAATCCTAAAACATATACAATTAACTACATAAATTAATTTCATTACAGAGATAAAGGTTTCACATCACTTGAGCAATGCACATTTACGCCCTTCTAGTTCTGTGGTGAAAGAATATATTATGCTGGCCAGCATAAACAAAAAATAAGGTCTAGTTAATTGTCCACCGAGGATTAATCTTCAAAGGATAATTCAAGTGCAAGAAGCTTAGTGGGGGTGTGCAGTTCTGACAAAGATATGCGAGTATGCTAGGCAACAAACAATTAACAGGGCACTCCCTTTCTCCATCAGCATATCTTACTTTGATGGGAGCCTGTTCCTGGAAAAAGCATATTTATAAATCATTACAAAAATGAGAGACAAAATCACGAGGTTTCTTAGTTGCTATCCCAGCAGCTAAAGAACTCACCCCAGGAAAAATATAATAACTGTTTAGAGCTCTAATAGCCCTGCCAGCTTCCTCAAATGTCACATATTTCACAAAGCAATACCCTGCAGAAAAGAAAGTTTTGTGCCACATCTACTAAATTATCATAGTAACTTCGAGTCAATGGCAGTAGAACGTCATTGCAGTACTAACATGTTGTAGGACATAGAGATGCATAAAAAAAACATATAGACGTAGAGGAAACACCAAAAGGAAGGTCTAAAAATTATACACATAATGTTTAACTCCCTTTGAATGATCAAAATCAAATTCAGAATGACCAGCAGCATAGCAGCCATAAGCAGTGGTATCAAAACAATGAGTAATGCCACTTATAGGCAAATCATCCACAAAGCTTTCTGAAAATTAATGACATCAGTGACATCTACAACATATTCTTCCATATCAGGGAAACCTCTTCCTTTCTTTTTTCCATAAATACTAGAAATTATTATTGAAAAAAGGTGAAACAGGCGCAACCAGTTACATGAGAATTATACAGAAACCAAACTTTATAACAGATTATCAGTTCTTAATCCCTCTAGAAGCCACAGAAAGAATCTAAATAGATTGAAAAATATTTTAATAGATTCATAACTGAGAATAAAAGTTTGAACAAACTTCTTAGGTTTGATGAGAGGAGTCAAGGGAGACAAAATACAAACATTTACATATCATTGAAAAAAAACTAGCTTCTTGGAGAAAACAAAGCCATGCACCTGGTATACCCACTCAACTTAAATACCTACAAATTTTAATACCCATCAAACCCAGCCAGAATAGACCAAGAAAACCAAGAAGTAAACTTATTTAGCATCTAGAAACTCGGAAATGCTGCTTTTGTACAACAACTTGCAGCATGCAGGATAACTTGCTGAGCAGAGTTAATTATCATGATTTAGTATGCCGATGTAAAATCTCAGTTTATTCATCAATCTTTCTGAGAAACAAGCCACCAATTGTTAAAATGTCAAGGTTTTCCATGATTGCTTTCTTTGTCAATTTTCTTTCACTACTTACTATTTTCACTTTTCAAAGTGAGGACTACCTATTACACTGATTTTACTATGAGAAAAATCATGCGGAGTGAGATGTCTACGTTGTCAACAAGAACCATTTGGACTTCAAAATCATCTCATTGTTGAGACAAATCAGGCCATTTGAATGAGAGATAATTTCACTGTTTTCTTCTTCCTCTTGGAAAGAAAAAGAAAATGGAACAGAAAACTACATACATGGTTAATATTGCTTTAGAACTACACATAGTTATCAATTGAACAAAAATACTCCTCAAGAAAACTGAACCTTTGCAAAAGCTTACACTCTAAATCAGCACAACAGGAGGAAAAGTAAGAGCTATATGCTATCCAACTTTCCCATTAAATCAGTTTGCAGGTGCAATCCTCAGCATTGAGGAAGGATGCAATACTAAACAGACCAGAATTAATTATACTATAAGATGAACTGAGCACTGCAGAAGACCAAGAAAAATGATACTGATATGAATCACTCAATTCCTATGGGATAGCATTTAGCATACCTTGTTGCTGATCAGTTCTCTTGTCCCTGGGTAGAACAACCTCAATAATGTTTCCATGTTCTTCAAACAAGGGACGGGTCTGATGTAAAAGAAATAATATCCAAAAGTTCAAGAACGATTTATAGCTATAACATAGTTAATGTCCAAAGGTTATATAAGAGTTAATGGTTCTAAAGAGATTAAACTAACAATTTGAGAGAGGAGAAAATAGCAAAGTCTTACATGCAAGTGCACTTTTCCCACCCTGTTCACCCAGTGAGGAATGTGCACGTATATCATAATGAAGAGAAAGAGAGCTTCTGAAAAATAAAAAGCCAGATGCAACAATATATTACAGTTTTTTTCCTAATTCCGCAGAAAAAAGTTCAGACAAATTGATCACTCAATAACAATGGAACGACTTACATCTTCTTCAGTTGCTGTTCTTGGAACCGGTGCAACGTAAAGTTATGCAGGAGTTCCACCATCAATATGATCTACGAAATATATGATAATAGACAAAAGAAAAGAGCTTCAGCAGCCTTAAGAGAAAAAAAATAATGTTCCAATTATAAGTAAAAAATAATTTAATATGAATCACATGCAAGAAAGAATGGCACTGAACCATAATTAAAAAGATAAGCAATAATAAAAAACAACAACATTTTATTCAATGTAAAATCCTATCTACCCCGGAGAGCGGTTACACCACAATATAAGGAAACTCTTTCTTTAGTCATGCCAATGGTAAGCCGTGAAAGAATTTTTCATGGCGATAAATAAATGGAGAAATAGCTAATAATCTTTTAAGACAGATAATACCAGAAAATAAAATGTATATATACAGAATTCATGTAATTTTCTTCATTTCCCTCCATTTTAATGGTCAAAGTAAAACGGGACTAATTGAGGAAATAAATAAATAAGGGAAAACCTGGAGCAGGATGAGGCAACCCTCTCTTCCGGCCAGAAAGAGGCGTAGGCTGACCACCAAATAAATCACCCGGTTCGCCATTCATTTGGTCCAATTGGTGGCGCCGGCGGTGGTGATGGTATTCGTCGGAGAAATTAGGTCTGTGATCATCCAAGAGCCAAGGACAAGAATTGCCGGAATATGAATTAGGGTTCAACTCTTGATGATCACTGAAACGTGCTCTTCCCTGCCTCTCCATTTTCGAAACCCTAATGCGGGAAATCAGTGTAGAAAAATTAATTAATGATAAAGAAAGCGCGCAAGCAACATGAAAACGAGCGCCAGTGTCCCTATCCCAGAACGTTGATGGTTAGGTGTTTGGAGTAGAGAGAAGAACTATCGTCAGTGATGGGTTTTATTAACGTATGGTCGTTAATACCGTACGTTAAGTCGGTGAAAATATGACCATTGGATATTTTAAGTCACTGCGTAGAAAGTCAACGTTTGAATTTTAACTAATATTTTTAGGAGTTTTAAGTTTATAGTAATTTTAATTTACGGTATATTTTATAAAAAAAATATATATTTATCAATCTTTTACATTAGCTAATTAATTCAAAGATAAATATATTTATAATTTATTTATTTATTATAAATAAAATTTTAATTTATCCAATTTATTTAATTTATTTATATTAAGTACTAATTTATATTCTAAATTTTTAACAATATAAATATTTAATTAATTTAAAATAAATATCACTAATATATTATTTTATTATTAAAAAAATAATTTATATTATAATTTTATAATTTTATAATATAATTATTGTGGTATAAAGATACTTTTAATCATAAAAATTAAAATATTTAATGTAATTATTATTATTATTAATTAATATTATTTAAATATTTATATTAAAATAATTTTTAAATATAAATTATAAATCTTATATGAAATAATAAGTAATTCTAAAATTAATTTGTTAAAAAATTAATATATATATATATATAATTAAGAATTTTTAATAAAATATTATTTTATTTATTTTTAGACACATTCTAAAAATTAAATAAGAACAAATAAATTAAAATTTTACTTATAAAAAATAAATAAATTAGGAATATTTATCTTTTAGTCAATTAAACTTATAATTAAAGTAATATAAAAAGATATAAATATATTTTATACAAGATTTACCACAAAATAAAGTTATGGCAAAACTTAGAGAAAGTATCATTTGTAACTAAAAATTGATACAAGAATATTTAATTACGTGGTTAACAAATAATTCCAACATAATCTTTCATAATTTAAAAATATTAAGAATTTAAGAGACATATTGACAAATATAGGGATGAAAATGGAATTTCAACAATATTTGGGTAGCAGATAAAATTCCCCAAGAAAGAAGGTATTAAAATAAAAATCAAACCAACTCAGAAATAGCCGGCCCTAGCTTCTGGACTTCATACCCTCTCTCTCGTCTGCTCGCCGCTCAACCCTCTGTTCAGGTATCAATTGCTTCTTATTTTTCT
>JAXCLQ010000001.1:19479377-19509685 GCA_035584115.1 Cedrela odorata | reverse complement strand
GTCCTCAAAGTGAAAAGAGGCGAGTTGCACCTGTTGATAAGCTCCAATGCCTTGGTATTTGAAGTAATGTTTGGCCTTGTAGATCTACCCCATTGGATCTTCTCTATTGAACTTCGAAAACTATAACTTGAGTAAAGATAGTTGTGAATGGTAGTAGCTAGCAGCAAACAGTAAGGCTTGTGGATGGTGAGAGGATCCTTCCTAGGCAAGGGGATTAACTTTTAGTGGACAAATGTAGGGCTTCTGGGCTTGTATTTTTGTCAACACTGTTTGCAAAGTTGTATTCACCTTATCGAAGTTAGACTTATGACGTGCTAATGCTTCATTTACTTCATTGCGGACTTTAGTGTTTGTCTTCTCACGGATATCTATGACAAAAAATTGTGTTATGATACTAAAATGATATGTTTAAATATGGAGAAGAAGGAGAAAGAATGAGAGAAAAAAAAAAAAAAAAGAAGAAGAAGTTGAATTAATTTGATCATATCTTATTGGTTTCATATGACTGTATTTATAACAAGAACACCAACAGAAAATACAACGTCCAACAATTAAAATAGAAGAAATCAAAGGGAATAGCTGTAAACGAGATAATTTACCAGGGAATAGGAACTTCTGCACTATTTCAACAAGGGCGACTTCCACTTGAGACATTAACAAAATAACAAGTTAGGGCAGGTAACATAGGATCATTTATTTTTGTTGTTAATTAAAGAAGTACTGATGGCTAATTAATTAGAGGCCAAACTCGCGGCACAGATAGGGGCACATTATTCTGATGTCATCTATCACAAAAGACAACCGTTTGATCATACACGTGAATGGTGGGGATGTTTCTCTGGGACCCATAAAAAGAAAGAAAAGAACACGTGTGAGATAACCAAAGGGAAACAATACAAAACCCAAGCCAACGGTCGAGCATCGATATGAGTGTAGAAGGCGATGGGGACAACGGGCCGTGTATCGTGGCTGGCTTTGGTTTCGCGTAAAAGGAGCCGATACAATCTAAAGTAACATTGATTTCGGGTAATCTTCTTCGGTTTGGCAAATCTTTCTAGTGTCACCAAACTCGTTTGTCTCTTAAGGCTATGGATAAATATGTACATACATATTCATCAATGAATTTAGATGTTTAGAGTTCTGTAATTGAAAACTGTTTTAATTTGAAGCTAAAACATGATATGATATTTGGATTTAAATAATAAATTTAAAACAACATATTGTTGAATAACAAAGGGGGCTTTAAATTGGTGCTATTTAGAAAGTGTATGAATGCAAAGGTAAAAAAAAAAAAAAAAAGAGAGAGAGAAGAGAGAGAAACCAAATTATTGAAGCATGCAAAGGAAAGGTAAGCTGGGTATACACGCAAAGCCATTACGCAAATAATGTCAAATGTGATGAGAGATCATTGTCTCATTGTACACCTCACGTGCGTGAACTTCTCTTTCCCTTCTCACCAAAAGAGCATTCCTGTTATCCTACATCTTTTGCTTTTGCTTTAGCTTTTTTTTTTTTTTTTCATTTTGCTAACAGAAGAAAAAGAAAGAAACAAAAGCAGCCATTATCACCGACTCTTGGAAGTATGAATGGAATGAAATATATATATCTTGAATCTTATTATTAGTGTATCCGGTTCTTTTGTTATCTCACTAAAACACCCTCTTGTGTTTTATAAAATTATGGGCAGATTTATCTCTTAAATTTTATAATTTCCTGCATAATGACTTCATAATTGAGCTTGAGCTAGAGCTAGAGGTAAGAGTGTAGAGATAATAATTATCGTTTGCCATGCAACAGAATATTTAATTTGCACATATCGACAGAAGAATACAAGTTAGAAAAGAAGAAATAAACAAAATGGAAAGAAGATCACTAAAACAAAAGAGAATGTATTAAAGAGGATTCATTCGCTTGATCACTAACACTTTCACAATTCCCATGCATATTGATATAGCACACGAGCGAGTTACAAATTACAAACCTTTTACGCCATTAAGAATCTCACGTGTATCACGAACCCGTTCACTGTGTGAATCGGTTAACCGGTCAAAATCTATCGTATGAAAGCATCGACCAATATGTCGGACCGCCGCTCAGCCTCAACACATGCATTGAACTTGCTACCGGTACTGTACATGTTCGTACAAAATTTTGACCTACAATTACCAGTCAATATTTGTTGCCACTTAGCTAAACAAGTCTCATTTTCTTCTGTAGTATTCTCTCTATCTCTCTACTCTTTCACCTACCTTATAAACCAGATCAAACCCTACCCTACTTCTTCTATTGAGCACTCCACAAGCTTCTCATACACTCACTGTCTGTCTCTCTTTTGTTTTTCTCTCTTTTTCAGTTCGTTTGATGAAGAGTTTGCCGTTTTAATCGATCTATGGAGAGAAAGGAAGCTGTACAGATGGAGAAGACTATGACATCCTCGTCATTTCCTGATCATATATCAACCAGTTTTCCGCTTCAAGGCATATTTGACTTTTCTGAGGGAGATAAGAGCTCATTAGGGTTTACGGAGCTACTGGGTATTCAAGACTTTGGTTCTTCTCTGTTTGATATGGTACAGGCACCGTCTACAGTAGCGTCATCATCCCCAAATCAAACTGTTAATGTTAAAAAGATGGAATCACCTGAGCTGTTGAATCAGCCGACCACACCTAACTCTTCGTCGATTTCATCTGCATCGAGCGAGGCTGTGAACGAAGAACAGGTTAAAGTAGAAGAACACGAAGAAAATCAACAAAAGACCAAGACACAGTGAGTTTTAATATTCTTTTCCCATTTTGATTTAATACTTGGAATAAAATCCTTGAGATAACTTGTCAAATGGAAAAAAATGGGTTTTTTTTTTCTGTTATGTGTTTTTAATTCGTGTTCCTTTTAATTTTACATAGAACCACATTTGCCGTAAGAAATGTGGGACTTTTGCGATATGTGATTTGAAGAGAAAAATTCGTTGATGTATTTTATGTTTGGTTTTTTGTGTTCGTGGGGCAGGTTAAAACCCAAGAAGACAAATCAGAAAAGACAGAGAGAACCGAGATTCGCGTTCATGACAAAGAGCGAGATTGATCATCTGGAAGATGGATACAGATGGAGAAAGTACGGTCAAAAAGCTGTGAAGGACAGCCCTTTTCCTAGGTACTAACTTCTATGTTTAACTCATTTTAGACTCTTCTCTAAGTTTTCTTTCCATGGTTTTTACTTCAAAATTAGCAAAAATTTGGGACCAAACATTTATGGGTTTCCATTGTTTTCAGGAGCTACTATCGTTGCACCAGTGCTTCGTGTAATGTAAAGAAAAGAGTAGAGAGATCATTCAGTGATCCAAGCATTGTCGTAACAACTTATGAGGGTCAACACACACACCCAAGCCCACTTATACCACGTCCAAGCCTTGCCGGATTTCCACCGGGAAACAGTGTTGTTGGATCCACTTTTGCTGTGCCAATGCAGGGGGCATTATCCCATTATCATCTGCAGCAACAACAACCCTTTGTTAATACCTGGGTACCCGTGAATTTTGGTTGTAACGGTCTAACAAATGCATCTTTTCTACATGAAAGGCGTTTCGGTATCCCGGGGACCGAGCTGCTTAAAGATCGTGGGCTTCTTCAGGACATTGTCCCTTCTCATATGCTGAAGGAAGAGTAGACGAGTATAATATTTTACTGCTCTGTAGTTTTTCTTACTGACTTTTGTAAAGGGTGTAGATGAAAGTCCCATAACTGGTATGTAATGTAATCTTCTAGTTGACAGGAGCTGATCTTTCTGGCACAAACACCTTATGATTATCATTGTAACATGGGTTTTTGGTCCAATGCAAGAAGGAACTAGTTTCTTAACTGCTTGGGCTAATTTTTTTGCTAACCTTTTTCTTTTTCGGTTTGAAAATGAAGAGACAATAGATCAGATTTCAGACTCTTCATTTGTCATATTTCCTTGTTTTTGTTGTAGAAAGAATGTGCATTGATTTGGTTGAGAGTACCACAGTCAAGCTTTTTGAGGGCTAGGGTTTTCCCTCGAGAGAACAATTAATGCGAACTTTCCAACTTTTCCTTGTCTGGGAAACCGCAAAAACAAATTTTTCTTAAAAAAGAGGCTCCAATTGTGAGAATTGGTGAAGGGAAATTAATGTGCTGTTCTCTAGATGTGTCAGAGAGGGATACAATATGGAAGAATAACACACCTACTACTGACCCACTTATTGCCTGTTTAATTAATACCTGCATTATCTTTTGCGTATGCAAACTGCAAACCATCATGGATTTGGTTCACTGAAGAATGGTGGAAATGCGGTCTCCGATATAAAAATGGAAAGGAGAAACTTTCGCAGCCAGGAATATACACACATGTACCACGGTAAAATTTCCGTTTGGACTTTTAATATGGGTCATTTCATAGATAATCACCCTCAATTCAATTTTATCAAAATAATTATCTTCATTATTTTATATTTTTAAAATAATCATCTCATTATATTTTTAATAATTTTACTTCCACATAATCATTTACTTAAAATACACTCAGTGCCCTTGAAATAGTCTAATAAATGATCTAAACTAGTAAGAAAATGACTATTTACGCAAGTAAATAATATCATTTTAGAAATTTTTCCCTTAATACTAATCCTGTACTTACTTAATCCGGGTGGGGCGTGAAATTTAACTGTTATTGCCGGAATTCCTACTCCTTGTTTACCCGCATTAAAACAAGGCGAAAATCTCTTTTGCTGGTTCTGGTTAATTAAATATGCCTTAGCAATGCAGGGAAAAAAATTCATCAGCTTTATATTTGTATATGTTCTCCAAGCCTGCACATCCCACTTCGGTTCACGCGTTTGATTACTCGGATAATTGATCTGATATTTGGTATTATGAGTACAGTATGAGCACGGGCAGTTACCAGTATGTCTCGGTGTACCGCACCAAATGATCGTCATTCGACAAATTAAGAAAACCTATCGTGTCACCTACTAGAGTTTTCTTTTTATTTTTCCCGATCAACGCATAAACGATAGCTATATACATATATATATATAAAGACACACACACACACATGGAAGTCTAGGATAGGATGCTTTACTATTAACTTAAAAGCAAGCAGCATTACCCAAGTCCTAATTTTCACCAGAGGATACCAAAGACCTCAAAAAACCTTCAACCAACAAGGTCCGTGCTTCAGGTAAATTTAATGTTTTCTTGTCTAGTTCATACACAGCAATCAGACGGAGCTTTAAGGGAGCCCAAGCTCACGTGGAAACCATTCCGTGCGTTTGTTGAGGAAAATTATTTTGTCGGTCTCCTATAACGGCATCAACCATACTCCCATAATTTTGCAAACAGCCTGACATCCTAATCTCTCAATAATATCAATTTATTGGAAAAATGACTTTAGAAACTGCTCCATAAAAAAAATTATGCATTCCATGCATGGTCCTTTTATCTTCAAAACCTTAAAAGAGTAAAAATAACAGAAAATATTGTATCAAGTTATTGTTTCAAAAGGTTTTGCAGAACTCCAGCAGCATTGGAACAGATGTACTATTTATTGTCAGACAACTTGGATGATATAGAAATAAACAGAAAGAAATGTTGTACTTCCCACTTAACAAGGTGGTAGATTTCAGCACCATTGTATTATAGACACCATCTGAAACTTGTGTTCATATTAATCTACTAACAATTTAATAATACCCAGTGTGGTATGGTACATCTCACAAAAATGAAGAATACAAACTATTGGCAGGCCTAAATCAAATATCTTTGAAAGTGTAGCTTGCAATGTAATGGCACCACCAATAATCCACTTGTCTCAAATATAAGTAATCCTTTAAGCCCCATACTTTTGTCCGGTAAATAACCCATGACAAAGTTCTTAAAGAGTCACAAAACAGACAACAGAGTGCAATGCTCCCAATGAATGGCAAAAGTGATTGCACCAGACACTTGGACAATCACGGATTAATGTATTGGCTGGCTTACCATAACCATTCCTTTCTCAAAGAGAAGAGTGGATTGTCTCAGCAAACTTCCCACATTAAACCATGCGATAATTTATAATTAATCTTAAGTTGTTAAGTAAAGACTAACCATCATGAATTCAAAAATCCACTCTTGAGCAACTCAAAGTCAACATTGAAGATACTTAGTCCTTAGTGGGGTCAATTACAAAAAATTTAACACTGATTACCTCTTAAACACGGGTTGGATGAACCACAGGACTACATTTTGACTGAACTTGCAGATGATCCAGTTCCTGAACAATCACAGCATACCAAAATGAAGCCATCAACGTAATTAATCGAAGTAGCAATTTTTATTCTTTATAACACCGAATGTACAAGTTCCTAACTAGAGGTGCTAAAATTGTTGATTGGTCATCAACATGCGCCTACCATCAACAACTAAAATATCAAAAATGGAATATACCCAGTTTTCTACAAGAATGGCCAATGCTGCAGAAAACAGACTCCACTCATGCTGGTAGAACATTGTGGAGAAAATCATCATCCCATTGCTTGGACAAGAGGACTGATCAGCTCATTGTGTATACTTAAAGTATTATCAGATTGTAAAACTACTAGACTAATAATTCACCCAACCAAGTTAGCAAAACTTTACGCATGCTCAATTTCAAGCATTCATATAATTGTTGGTTCATAGTCTTATTCAACCACTACCATCACATAAGAGGGGCTAAATCCTGAATATTGACATATATATCCACTCACATTATCCCAGCATTCCTTTTTACAAGACAACCTAGGCATTAAAACTCATAGTAAAGATGGAGAATGAGCATGAGAATATGTGCTGTCAAAACTTCCAGGAAAGGTGGAACCATTCCACCCCATGTGAAAGAAATCACATATGTGTGTAGATGATTTAAAATATACTCAACACTAGAGATATAAAGCCCGGAGAATTCAAGTTGCAAAACCTACTCTTTTTGTTTTTGCCACACAGTTCTCATTTGCTAGGAGTTAATTTACTTAGTTAAGGCCTTATGTGCAGCATGCTGCAACATCAACACAATCAGATATATAAGCAAACAAGATTGAAATGTCCAGATTGGTTTCATGTCCTGTACTAAGGTCTTCCCTTGAACAGATGCAGAAGCTTCAGAAATATTGCAATGGACAGAACAAAGTTCTAGAAATATTTAACAACCAACAATTAATTATTTCTCACCGGTCCAGATGTAGAAGGTTGTTGGAGTTGCAGTTTTTGATGGAAGACATGTGCCTGCAGGTGCACTTCTTGGGTTTGAGCTACTTCTTTAGTAGAAACCGACAACTGGCATGGCTGGCTTGTATTTTGCAGCTTTTGCTGCTTCTGTAACTGTTGCTCAAATAAAATATATTCCTCGGGCTTATCCCACTGCAGGTTAATTTTTGAAGACATCAAATATATCATTTCAAAAAGGAAATCCAAACAGCAGGTCTATTAAGACAATAATAAAAGGCAGAAAGCTCACTTTACTTTCACAAGTATCACAATTGTAATAGTACTTGTTTCCATCAGGGCAGGTGTGTTCACTCCAATCACACTCTAGAGAAGCTACCGTCTGGGGACTTTGAGGTTCGGTAGGAATGGTTGAAGTGCTAGCACTTGTCTGAGGATTATGTCCAGTCCCAGGAGACTGCAGAAAACACATAACATTAGCAGCAAATCACTAAACACCAGTATATATCATTTTAATTAAAGTTTTTTTTTTTTTTTTTTTTAACTTATAAAATACCAGCTAGAGCATTAAAAGCACCCCGATACCACCCGACCAAAGAAAAGAAAAAAAACACCCTTCAGTTTGTACAGGGCATTAACACACCTACGATATGCCGATGCATGTAAGCAGGTTTATTATTTACCAACATCAAGTCTAAAAGTTCTAAGACAAGCCAAAGCTCGGCATGCAGAGTCCCTCCCACCGAAGGGTATAGAAAAAAGAGAATCAAAGCTTAGAACCATCAAAAGGTAGCTTTGGCAACACCTTTTACCTCAGAACTCCTTTATGTATCCATTAAAGTTGATGATTTACTAGGACTAACATTATGTTGTTTACTATTTCTACAAAAATTTCATAAACATGTAATACAAGGATACGAGCGGCGAAACAAGTGGGTATCATCGCATTTTCAGCTATGAACCAACTTAAATCAAATTTTCTTCCACGAAATGGCTTGGATTCCCTTTCAAGTACTAAACAAATATCAATCATCACAGTACCTCCAACCTGGTAACCTGAGAATTTTGCTGCTGCTCAATATTTTGAGTCAATGTCTGTCTTAGATGCAACTGTTTCTGCATCTCAGAGACTGCCTGTTGAGATGACTGAGAATTTTGCTCTGGAGTTTGTAACTGTTGTAATGACACCTGAGACAATTGTGAAGGTGATAGCTGTTGTGAAGAACGTACTTGTTGCATGACACTAGGAGCAGCAGCTTCTTGGTTTGACCAGTTTAAAACAACTTGTGGCTGTGAATTATTGGAAATATGTTGAGAAGGATATGAAACGTTAGGGAGTATTCGCCCTCCTGTTGAATCACCAAGGTTGGGTGCTGGCCTAAAGTAACCCAAAGAAAATGGAAATTAAACTTGATGTTTTTACAAAAACATTTTGTGAGTGAGGCAATGGGAAGAATGGGGACACAAAACATACCGCACTGGTTCTTGAAAATTGGGACCAAAACCTGGGGCACCAAATGCAAAATTTCCCCTGGAGAGGAAAGAGAAAGAGTCACAACAAGTAAACTGAATCTAATCATTAGTGATAGCAACAAAGCTTGGAATTGCATGAAAAAGAAGTCAATTGATACCGCACAAAGATAAAAAAAATGTCCATTCACATGCACATATGCATTCAATGATGATGGATACAAAAATTACGTTACTGATCTTGGACAAGTTAATTACCAGGTAAATAATTAACAATTGACACCAAAACATTATAAACATCGACTACAATCTTCCAATAACACACACGGCCTGGATTGACGACTTTCACAAGTATTTATAAGAGTAAAAATTCAAAGAAGCAAAACCTTTGTTCTCCAATCTTCGGTTTTTTAGGATCCGCAATCCGAACAATCAATGGCTGATCAGAACCCTAAAATGCAAAGGGTGGATAAAAAGGATAATTCAATGACTGTCCAAATATAATCAAAGTGGTGGTACATATCAAAACAGTAAATACACTTTACTCTCATCATGAAAATTCCATTTAATCCTTTGATTGCTGCCACCGCCATTTCTCTATGAGAAAATTGAACAAATGCACACCCTTCATAAAGTACAAGATCTATCTCAGAATAAAGTTGAACTGAATGGTTGATACAAACATACGATATTCCAAATATTAAGGAACATAGAAGGTCTTTGATGCATGAGTCATCAATTCATGTACAATCATAGATGAAGCATATAGATATAACATGCAGCTTTGCTCAAGTTTTTGCTCCATTGTTTCTTATTTCACACTTCATGTGAAGGGTGCAAAAGTCCGCAAAATGTGGAAACATGATCGCAAGATCAGTCATTCACGTTAACAAGAAAATCAAAAAATTGCAAAAGCAAAATCCGCACAGTTCTGTTTTTAATAAAGCGGATAGCCAAAAATCACTATCCAATATTCCAGTTTATGCGAGTATGCTCCAATTTTAATTATTTAAGAAGCAAAATAAAAGTAATGGAAGCTGACAAACCACGACTTTGCTTCAACTCATCACGCACAATGTAGATATCTTCAATATGACCATATGGGGAAAATATCTGACACAAAATATTCACATATTACTCAATATCCTAAAAGATAGAGAGAAAGAGAGCAAGAGTGCAGTGAAATATAGATAATTATAATCAAACGTAGTTTCAAAACAAGAGGATTCATTTCCACCAAAGCCAGGTATCGCACAAAAGATCTGCCTGATTTTATCATTTCGTGAAACAGAGACATGTAGGCATGCACAAGTGCACACAGATAGAATATGCAGATGATTGATACCTAACGTAAAGAGGTGGCATGTACGCAGATATGCGTACAGGTAAATTTCCATACTACTTTTACCCATGCCATGCATTACGTTACACACCACACATGGAGCCAATCCTAGTTTCTTCCCCAATGATAAGCAGTTTATACCTGGGACCATCATTCGGTCCTAAACATGCAACAATACCATTTCCTCAATGAAATAGATTTATACTTGAACCATAGTTTACTGAAACAAAAAGCATGAGTTGCTACAAGTCCGTGACCAGGGAACTAGACTTCAAGGATCAATGTGCTATTGACTTCGGCATATTCTGTTCATCCCATGGGATGCCTACAATCTGTGAAATTAATAATTGCCGCTTTTACTGTCATGGTTCCGCATATGTACCATTGTATGTCTGCATATACATATTAAAGATACCACAATGGAGACATAGGCAATAAATGTTTGACAGATGTTGAGCATACCTCCTCGATTTCCTTTTTTGAAGTTTGTTTGGTCAGGCAACCAACATACAACTTCTCCGGGGGAGCCACTAACATATAACAAATGGAATATAGATAAATAAGAACAAATGATTAAAATATCACAAGGTAAAATTGACAACAAAAGGTGCACATGAATGATGATTTTGATATAATCCTAAAAACAAATACAATTAACTGCAGAAATAATTTCGTTACAGAGATAAAGGTTTCATATCACTTGAGCAATGCTCTTTTACACCCTTCTAGCTCTGTGGCGAAAGAATATATTATGCCGGCCAGCATAAACAAAAAATAAGGTCTTGTTAATTCTCCACCGATGAGGTGTCTTAAATCTTTAAAGGATATTTCAAGTGCGAGAAGCTTAGTGGGGTGAAGTTCTGACTAAGATATAAAAGTACGTTAGGCAACAAGCACTTACCAGAGCGTTCCCTTTCTCCACCAGCAAATCTTACTTTGATGGGAGCTTGTTCCTGGAAAAATCATATTTATGAATCATTACAAAAATGAGATAGACAAAATGATGAGGTTTCTTAGTTGCTATTCCAGCAGCCAAAGAACTCACCCCAGGAAAAATATACTGACTGTTTAGAGCTCTAATAGCCCTGCCAGCTTCCTCAAACGTCACATATTTCACAAAGCAATACCCTGTAGAAAAGAAAGTTTTGTGCCACATCCACTAAATTATCATAGTAACTTCGAGTCAACGGCAGTAGAATGTCATTACAGTACTAACATGTTCTAGGACATAGAGATGCATAAAAAATACATATAGATGTCGAGGAAACACTGAATGGAAGATCTCAAAATCAAACATTCAATGTTTAACTCCCTTTGAATGCTCAAAAAGAGATTCAGAATGACCAGTAGCATAGCAGTCATAGGCAGTGGTATCAAAACAATGTGCAAAGCCACTTATAGGCAAATCATCCCCAAAGCTTTTTGAAAACTAACGACATCAATGACATCTGCAACATATTCTTCCATATCAGGTAAACGTCTCCCATTCTTTTTTCTATGAATACTAGAAATTATTATTGGAAAAAAGGTTAAACAGGCACAACCAGTTACATGAGAATTATACAGAAACCAAACTTTATAACAGATCATCAGTTCTTAATCCTTCTAGAAGCAACAGAAAATATATAAATAGATTGAAATATATTTTAATAAATTCATAACTGAGAATAAAAGTATGAACAAACTTCTTAGGTTTGATAAGAGTCAACAGAGACAAAATGCAAACATTCACAAATCATTGAAAGAAAACTAGCTTCTCGGAGAAAACAACGCCAATCACATTGTATACCCGCTCAACTTAAAGACCTACAAACTTTAATACCCATCAATCCCAACCAAAACAGATTAAGAAAACCAAAGAGTAAACATATTTAGTATCTAGAAACTAGGACATGTTGCTTTTGTACAACAAATAGCAGCATGTAGGATAACTTGCTGAGCAGAGTTAACTATCATGATTTAGTATGCCAATGTCAAATCTCAATTTATTCATCAATCTTTCTGAGAAACAAGCCACCAACTGTTACAATGTCAAGGTTTTCTACGATTGCTTTCTTTGTCAATTTTCTTTCACTGCTTACTATTTTCACTTTTCAAGGTGAGGACTACCTATTAAACTGATTGTACTAGGTGAAGATGTCTACACTGTCAACAAGAACCATTTGGACTTCAAAGTCATCTCATTATTGGGAAAAATCAGTCCATTTGAATGAGATAATTTCACTGTTTTCTTCTTCCTCTTGGAAAGAAAAAGAAAATGGAACAGAAAACTACAATACACTGTTAATAATTCTTTAGAACTACACATGGTAATCGATTGAACAAAAATACTCTTTCACAAAATTGAACCTTCACAAAACCTTACACTCTAAATCAGTTTGCAGGTGCAAATCAATCTTCAGAATTGAGGTAGGAAAAAATACTAAACAAACCAGAATTAATTATAGTATAAGATGATCTAGGCATTGCAGAAGACCAAGACAAATGATACTGATATGAATCACACTCAATTCCTATAGGATAGCATTTAGCATACCTTGTTGCTGACTAGTTCTCTTGTCCCTAGGTAGAACAACCTCAATAATGTTTCCATGTTCTTCAAACAAGGGGCGGATCTGATGTAATAGAAATAATACAGAAGTTAAAGAACGATTTATAGCTATAACACAGTTAATATCCAAAGGTTATATAAGAGTTTAATGGTTCTAAGGAGATTAAACTAACAATTTGAGAGAGAAGGAAAGAACAAAGTCTTGCATGCATGTGCACTTTTCCCACCACGTTCACTCAGTGAGGATGTGCACATATATGCATAATGCAGAGAAAGAGAGCATCTGGAAAATAAAATAAGACGGATGAAACACTATATTACAGTTTTTTCCTAATTCTGCAGAAAAAGTTCAGACACCTTCATCACTCAATACAAATGAAACAACTTACATCTTCTTCAGTTGCTGTTCTTGGAACCGGTGCAACGTAAAGTTTTGCAGGAGTTCCACCATCAATGTGATCTACGGAACATATGATAACAGACAAAAGTATATAGATTCAGCAACCTTAAGAGAAAAAATTAATGTTCCAACTAAAAACTAAAAATAATTTAACATGAATCACGTGCAAAAAAGAATGGAACGGAGCCAAAATTAAAAAGATATGTAAGCAATAGTCAAGAACAACAACATTTTACACAATGTTAGCAATGTTAAATCCTATCTACCCTGGAGAGACGTTAACACCACAATAAAGGAAACTTACTGTTTTTTCATGTCAATGGTAAGCCGTGAAAGAGTTTTTCATGACGATAAATAAACGAAGAAATAGCTGATAGCCGATAATCTTTTTTGACAGATAACACGAGAAAATAAAATGTTTATATACAGAATTCATATAATTTTCTTCATTTCCCTCCATTTTAATGGTCACAATAGAACGGGACTAATTGAGAAATAAATAAATAAGAGAATACCTGTAGCAGCATGAGGAAACCCTCTCTTCCGGCCAGAAAAAGGCGTAGGCTGACCACTAAAGAAATCACCCAGTTCGCCATTCATTTGGTCGAATTGGTGGCGCCGGCGGTGGTGATGATAGTTATCGGAGAAATTAGGTCTGTGATCATCCGAGGCCCAAGGAAAAGAATTGCCAGAATACGAATTAGGGTTCAACTCCTGATGATCACTAAAGCGTTCTCCTCCGTGCCTCTCCATTTTCGAAACCCTAATGCGAGAAATCAAGGTAGAAAAATCAACTAATGAAAGTGCGCGAGGAATATGATAATGGTTGTGGTGAAATTTTTTTTCCCAAATATATTTTTAGTTCTAGTAAAAAAAATTTATATTTGGGCGTTAATTCTTTATTTTTGGATAAAAAATATTTTTTATTTATATATTAAATTTAATATTTTTTATTATAATTTTTTTATCTAAATTATAAAAAATAAATAAATTAGTTTTAAAATAATTTAATATTAATTTATTTTAATTATAATTTTTTATTTAAAATTTAAAAATTTTGAAAAATAAATTAAGGAGAGAAAAATATTCATTAAAAATAATTTCGTTAAGGAAATATAAAATTTAAAAAGAGTGTTTTTTGAAATTTTTTTTAAAAAAATGATAAAATTTATCAAAAAAATTAATTTTATAAAAAAATTAATTATAAAATTAAGTTAAAAATAAAATTATTTAAAAATAAATAATTAACTCCAAATATATATATATTTTTACTGAACTTAAAAATATAATTGGGCAACGCGAAAACGAGCGCCAGAGTTCTCGATAATTTGGTCTTTGTGAGTAGGGGGAAGAATTGTTCTGTGTGGGTTTTATTAGCGTATTCGCGTTCATACAACGCTACGTTAAGTGGGTGAAAATATGACCGTTGGATATGTTAAGTCTACCGGATACAAGACCAGTAGTCAACGTTTGTTAATCCTGGTTAACAAATAATTCATACATAATCTTTCACAATTTAAAAATGTTAAGAGACATCTTGACAAACGGCAGGGATAAAAATGTAATTTCAACAATATTTGGGTAACAAATGAAATTCCGCGAGAAAGAACGTGTTAAAATCTAAAAAGAAATAAAATTAAACGGACTGAGAAACAACCAGCCCTAGCTTCTAGACCTCACTCTTTCACTCTCGTCCGCTCGCCGCTCATTGCTCGCCCCTCTTCAGGTATCAATTTCTTCTTATTCTTCGGTTCCTTTTGTTTTTAGGGAGCAGGTAACTATGGAATTTACGATTTCCTACTTTCACCGATATCATAGTTGTTTATCGTTGATTGAATTTAAATTTAGTCTGCGTTCAACATGCGAGCCATCGACTTCAGTTTTTTCAAAATTAGTCTCAGTTTGAGTTTGGTAGCGTAGATTAGTACAGCTTACTTGCAATTCTTTCGTTTCAATCTAAGGCTTGGATACAATATATTATACATTGATGTATGTTCTGTCTGCTTATAATAATATTGGATTGCTAACGCATTTTGTATTGTGGATTCAATGACTAGTGAAGATATCGCGGCTGTTACCTGCAACATGTAAAACGGTTAAATTTGGATGACTGTTTCATTGCAATGTACTTAAAATTTTAACAATAATTTGATAGGTGTTTTGCATTGTACTTTCAATTTGTTTATATATATATATATATATATATATCTTTCTTCAATTCCATTTATTGGATGTTGATTTATATTGGCAGTGCAGGAGTCATTTTTAGTAGTTAACTTTCTTTTGCATGGCAAAAAGACTGGAGCCAGATGATGATGATGATGATTTCAGTGAACTTTACAAGGAATACACTGGCCCTCCAGGATCCACGGTCACTGGTTCTCAAGATAGGGTAAAACCAAACAAGCGTTCTCATGCAGGTTCCGATGAGGAAGAGGAACCATGTGACCCCAATGCTGTCCCGACGGATTTCACTAGTAGAGAAGCTAAGGTTTGGGAGGCTAAATCAAAAGCTACTGAAAGGAATTGGAAGAAGAGGAAAGAAGAAGAAATGATTTGCAAAATATGTGGAGAATCAGGTCATTTTACTCAGGTATTGTGTGATTTCCTGCAAATGACTTGTTATACATTACAAGATTTTTCAAATTGCCTTCATGCAAAGCTATGAGTATAGATATATACCTGTATTGGAATAGCTTTATTTGCAAGTTATTGATCATTTGGATTTTGTTTTGCTGACATGATAGACCATAGCATTTTCTAGATTCTTAAGATTTGTACAATTCTTGTTTTACCTTCCTAGCTTCCTTACTGCTTTAGTACCTGTTTCAATCTAGCCTGTTACAGGCCAACTTGGGCCAACTTGGACCTGAGTTAAGCATTGAGATGGGTGGCTGACCTGCAGGTTGATTACTTTGTTTTAGTGAGCCATAATGCTACTGAGGTCTTTTCTGTATTATGTTCTTTTTGTACCGATCTGCTATAACCAAATATGGATCCCCATCCCTCCACCGCATCCCAATTTTGATGTTAAACTCTGTGTATCAAATAATGACAGACCCATGTAAAAGCACATGCTTGGCTGCTTGCTGTCAGAATGATGTTGGTGGAGGTCATGGGAGGTCATTTTCATTTTTTTACAATGATTTCTTTTTGAATTTTTTTTTCTTTCTTTTGGGTTATGTATCCCATGCCACCTGATGGTACATATATAGGGATGCCCTTCTACTCTTGGAGCAAATCGCAAGTCACAAGATTTCTTTGAAAGGGTACCTGCCAGAGATAAGCATGTGAAAGCACTTTTTACAGAGAAAGTGATACAGAGGATTGAAAAGGATATCGGTTGCAAAATCAAAATGGAGGAAAAATTTATTATTGTCAGTGGAAAGGATAGGTTAATTTTGGCAAAGGGTGTGGATGCAGTGCACAAAGTTATTAAGGAGGAGGGTGATCAGAGGGGTTCATCTAGTTCTCACAGAAGCAGATCTAGGTCGCCAGAGCGAAGTCCTGTTGGCCCACAGTTACGACGCTCTGGATCCCAAAGGTCCCATCCGGGTTCACATAATGCATCGCAATTTCACCAGTGTTTTGGTAGGCAGGATAAGGCTGTGGAAGACCGTGTCCGTGAAGATATCCAGAAATTTCCAAGGGGTTCTCCACAAGGTAGGGATAGCATAGGATATCTTTACGGCATCCATAGAAAGCCGGTAATTCCATACTCGTAGCTTGTGTTAGGTCCCTAGCAATGTTTTATATGACTTATAACAATTGTTTCCTTAATGTAAGTTCTTAATGATTGTGCTTGTTGCTTATCGTTTGTTTGCAGCAAGAGGTAAGTCTTATGTTCAAGCATTATGTGTCCGAATCTGAAGTAACTTTCTTGAGCGGGTTTGAATTGATCGGATTGTCTCCAAACGAAATTGTTTACTGAAAGCATATTTGGATTGCAACGGATAGGTTCACTATGTGAATATAAGATAGTATGTCTAGTTAAAGATACCATCTATGTTAGCATCTCGAATCAAGTGCTTAACATACTCTTCATTTCATGAAGCTTATGGTAACAACGGAGCTAGAGGTCGTTCAAGCCATTCTAAATCTCCCGCTCATCTCCCTTATGCTGGCAACTCGTACAATTCATACGATGGTCATAGTCACGGCATGGGTGGTTACAGAAATGATGGATGGGATAGCGAGAGACGGGGATCTGATATGCAATCAGGCCGTCAGTTTGAATACCCGGCATTTCCTCAGACACTAGAAGATTTAGAGTTGGAGTATAAGAGGGAAGCTATGGAACTTGGAGGAATTCATGATAAGGAAGAAGATGAAGAGAACTACAAGCATCGTGAGGTATGTGTTCTATCTTGCTATGGCAGTCCATTGCTTAATTGAACATTTTTGCTCTTTTTTGATGTATTTTTAAATAGTTGGATAATTTTGGGTCAAAATTCGCTCATGATTAAAGGATTCCTTTTGACACAAGCTGAGTAAAGTTCTGGTTGTATGTGTTATTTTTTCAGTTTTTGTTCTCTTTTGCTCGAGGTACAGAATATTTTTAGCTTTTTTTATTCAAAGAATGGACGCACAATCACTATGAAGTGAGTTACTCCTTGCATAGTTTTTTCCCAGAAGCATTTAGCTGATTTAGGTCATCTGACTCTGTCCCCCTACACCCTTTCCACTTCGAAATTTATTTGCACCATTTTAACTGAGGGCTCTTATCTTAGAAAGTTGCGTCCTAGTTGGATATGGCCAAGCTGATTTATTCAGTGTGAATGAACAATTGTCTGTAATAAAATATTGTGTTTTCCTGACAAAGATAAGATTTCATATTAGGAACTGTTTTTAGATCCTCTGCATTTGTGAAGAACAAAATCTTAAGCCCCCTGCTGTCCGCTATTCTGAGTAGGATTTTGAATATCTTACTTATGCTGTTTTGGATTTCAGACCATCAGGGAGATGAGAGAGACTTACATGAAGAAACTGACTAAGGTAAGGGGCATGCATGCGAAACAGTGGGAGGAGTTTCTTCAACTTGATGCCCAAAGGTGTCAGTATCAAGCACGAGAGCAAATGTCTGCCTCCGGTTTTGGTGGTTACAAACAGCATAACTATTCTAGCTATGATGGCTCTTCAACCAATCCTCACTATGCTGGAGCCAGTTTACCTATGGATTCAAGGGGCAGGTACCCAAACCCTGTGGAAAATTATCCTTCAAGGCCTCATGACACTTATGGTGGGTTTCAACGTCAAAGGCGTGAAGAATTTGGGAAAGCTTACAGTCGATACTAAATTGGTATACCTGAATCTGGTGCGGTGAGTTGTATTATTCTTTAATTAGATAAAGGAAACATTCAGTTGTTGCCATTTTTATTTCATTTCTCCCACCGATTCTTGATAGTCCATAATCTCCTTATTCTAAAATCTATGTAAAGTTTGCAAATGCCCAAGACATGGTTCTTGGTGGTTGTTATGAGTATTTCTTGAAATTGCTGTATTGTTCATTCACAACTCCTGGGATGCTGAAGAATTTTAAGAACTTTAATTCGATAGGTTTTTAGTCGGGTACCACTGATGGATACTGGAGGTGTTTGCAGGTATTACATGATTTTTTCGTCTGCAGTACTTAAAATTTGACTTCAAAATTTTCAGGGTTCATGAATCACAATCTTGGTTGATGTAGGAGTAATGCACAGGGAGCCTCATATCCGTGTAAGTATGTTGTTCAGAAGGGAACAATGGGACACGTTGAATACAGTTTGTTCCATCCTAGTTTGGTGGTACAGTATTGTTCCAAACTTTGTTGTAAGGATTTGAGGTGCTGCTTTGGTTAGAGCTTGTGGCATTAGGAATGCTAACTCCTGAATAGTTGATAATTTGCTTGTACCTGACAACCTTTTCAGGTTAAAGTAGAAGTTTTTTTTTAATCTTTTATTGTGATTATATTTTTTTTTTCTGTTGGTCTGCTCAATCATTCTATGTGCCAACTGTCCAGCGTTGGGTGCAAAAGTGGGTTGTATTTTTCTCTGTGCCAATTTTAGCGTGCTCTTGAAAATCTCTTGAAATGGCTGGTCTTTACTCTAGCATATGATTGTATTAAAATCGGATGTCGAGCTAATAGCTTTACATTTTTCCTATCTTATAAATGCAAAACCTTATGGCCTTCCCAATTCTTCGAATTATAAATCATGGACAATCAGGAAATAGGGATCCTGGTTGGTGCAGCTTAGCATGTGGAAACCAAATGATATTTGACTGAATAATTTGGAATCAAGGGTTTTTGTTATGGATCAGTTTAAGTTTGCATGTGTTGATGCGCATGTTTCTTATAAGATTGGCAAGAAGCTTCTCGAGTTGAATTTACTGAATTATGACTCAATATCTAATTTCAATCAGAAGAACCTGGCGAGTGTATGCTTAAAAGTCACTGTTTGAGAGTCTGAGAAAAGAAGAGCACAAGTGTATTGTGTGAATTATGAAACCCCTTGTCAATGCCATTTCTTCTCGTTTTAAGCGCGTAACTGTTAAACAGTCGTTTGAATTTATGGTATGCGATGACTGCTACATTGCAGCTCTGCGTTGATACAAAGTGCATCATTCTTGAACTTTTCTTCATTGACTACATTCCTCAATCGCTCAAGGATTTCCTTGGAAACCCTAACATTACTTTTGTTGGGGTTGAGGTTGAACGAGATGTGACAAAGCTAAGGAATGAGTATGGTCTTCACTGTACCAACATTTCTGATGTTCGAGACGAAACTCTGAAACGCTGGCCATTTATGTTCTACAGAAAGCCTGGATTGAAAGATGTTGCTAATCGGGTTGTCGGGCTTCACATGCAGAAAGCTAAACATGTTTGCCAGAGTGACTGGGAGTCTAGGAATCTTGATGACATGCAGGTCGAATATGCTTCTTTCGAAATTGGTCACAAGCTTCTCAAGGAGACGTAATTGGTGATGGTGAACTTGTCTTTTTTTGTTAAATTATCGGATTGATTGAATAGTTTGCGTTCTGGGTCACATTTTGGTTATTGTCTTTATTGTAATCTAATTTGCTACATTCTCGGGCATACTTATTTTTTGTGGTCTATAATTATCTCAAGGCCTGTGCTTGTGACTTTCTTGATCGAATATAATTATGTTTTCCTTCTATTAAGAGTTCAGTTTGGTACTTATCTTGAACCCCACATATTGCATAGGATTCTTTTTGTTATGGAGTTCTTCTATTTCTTCGTTGAATAATCCGAGAACTATATATTCCACGAGAACATACGACTAGAGTAACATGTACTACGTTTGTCATTTTCGAAGACCAGTTGTAATGCTGATTGATATGGTTTACTCTTCAATTCATTGGTAGCAACTAGCTGATTTAGGCATATCCAAAACCTTAAGATCTATCTCTTCTCCAGCGTTGATTAAAACAGACACTATGATTGAGAATATCCTTTGTCCTTAATTCCAAAATCTAACGTCTACCTAATCCAATCATTTTCAAGAACTGTTACCGCAATTTCCTCCTAATTATGCTTTACAGAACATAACATAGTGTTTTAATTTTTTATTTTCATGCAATGGACAAACATTCCTTGGAAACATGTTCGCACATACTGTTCGAAATAATTTAATAATCTCCTACTGAAGCCTGCAACAATACTATATAAATTGTTCTGTTATGGGTTTGGTTTGGTAAATGCCCCCAACGTTTGGGCATCTATACATGAACAAAGAGGCAGGCCGGCCACTCTTAAAAGAAAAGGTTCATAAAATAAAATATTGTTTTGTCAAACTCCTCCACTGGAGCTTTAAAAAAATTTCTATGGAAACCTTGACACGTCTTTGTTATTACTGGCTACTACAGGTTGCCGTCCCTGGACAAGCTGACATGTTCAAACTCTGTTTACTCTAGTAAAGATTGGCGACACTAGAGACAAAACCAAGTTACCGTTCAGTTTCGATGCTTATGACATTATTCTCGTCTTACTAAGAACAATCAATTCAGGTTGAAGCTCTAAATTGAGGTTAAACATATTCAAACCCAACGCTTAATTTGTTTTCTTTCAATGTTGTCGTAGCTACCGATTTTAAGGGTCTATTTGCTTTACTACCGGTGCGTTCAGTTTTTTTGCCTTTTGATTTTCTTGTGGAAATTATGCATTTATTTTACTTGTTCTTGGCATGTTCTTAGTCGAGTTTTTAGATTGGCGGCAGTCTGAGGTTGTTGTTTTAGAGTTCGGTTTTTGTTTTGTTTAATCTAATTTTAAAGCTGCAATTTTATGGTTTCTGGTTTATTTGTATGTTTTCAGTCGTTCCGTATTTTCTGGTTCTGTTTGTGTTAAGATAAAACATTTCTCATGTGGTATTATTTTCTGCTGCAATTTATCGAAGTGCAGGATTTGGTTGATTGCTTGGAGTTTGAAGATTGAGATGTCAACAAGGGTTCATGCTTTATTGTGGGTTTGGTCTTCAACTGTTGAAAATTCAAGGACATGGGATATGATTGAGAGTTAAGGGGACAAAAGTACTTGTTTTTATCAATTATTGATTTGAATGCTGCCAAAAATTTGTGAGTTGATATCAATTTTGTTTATGTAATCTGAGAATCTGGAGTTTGCAGTTATTGGTAATTTGTTCATTCAATCAGACTTTAATTGAAAAAGAGTTATCTTCATTTAGCTTGAAGCCCTTGTTTACGTACTTGCCATTGTCTTGGATTAGATTGTTATGTATTTATCAAAGTAAAAGTGGGAGAGAGGTATTAAACCGAATTATTTGAATGGATCATTTGGCTTCGAGAGAAAGAGAGCTTGAAGTAGATCTTGAAAGTGGTGGGACAACCAGTGAGGAGGATGGAACCAATGATCAGGTTTCAGCAAATACACAAACGAACAGAATATTCAATTGGGTTTGGACTGCTCATTTTGGTGTTGACTGTTCAGTCAACGGTAAATGTGGCATGAACTTGAATAGCAATTCACCAAAGTTTGGTGAAGCTGTGAATGAGAATGCAGAGTTCTTGTTAGACAAGAATTCAGAAGATGAGAGTAAAGAAAATGTGGCCCCTTCGGAGAAGAAGAGTGGGGAAGGGAATTGTAAGAAAGCCAACTCTAGAAAACCTACCAAACCACCACGGCCTCCTAAAGGTCCATCACTGGATGCTGCAGACCAGAAGTTAGTGAGGGAGATTGCCGAGCTTGCCATGAGAAAGCGGGCCAGGATTGAAAGAATTAAAGCATTGAAGAAAATGAAAGCAGCAAAGGCATCAAATTCCTACATTATTCTATCTGCCATGATCATCACACTTCTCTTCTGTCTCATCATTATCTTTCAAGGTATTGTGGCATCTATGAGTTTGATTGGTTGCTATCCTATCTTTTGTTCTCTGTTGTTCAGTTTGCCTATACGCTATATTTGATTCTTAGACACAACGTCCTAAATAGATCCTTAATAACGACTTACAATTGGTTCTCCAATTTAGAATCAACTATTTTCGTATTTGTAGTAGTGTGCTTAAAATATGTTGTGAAATGTTTAGCTTTTATTGAGAGTGAAATTGTATGAGTTAAACTAAATTGTCAATTGTTTCAAAATTCTACAGTCAATTTTCAAGTTTTTGAGTTCTCACATATGACACTGTACATCCCTCTCCATGGCACAATTCCATTTTGTAGTTCCTTCAACAACAAATCCTTTATGTTGGGGTTCTGAGAATGTAACTTGATGCAAAGTTCACATTTCACCTAGTTGCCTCATTAAGAACTTCTGCAGCAAATCATGATTTTGTCACTTCACTTCTTGCACTTTGTGAACTCAGTACTTGACTGTCTACACTTAAGCTTAACATGGTGTAGGTTGTTGTTCTTCTTTAAAAAGAAAAAAGCTTTAACACTTTTGAACATTTTATGTATTAAAATATATGTTCTTTGGAACATATTGAGGGAGTGCATTTACAAGACATCAAACATCTTTTGATACGATGCAACTTTTACATGAAACTGAATTATCTATATTTTGGGTTGCATAAATGATAATTTATTGATTTTTATAAATACTTGGTTGTTGAACAGGTTAAGTGGACAAAATTTTTAGTTAAGGATCATCTTATTATGGATTTTGGCTTAAATGCTCAGCAACATACTTTGATCCTTTTATCTTTGAGGATATTGCACTTTTAGGTCCCAGTTATGCTTCCCCTGATATTAGGCTTCTTGGTTTCTACCAAGCTCTCTATGCCTTTACAGGCTATGAAAGATGAAAATAAAATTCTTGAACTTCTGCAGTATGTAGAAAAATGAAGTTGGGTTGTCTCTTCAGGACAAGTTCTATTGCTTGCAGGGTGATACCAGTATTTCAATTGTCCATAATCTCTGTATTTGTATGTGTGTCTGTGCTTGTGCACTAAATTCCTGTGCTCATCTTTACATTGTGGAAACTTTGATGGCAGGGTTACACTCCAGAAGCAGTGGAAGTATGAGCATGCATGGGTCTCCTGCACCAGCAGTCACTGAAAGTGAAAGTCTGATTTCTATTCAGTTTTACAAGAGCTTCTCTGCCCATGGAAGCGATGGCCCTGGTTCGGGGTCTGTTAAGTGCGTACAACTTTTTCCCTTTTTTCTTTTTGCATATCTTGTGAAAGATTTATATCCCTCTCAAATATCTTTCTATGTTTCATGGTGATGCAGTTTGGCGAAAGAGCAGGTTTCCAGTTCAAATTCTGAGGAAGAACAAAATAAAGCTGCAAGATAAAGTGTGCAAAATGATTGAACATGGTAATTACTCATGCTTGCCGCATTATGGCAGTTCATTAGATGAAGTTTTGTTCCCTTGCAAACTGATGCTGCACCCTTCCTGACCATTATGATTTCCTGTATATATGTACAGACCACCAATCTGTGGCAGATATCCGTTAGATTAGGTTGCATTAAGATTTTGTTAATGGATTTTGAATGTGAAATGAATCTGTTATTTGTTGCATCTTCATGGTGCTTGATGAGCTCTCCTTTTTTTTTTTTTCTAACTTCTTCCTTTAGGACCTCCAGTAAATACTCCGCTTTGATGAAAATTGCTTTTTTTTCAAATAGCTTGATTACACATCAATAAACACAAAATCTTATAGATCTCAAATAGGCCCCCAGCAAAAGTATGATCGATGTTATAGCCATGAAGAACCGTTGCTCGGGACAATCTAATGATGAAAATAAGATTAGCACACAAAAATGAATACATTAAACCCCCGCCAACATTCAGCAAAGCTCTAGCTCACAACGGCTTAAGATTCAGATGATACTACATAAATTGTGAGAGATTCCGCGATAAGGGCTCAATGCTTAATGCACACATCAATATCACCACCAGAAGAAAGAAGATTAGAAACAAAGAGACAAAAACTGTAAAAGCTTCCTCAGAATCAGAAATGAGCACGTGCTCAACTCAACGGAGTAAGAATGCTGCATCCCGAAGATAATATGACGGAATTAGTTCCTATATCACGCACAATTTCAGGCCTCCATACCTCTTCTGTGTTTTGAGCAGTCCATGTCACGCTTTTCTTACTCGCTTGAGCTGTAACTATAATACCGGGCTTGTTTGCTCATAAACCCCAGACTCCGTTAATATGGTGCCGGCTTAATCTATATAATATATCTGGGAGTAATATGGAATTGCGAGCCATGCATGCTACATTCAAATACATTAACGGGATATTGCTTTAACTTGCCCATCCTGCACACACACGCCGGTTCTCGGGCAATGAGGGACTCGCTTTCTTTTTGCTGCATTTATTGTAATAATAAGAAAAAAAAAACTACATGAATAAAGTGATCAGATCTTGCAATTTCAATTCGGAAATTCTCAATCACGAATTTCTATATGTTCACAAACCCTGTTGGTTTGAACTTGTCTGGTATCCATGCATGTCCTTAATTGTGGGTCATATAAAGCTACGATCTTTTTGAATTTTGATTCACAATATTGGATAAACAATGGGAATATGCCATCCTTATTTGAATGGTCCAATCCATTACCGTGCCCTTTTTCAGTCACATCCTCAATAGAACCACATCCTTCAAGATTTATGGAAGTAGACCAATCTTTACAGCAATAAAGGATTCAATTTGGAGGTCCATATGGTCTTCTTTCTCAGTTTAATTCTAACATGCATGCATACGCAACCCACATTAGACTTCTTCCGGGCGGGGGTGGAGGTCAATACAAAAGCATGGTCGGCTAAGTCAATTTGGCTCTAATTTATTATTTCTATTGAAAAAGTCTATCTATCGTTTGACATTTATAATTTGTAAAGGTTATATATAGCTAGAACAACTCAATCGGTGAACAAATGTCCTTAAATTAACAATTATGTATATAGTATCTAGCAATCCAAAACCCTGTCTCTTGTTTTCACCTCGTATCATCTCTCAGTTAATTACTATAAATGCATGAGAAAAACAAAATGAATCAAATTTAATGCATAACACATGCAAGGCCGCAAAGTGTAAACGTATACGCGGTTTGCCCTTCAAAACAAGCGGCCAAAGGTTGACAATCAATTTAATGTCTTAAGATTGTCGACTGATACAATTGCTTAGTTGCTTTGCTTATCCAAAACCTAGCCCACCTTGTGCATTTACTTTTTCTCTTTTCCAATTGTAACTTGCATCAATCTCCTATGCTATGGCCTATGGGCCTCCATTGGTTTATTAATCTGGAACCAAGACTGCTGAGCTGCGTGGACCACTGATCGTTTAATGGATACATTTGGTGCATGGTTGACTAATCACTTATTTATTTATATTTTATATCACGAGGGAAGATCCAATTAATCAAGCTTTAAAACCTAACCCTAGCTTTCTTTTGTTAGTGCACCATGTATGTTATGTGACCCTATTGATTTATTTTATTTTATTTTTAAATAGAGAGATTAATTAATATGTTCCCTCCAAGTGACACTTAATTTTTAAATTTTAGAATTGTATTCAACTAAAAACTTGAGTTAAATCAACAATCTTAGTCTTTAAATTAGTACTTAAAATATAAATGGTCTTATAAATTAATTATTAATCATAGTTTAAGCAATTTCGTTATGATATAATATAAATTGTGGACTAGTTATTTTGTTACTTTTGGACCACTGAATATTCTTATGGTATTTGTGGCACTCAATTTTATATTACGATATTCCCTATTCATAAATTAACTCATCGATCACTTAACGAAAATGAGTTCTTGCATTTGGAATTCCCCCTAAATTTCCACTGCCAAACTTTGTTAATTTGCATTCGGAATTCCATGCTTAAGCATAAGTAAAGATAATATGTCGTTTATATTCGACAGTCACCATCGCACAGCTTCGATAATCCATAACACTGTCGTCATGAAACTGAAATGAACAGGAATACTTCCATTTTGCTTAAGAGGAAGTACCAGAGCCGCTGTGATGGCAGTACAATAGTGTAGGCCTGTACATTGCCAACTGTTGAGGCAACTTTAGGTTTAGTATTTGCAACTAAATCCCTAATAGATTTCGTGATGAAAATTAACTGTCGCACCTTGACAGTTATACACTCTGAAACCATTGACCAATATAGAAGGAAACTACTTTGGTGGAAACAGTCAAAGGCTTTCTGTTATTATTGAGTTGCAGTGTTCACTTTGGTATGTTTGACTCTCTCTTTCTGAAAAGTCCCAACGCGTGGACTTCAATTAATAACCGTGTGTTTCTTACTCTTGAACTATTGAATACCTGAAGTAGAAATTGCATGGAAGTACCGGGCTCACCGCAAGCTGGCTTCTGAAGTTAGCACAGGAGATGGCATGCTTGTGATAATTGTGAAGGTTTAGGGGCATTCTTCAACATACATTCTATAAATGGGGCATAAGGTTCAATCTACATTCCATATCGTGTTACTCCAAACAGACAAAGGCAAAGGCTAAAAAATGTATTCTACGAAGTTTTCTTATTTCAAAACCCTTTTCTTCTCTTTCTGTCGTATTCTCTTCAGGCAGTTTAGGAATCCAAAAGCTCTCCACAGAACTGTCAGTAACATTCATGCAATCCATAGTAAATATCAAAAGTACACTTCTCTTGTTCATAGATCAGACCTATCGGACCAAACTTTGATCTTCAATGTCGAAGGAGTTTTATTGAAATCTTCTTCTCTGTTTCCTTATTTCATGCTTGTAGCCTTTGAGGCCGGAGGTCTCTTAAGGGCCTTTGTGCTATTCTTTTTATATCCATTTATCTGTTTTGTTGGTGAAGAGACGGGATTGAAGATAATGGTCATGGTTTGCTTCTTCGGAATCAAAAAACACAATTTCAGAGTTGGAAGTGCTGTTCTGCCAAAGTTCTTCTTGGAGAATGTCGGATTGGAAATATTTGAGGTTTTGAAGAGAGGAGGCAAAAGGGTGGCTGTGAGTAATATGCCTCAAGTAATGATTGACAGTTTCTTAATAGATTATTTAGAGATTGATCATGTAGTCGGAAGAGAACTAAAGGTTTTCTGTGGGTATTTTGTTGGAGTCATGGAAGAGAGAAAGCAGGACATGCCTGTTTTACAGGACATTTTTGGAGAGAAAAAGGACAGTGCCCTTATCGGCATTAGTCGGTTGAACAAGTCTCTTAACCATAAGTTGTTCCTTCAGTGTAAGGTGAGCGTTTTCTTTTTTCATTTTTCCATTCTTTTTTTTGGTCCTTTTGTCGCTGTTTTGAAATCCACTTTCACTTTCAAGTCTCAATTTTAACGCTGTTTTTCTGCCATTGCTGCAACAGGAGATTTACTTGGTGAGAAGCAGTGACAAGAGGAGTTGGCAACACCTACCAAGAGAAAAATATCCAAAACCACTCATTTTCCATGACGGTAGATTGGCTTTCAGACCAGCCCTGTTAGATTCTCTGGTCATGTTCATATGGGTTCCATTTGGTCTCACTCTCGCTATCATCAGAGCCGTTATTGCTTTAACTCTTCCCCACAAGATTTCCATCCCCACATTGTCATTCTCTGGACTGCTCCTCACAGTAACCAAACCAAAAACTTCCCATTCATTTCCCAACTCAAAGGAATGTAAAAAGCCCGAACGCCTCCTTTATGTTTGCAACCATAGAACATTACTAGATCCTCTTTACCTATCTTTTGCATTAAAGGAAAATCTAACTGCAGTTACCTACAGTTTAAGCAGAATGTCAGAGCTATTAGCACCGATTAAAACAGTCCGATTAACGAGAAACAGGGAGCAAGATGCTAAGATGATGGAAGGATTATTAAATCAAGGAGACCTAGTAATTTGCCCAGAAGGGACCACATGTAGAGAAGCATATCTCTTAAGATTTAGCCCCTTGTTCGCAGAAATGAGCGATAACATAATTCCTGTGGCTAGTAACACCCATGTTACCATGTTCTACGGTACAACTGCAGGCGGGCTCAAGTGCTTGGACCCACTGTTCTTCCTCTTGAATCCATCACCAAGCTACACCATGCAGTTGCTTCAGGGAGTATCTGGACTATCCACGTGCCATAATGGTGAAAAATCAAGATATGATGTGGCCAATTATGTGCAAAGTGAGCTTGGCAAGGCATTAGATTTTGAATGTACTAAGCTTACAAGGAGAGATAAGTACCAGATTTTAGCAGGGAACGACGGCATAGCTTGCACCAATAGCAAATCCTAGCTAGATCCATAACGCGCCAACCAAATCTTACAGAGCTTGAAAGCTATCATACGTTATGTTCACGTGTATTACTACATAATTTTGGTGTTTACGTGATTGTGGTAAGAGTAAGATTTTCTGTTTTTTTCTTTCAGGTAATTAGGCTAATAGATTATACAGTCTTCCCCCATTTTTTTTCCTTCATTGGTCTAGTGTTATAAGTTGTATACAAGTAGAATGTTTTGTATACTTACAATTTTTTTTTTTTTTTAATTTGTCAATCTGTAATCATACTGATCTATACGTGTTTAAAGACAGACTGTATATTAGTTTATTTATACTTCAATTAATCCAACTTTTTTATTTTTATTGAAGAGAATATGATATCAGCAGTGCATGTTAAAGATAACTCGGTGTGTAAAATTCACAGAGTCATTTAGCTAATTAATAAATTCAATATCTGCAACTATGAAACGCGTACTAGAAGTTGAAGGGTTCCGAATGAATGAACGTATTTAATGAAGGAGGGGCCTGTATTGAGTCGTCTGTCATAAAGACATTACTTTGAAAGTAATGCAAGTGTTTCCTCCCAAATTAATAAGCAGCGAAAAACGCTGATTCATTGTCCTGGATAACTCAATTGATTTTCAATTTAAACTTCTAATCATAAGGTTTTATGTATAGTTCACGACAGGTGGACACTGGATTTTGTAGAAAAATCAAATGAGACTTGCTAATATTGACTGTAATAAATGTGTTTATTTGACCATACGCTGTACTAGTACACATTTGGTTTCCGATCTCTACGTAATAATTGCTCGTCATTTTGCCCATCTTGTTTATGATTTGTGATTGTGGCGGCCAACTAGTTTATATATTCAGTGTTCATAGAACAGATCCATGCTTTCATTAAACGAATTATATGTCATAAGATAATGTTGATTTTCAAGAACTATTGCCAAATTGCACCCACATGCACGTGCACGATGATAATTTCTTAAGCTTGGATTAGATATCATCATTGTTTTTTTAAAAAATTACGATCTTCTGTGCCGGGAAGTAACCTTTGGCAGCAAGTTTGACTGTTTGAGAAGCTCAACTTGTGTTTTGGTTCAGTTTTGGAATCTCCTTGCAGGTAGAGAAAGAGCTCCACGAAAGTTTGCGCCAACTAGTTATAAAATGGTAAATTTGTGCGTGGCAGTCATACTCGTACATCGATTATTTTCCTTACTGTTAGGTTTAAATTCACCAGCCTTGCCATTTGAATTACCTGAAATTTGTACCTAATGTTTAAATTTCATGAAACGCAATCTTATTCATTGCCTTCGTACTCTTATGTAAGGATTTAAACAGTTTTTTTAAAGCCTTGGCCGCAGGTTGTTCGATGATATAATTGCTACTTTATGTGCTACCATTCATAGCTTGCCCATATGAACATGTATATCAATCATTTTCTAGTTTCTTAAATATTCCGTCACCAAGCAAGTTTCGGACAATGGACCTTTTCCTGTGCCAACTGCCAACTACGCTAATAATTAGAATAATCATATCCCAGTTTGCACAAATGTTGTGAGATATGCCGACTCAACATTCCAGTGCTCAGCATTTATATATAACGACAAACAGAGATTATAAAATTTCCCTTTTGGCAACCTGAGGACCATCAAAATTTGTCATGGCCATATATATATATATATATATATA
>JAXCLQ010000001.1:19454390-19465064 GCA_035584115.1 Cedrela odorata | reverse complement strand
ACAGTATTCATGACCGCGCTAAGCATTGTAGATATTGTTACGTCGGATTCTCAACGAAGAGTTTATCAACATCTCTTTGGTGATTGCATTGGAGCTTAATGTTAATCGTGCGATTGAGATTGGCTGGTGCAGGCGTAGACATGTGGCGGCAAACCCACAAATGCCGAATTAGAACTCTGAGTCTAACACGCGCATGGTACGCAGGCGCGGGCGCAGCTCCTCCCTTGGCGTCTAAATAATGTAATGAGCTATTACCAGCATAAAAGGCGACGTCTCTGTAGACTTAAGAAATTGTATATATTTTGTCTGTAACATCCAAAATGATAACAGAGAATTTAATACAATTAACTAACTTGCTCCCCTAGTTATTACCCGTGCATTTAAATAACAGGTGCTTTGATTTTCCCTTGTATCAGGAAATGTAAGGCTTGTACTGTATCTTTCTTTACTATTATAACTGTAGTGATACATGTGCTTAAATTAAATTTCAGTATATTTTTAATTATCAAATCAAAAGTATATAACTCCCTTTTCATATACCTTTCAAATAAACCAACAAAAAGAAAGAACCATTCATCTTTAATTTCTCTGTTTGCGAGCTTGCTCATCCACCATTGCTCAGTCACACGATATTTATACATCAACATTAAGCAAAATGCTGTAAAACCAGAACAATTGTTTCTACTTCAAAGCTTTTATTATTTAGGTGAAGCCAGAGGAGAAAACCAAAAGTTGCATCGGGCTAATTTTCTTAGTTATCATCAGCGTAGTCCAGCGGCTAATTTTTCATAGAGTTGATCAATTTCCACCTGAACAATGTCAGATAAGATGTGAATTCCTTAGCAGACTGTTAAAGAGTAGGATAACATTAACATTACTTGAAATAGAAATTGGAGAAAAGAGAGTGACTCTTGTTACCTGATAATACTTGAGCAATTTGTTTCTTTTCTTCTTTAATGTGGCAGTCACTAAATCTCTTTCCATGTCAAAGGGGCTGGGATCCAAAATGAATCCTTTGATATATTCAAAACCCCTCAGCTGGTTGTATACCAACAAAAAGAGAAAACACACAAAAGAAAGAATCAATAAAAATCTCAGCAGATTGAAGAATGGAAGATGGATTTTAAAAAGACTATATCTTGCTGGTAGGATTCATCACGGTGGTGGTGTAACAATTTTAGGTGATAGCGGTGGTTTATGCTGGTAGCAGTTAAATTGTGTACATGTGTGTTCAGTTTTCTATCTTTGAATTTGTGTGCTTGCATGCACACACATGTGAATATTAGTAAGAAAGATTCAGAAACGAGCAAGATATTGGAGCAATAGATGATCGCATGTAAAAAGAATGCAAACAAATCTCTGAAGCTAGAGAGATGAGCTAGTGTTCCAATTAGAAAATCTTACCTTCTTTTTCTCACCTGCACTCTTTAGCTCTGATAGGACATAACTCTGTAGCTGATCAAGGGCACAAAGTTCGGAGAATGAACCGGTATGACCATTTGAGTATGCCCACTTTTTGGTTTCTTCTTCATGTGGCACCACTACTGCAACTAACATTGACTTGAAGCTGTTCCCATAGATCCAGATCTTAAAGAGAAAAAAGAAAAAAATAAGAATAAGAATAAACTTTCAATAAAAGATCAGTGACGCATTTCATTTTCTATGAAATCAACTAAGAACTATTAAGAAATGCTCACATCTTCAACTATAGGAGTGATGCTGTAAACATTTTCCAAATACTCAAGAGCCACATACTCTCCCTGGGATAGTTTTATGAGATTCTTCTTTCTATCAATAATCTTAACAACTCCGTTGGGAAATATTTGCCCTATGTCTCCTAAGAATGCCAGATAATGATAAAATCAGAACAGAATATCAGTATTGAAGCATTCAGATTGACAAAACATGGTGTGCTGATCAACCTGTATGAAACCACCCATCTATCAAGGATTCTTTTGTGAGTTCGGGATTTTTGTAATACCCAGAAAAAAGAGTCTTGCCTCTCACACATATCTCACCACAAGGAGGATCATCAAGGGGACTGTAGCCCATCTCTGGGACCTCCTCCAGACGCATCTCACTGTATACAGCTACTGGACCGACAGCACCAACCATACACATTTCGTCCGGAAAGCCAACAGTGGTTGGGCCACAAGTTTCTGTCAAACCTGGATGAGCCACAATGCAATATAAAAGAAAGTTTTATGTAGGAACAACTCTTGAACTAGAGAACAATTCAACTCTGAGAACACAACTGAATATGATATGTTTCTAGGTCATACTTCGAGGAAGGAGGATTTGTGTATATTTTGGTGAAATGTAGTAAAAAGAAGCCTCCACTAAAACTAGAAAAAATTTATGGTAGTTTATTTTAGCAATAAAAGGTTTATGAAGTCCTCAGACATAGTCTGAAATAACATATCAACCATAGAAATACTCAAACTGTAATGGAGTGACAAATTCTATTATCATTATTGAATAAAAAAGAAAGGCTATACCGAGTGCCCCTTGTAAACTATTTTAGCTCACAAATACCCTCCATGTCCTCCCATATCTTATGGGTCCTAGATGGCCTATAGTTCAATCTTTACTGCTATTGGCATAGATCCTTACCATAGCCTTGGATTAAAAAGGCACAGCAGGTAACTCGTAAGAATTCTTCCACCTCAACGCTCAAGGGTGCACCACCGCATATTACTAGTCGAAGGCGACCACCTAACCTGGCTTTAACCTGATGAAAAAGAAAAGACATACAGATAGTTGAAGGAAGTTCTTGTGAAAGCTTAAAAAATTCAAGTCAATAATGCAGGGGAGGGTTGGTCCATGTTATGGAAGTGATCTCAAGTGTTCTGAAGCCAAGGACTCTGGTATTAGAGAGAATAAATCCTATAGCTGTTTTCAGCTGATGCAGACAAACGCAACCTCTGGTCTAGAATAAACCAGTTGAATTAATGTTGGAAGCTGAAACTGGCATTGAGTTTGTGATAAAAAGTAATCCCTGCACGACAACTCTAAACAGATTCTCAATTTTTAAAGAAATGGACAATGGAAAGGGTTTAAATACACTACCTTCCTGAAGGCTAACAGATCAGCTAGTGGTGATGCTTCTTTCTGTTTATACCCCATATTCATCCAAGAGAGTTTGCTGCACATCAATATAGCAGGCATCAGCATCGCAAGTGTGCTGAGATGGGATAAAGGTGTAGTTTTTCAATAATATTCAAGAGACAGAAAGGGAATTTTTGTGACTTGAAGGAACATTATGAACTAGATGGAAGAGCATCTTACTATTTGTACAGGACATCAAAAATTCGCCTCCTCAAAGGTCCAAGTTCTTCTACTGCTTTCTTTATACCTGAAACAAAGGAAAACCTTAATTTAGTTAGTTGGTTTGTCCGAATTCAAAATCAATGAATTAACAGGGTTTTCTAATGAACCAACGAGCGGCAAAACTTCCCTGCCTTCATGAATCTTTTCTAATACTCGAGGCACACCCACCAGAAGTGTCGGCTTCAATTCCATCATATCATCCCTCAATGCATTCAAATCCTAGAGTAAGAAAAAAAACTGAATGTTGAGCAAAATAATGATTTAAGGAACATATTAGCATGAAGTGTTGAAAAACATAAGTGTGGCCATAAGTGATGAGAAAACTTGGAAAAAATGTTAGTTAATTAACAAGATGGAAGCTAAACCTAGCTTTAGAATTTGCTTCTTAATTTTTTCTCTTTTGTTTCCTCAATCAAACATTAGAAAACTTGGTTTTGTTGATAATTTTAATCCCTTTTTATTCTATGTTGTTTTCCTCACACTTAAAAAGAATGAATTAAAGCAAAACAATAAAAAAGAAAGGTCCAGCAGCATACCCCATGATAATAACCAACAGAAGCACCATTATGGAAAAAATATTCCTCAATCACGCGGTCAAGGATATGAGCAAGAGGCAGGAAAGACAGATACACATCATCTGTTGTCATCTGTGTAAAGTCAATAAAAATTTATCTTAGGATATCAAAGATGGGAGGGATTATGGAAGAATAAACAGAAGCAACCATTTAAAAATATTCGAGGACTATATTTGTGCAAAGAACATGAAGTGTAGCCATCCTCCTCTTCTTTTTATTACCGTCACTATTATCATCTTACTATAAAGAGAGCGGTACTAAAGCTAGTATATTTTGTTTTGAGGAGATTAATAATTCTGTCACTAAGTGAACCACCTCACACTCTAGATAAATGATAAATTGCACACATGTTCCCATAAATTCACGTAAGAAATTGGATAATACTTAAAGAACAGGACAAGAATCATATTATGTAAAAACAACGTTAAAGAGGTCCAACATTATATTCACCTTGTCTTCAAATTGATCCATAAAGAGATCAACCCCGCTGACAAATGTTGCAACTGTTTCATGTGTTAATACAACACCTTTTGGGTCTCCACTGGTGCCACTAGTATACATGATTGTGCAGATATTGAAAGGTTGAGGTGGCAAAATCTCTGATGTGTATTGTTTCCCCTGGTAAACAACAGATTCTGTAGTTGAAACATAACAGAGAAAAAGCATGCAAATGCCAACAATAATATCTGTTCAAAAAAGATAAAAATTTATAGTCAGTTCTAATGATATTATCTAATTCTTTAAGTTCATTATCAGTTACCTTATGCGTTGCTACTTTGGGGAGGGAGTAACTCATATTGCTCAATAATGATTAAGACAGCAAAATCTTGCCTCAGACAATAAGTAAGAAAAAGGAAAAGGGGAAGAAACAGTCTGTCAACTGTCTATTGGAAATGAACTAATTTGTTTCTTTTCACAAAAAAAAAAAACAAATACCCAATTATTGCAGAGAATCATACTTTTTTCTCAGATTTTACATTGGTGAAGACATGAATCACATAAATAGAACTGATTAAAAACTAACCAAGTGAAGAAACTCATGCCATGAGTACGGTTTAATCCCAGTGTGCACAGCCTTTTCCTTCTCCTCCTCTGTCAATGAGGCGAAGCAAACAATTGCTGCAACCACAACCAAACTCAGTAACAGCCCTTCTGGTAGTTTCAACAAAATAAAATGTTTCTAGCTATGTGCACCTTTCAGTCGAGCAGCAGATCTACAATCAGGATTCAGTAACTACATATATAAGCATATGGATTGAATCAGAACAATCTGCTGTTCTTAAATTAAAATCATACTGGAAAGTATATTATTCAACCAAAAAGCAGGTCAAGTATTTTGATCTTACCTCGCTCACTTTCTTATCTTGGACAAAAACAAAATCAATCTCTGCATGATCTATTATAAAATTTACAGCCCCCGACCCTGTACCCAAGAGAACCCATAAGGAGTTCAATTAAACTGCTTAAAGCCAAGAAAATTGATCATCTGCATACTAATACGCAGTAAATTTTGGAAATTAAGCTTTTGGGTTCATTGTCAAAATCCAAAATCTTATTAATGAAAGAAAAAATATTAAATTCAAAGTTCAAAAGCAACAAGTTTCTCAAGAGAATTTACCAAGAGTATCATAAAGAGGAACACAGATTAAACTGTGGGCATTGCAAGCCTACAAAGAAGAAAAACAATTTAATGAATACAGACTCGTCCAAAAAGAATATCAATTAACAATGAATACCAATTAACATTAAATCAAACTTTATCCACAAATATGACAGGAGAAAGTGTCGGAACAAACCTCCATTGCCTCAATCCACTGAGGGCAGTTTGCTCCATAAATCCCAATCCGACAACCCTGTAACAATTTTTTTTTAATTAAAGCACAATTTTCATCTTTAATTTTCACTCAATTCACAAGCCTCTGGCAAATGCAATATACGTATGCCTACAGGTTCAGCCCCAGACGCTCGTAGTGCAGAACCAACTTGCAGAACTTCCTCGTAAGCTTCTTTATAAGTTTTCCATACATAAGGCCCTACCTAAACGCCAATCAAAGTTCAAAAAGAAATATAATCAGAGCTTCTCAATAGAAAAAGCCAAAATTACTTTGCTTGCTTTCATATAAATAGTTACCTTCCCATCAACAAATTTACGCCAGCCAAGCATCCTATTTCCAGGATACTTCTCAACGGAAGTGCTACACATCAAGACACTATGTTGTCAAAAATATGAGCTCGACAAAATGATGGGACATCCATATACATACGAGCCAACATTACCACATATTGGGCTAAACTATTATATGGTAAAGATAACTTCTTTTGGCCCTCTCAAGATGCTAAACTTACAAAATATAGCAGCTTTCTTTAACTATTTGACAAAAATAATGGAAAAAAGCAGCACAATCTTGTTACAAAGGTTGTAAGATTTACAAGGAATAGTCACATTATCATTCCAAATACAATATGAAAAAAATAATAATAAAAAAAATAACACGGTCAATTACCTGAAGATATCCCAAGAAGTAGTTAAATCACGGCCTGTCGGAGGAAACCCGTTCTTGGCAAGTAAATTTCGATAAACGGGGCCAACGGTGGGCTTCCCATCTCGTCCTTCCTTTCCTTCCTCGACTTGAGCTGCAAAAAGCTTCATTTTTGCCTGTTAAACCTGGACAACAAGAGAGACTCAGCACACTGGAGACTTATTAAGACCAGAAACCCAGATAAGAGTTAATCAGATCATCCACGTAGGAGTTCACTGAAAAGAAAACTCAAAGTCATGAATGACCCACCACTAAACTCTGCTCAGAAATAAGATACACGAGCATTATAAAAATGTATATATGGTAACAGAAATCAACATACGAGCAATAAATAAAAAACCTTCCGGACTTCCTATCAAAATATGGGTGTGATGAGATTTGAACACTCAAAGTGAAGTCCTCAAGAACTAATTCAGAAAGCATTAATTTTCGCTGATATAGTGGTCAGTACTCGACCCATAGGAAAGAAGATAATCCTCCCTCAGGAAAAAAATAGCCAAATGCCTTTTGAAAATGAGTACTCAAAGATATTCGACATTTTGTATTCGCTGCCTAATGGACTTTTCAGCAGGCACTTAACGTCAACTCCAATAATAATAAAAAAAATCAAACAAGAAAGTGCTAGATGGAAATTCTAGTAACGATAGCTAAAGGAAGTCTCATGACGATGACTTTGGCTTGGGAGAGAAATTAATTATTAAAAAAAAAACTCAATAGCAAAAAGCCAATAGAAGTCTAAAACTACATGCAAAAGTAGCAGGAAACTACCTAAATTTTAAAAACAGAAAAGCAAAAAACTTGACCCCATTAAAACAGCAGCAAAAAGAGGTGGGTGCTCTGCTAATTAAAGCTCAAAACCGCCCCAGACCCAGAATTCGTATACGCTGGTAACAAAATCAATGTTTTGCCAGAGCAGAAGACTCCTAATTCACCACACCCACCAAAATTATCCAGCGGTCTATCCATACACTTTCAATACCATAAACCCATAACTAATTTACTAACAAGAATTGTACACACATACGTAAACATGCACTCGTGGTGTAAAGACCAAATACTGAGGGAGCTTACAGTTACAAAGCCGAAAACTGATTCTAGCAGAAAAGAAATCATGCAGTGGTGATGGAAGTGAGGGAGAGAGCTTGCATTTATGGTACAAGAGAAAAGGGCATGACTCACAGTTCATGGTTAGAGGCGTTGTTAATGAGTTAGTTGGAAAGGCGATTTGTGTTTTGGTGAAATATCATTGCTTGCATTTCCAACTTCCACATTTTACATTAGATTCCCTTGCGTAACATTTTTTCCATTCGGACAATTTTGTGATGAATGGGCTAAAGTGTATATCCCTACTTGTAAATTTCACAGAGCATTCAATTCTTCGTAATTGCATTACCTCATAATTAATTTTAAATTTTGCAATTATGAATCACTAACGCACGACTTGTGTTAATTTCATAATCTTATGCAGTCCATATTCATTTCGCTGAACTATATAATACATGAAACCTATTTGTAGACTCGACATACGAATTTAATAACACTTTCGACTGCCATGGAGGTCATTAAATATTTTTATCACCTTTGTAGTCACAGTGATATAGAAGAGAACTGATAATTGAGTCCCACGCACATCGCAAATGGAAGTAAAAGGAGCCAAAACCCGGACAAAACCGGTCCCGTTCCCAGGGGCGATTATTAGCTTGGTAAGTGGTTAGGTGAAGAAACCGCTGAAGTCTTTCTTGTGTTGTGTGACCATCCATCGATTCACAACTAATTAATTATAAATTATATTCTTTTGACAAAATTCATGCCTTACCTTATACAGTATATGCAACGCAACTTAAAAGTCATAACTAATTTATTCCAGAAAAAAAGGGCAAACCAAAGGTTGTTCGCCCATATACTCTAATGTTAGTTCGGTTAATCTAAGCATATTATGAGTTACGATTAATTAAGTTAAAGGGAGAATGTTTTTCAAAGTCATTATTCACAAAACTAATCATTTAATTAAGCATTAAAGAAATCTAATTAATATGGGTCTAATTGTCAAATTTGGCATGGTCAAAATGATGAACTTTAAAAAGGAAAAATATGCATCGAATTTGTATAATGTCAAAAAAAAGCCAACTCGTATAAAATTTATTTAATAATTATTTTTTAAAAGAAAAAATTTTAATCCGATACGATTATTAAATAATTAAACATATTGTAATCGTATCACTCATTTAATATTTTTTAATTTATATTTTAATATATATTTATAATATTTATGATAATATTTTTTAAAATACTAATCAATTTTATTATAAATATAACTAAATATTTTTTAAAAATTAATTAATATAATTATAAAAATTTTAAAATAGAAAAATTATAAAATAAATTTATTAAATTATAAATAAATTTGCACGAGATTATTATTTGAATAGTTAATCGTATCATAAACAAAGTTTACAAGTCAATAACTCTAAACTCGAACTCAACATAATAATTAATTATTTTGTATTATTCATTTAATAATCGTGTCATTTTATTTTAACTTAAATTCATAAATTTTATACTATATTCGTATTATAGCAGTAGATTACATAAAAAAAATTATTAATCCTAAATAAAGTCATTAATCGATAGGCCGGAAATGATTGAGTTGGACAACGCCTTTAGTTTAGGCTGGTGAACATAAAAATGTGGATAGGTAGTGCTATATCACATTGATATAATTTAACTATTGGAATAATATGCAAAGTATGATAACCCAACCCAACTTAGGCGAAGATGGTGATAAGGTGGTCCATGACAAGGGCTCAAGCATTCCTTTAACAACTTAAATGTAATGGTTGGCTATCATTTAAAGCCGATCGTTAATGTTATTTTGAAATTTTTTTTAGTAAATCTATTTAATTATGTAATTTTTTTTTATGTTTGAATTATTATTTATTAAAAAAAGTTATATTATCATCAAACGAAAATGAATGACACCGCTATTACTATTCTCATTAGTAACATTTGATCTATGTAAAATTAGTAATATTACATTACTACTTGTTACTTGAACACTAAGGTTTGGTTTGATTATGAGATAAGGCATCTGATTAGACAATTTTAATTAAATCCCATGTTTGGTGCATGAAAGAGGATATGATGAATTTTGTGAGGTCCATATATGTTATTTTGAGCTCACATATTTTAAAATAAAAATTTTTATATCATGAAAACTTTTGGAATAACTTAGGATAGGATAAGATAAGCATTTGAAGTTAAAAAATAATTTGTAAATAATTTAAATTAATATTTTAAAATATTTATTTAAGAGTAATAATATTATATTATATTATTTTAAATAAATAATTATTTTATTTATTTTTTAATAATTTTAAAAATAAAATTATATATATAATTTTATCATATCTTATCATATGTCAAATACAATATAATATTATACATAATTTTATCTTATCATATCCTAAATTATTAATTTTATCCTATTATATCATGCATACCAAACAAGCTTTAATTATAATATCACGATTGAGAAGATCAATTAATTAAAATTTTTACAATGTTAATAATGACTTTAAAAGACAAAAATCAACAACAATGGGTTGTTTTAGGCAGTACATATTAAATTTGTATAATTTTTGGTGCATTAATTTATTTTTGTATACATCATATTTTTTTTTTAAATTTTTTTGTTATCAAATAGGTTACAATTAAAACGACCTAGAAAAGGTTGAGTTGACAAGAAGAACCTTGGAAAGAGTAACTGCAATAAAGCATATTAGAGTTACAATTTACATATTCTGTGAATGACCTAGACAAAAAAGGTTATGTGGCATAGAGAAAGAATGGAACAAATTTTGAATGCGGAGACGTACCAAAAACTTTAATATAAGACTCAAAATTGCTAAAGCACGTAAACGCAAGGAAGATAAAAGAGAAAAGAAATTAGAGTCGGATGGTATTTAGTTTAGTTACAATTACTTGGTCAAAGGCACAGGAAGTGTATAATTAAATTGAAGTTCTTCCGAAATTGATAGGATGTTATTTTCTTTTTGAAGGGGTCTATGATACATTTAGTGCCTGCAAGCAAGCATCAACATCAGCAGTAACACTAACTCCACCAACTAATGTCAAAGAATAAGATAATGATTACTTGTATTTTGCCATTTTTGCTAATTAAACGAAGCTTCTCTATGGCCTCCTTAACATCTCCACGATCAATGATGGTG
>JAXCLQ010000001.1:19430539-19442644 GCA_035584115.1 Cedrela odorata | reverse complement strand
AATATTATTTATTTTTTAGCCTAAACTTAACAGAAATTATTCTTTAAGAATTCGTCTAGAATTTTAAAATTTTAAAGAAACTCAGGCCAATATTTGGTTAGTTTTTTGAGTCTGTAACACAGATACAAAATTTATATAGAAAACTGGAAGAAGACAAATCACCTAAAGTGTTTTCAGCCCACAGGTTTTCCTTCAGAAAATTATTGTCAGAGGACTTGTATTTATATATAGAGGTGATGAATGCAGTATGTATAAACTGTGTTCGATATGTGCAATAGACGCAATTTTGGTATTCAACATGGTTAGAAGAAAATTGTCAAGTGAATGGACCCCCGACGACAAGGAAACCTAATAAATTAGGCTAATTTAGAAAAAGTTAATGATCGATGAGACTACTTTATAATTTAATATAAGCAGTGAATAAAGAAAGCATATATGTAATTAAGGATATTAATGTGGATTCTAGCTTGTAAAAAATTATTAGGGTTGCACTCATTACGTGAATTAATAAAGAAACTTTATAACATAGATCATCCTAAGAGAAATTATATTAATGATTAATTAGGAGCACAAGTGATAAGTAAAGGAAACGAGGATCAAAAGGTTTGAATAGTAACCACTCCACTAAATGGAAGAAGGGTTGGCGGACCTACACAGCTTACCAATAACTGTCAAATAGTGAGTGAGTTTGATAGATATTAGATACTAGATAGGCAACCCAATAATGATTATAGATTATTAGATTATTACAATGATGTAAAATAAAAATTAATCACAAGTGGACTTGAAAGGATTATATATCTAATAATCAAGTCCACTGTAGTGATAATGATACTAATGTGACGATAATGATAGTAATTAAGGATACTGATAATGACAAATAAAGGCAACAACAACAACAATAATAATAATAATAATGCAAACTGTGGCTTTGTTTATCTTGCCACTACCTGAGGGAATGAAACTAATCAAGTTCATTTATATGGGCAGCATAATCTGAATAACAGCACAATCTGATCAGATCACTACATAGCTTGTCTGACTTGGAAGTCTGGAACAAGTAAAGCTTTGATGTGGGATTTTCCAGTTATGTTTGGCCAAATTGTCAACCAATGAAATCTGCTATGAATTTTTTAAATTAGCTGTTTCTCTTATTACTTATACACTTGTAATATTTTATTGCAGAAAGTGAAATTGACAAGGACAATAAATATTGATTAACCAGAATCAAAGAGACAAGTTATCGTATCTGCAATTTGATTTATTGATTTCAGGACCATTACTGGTTCCTTGAGAATTATTTGAAACATTTGCTGTGATATCATGTTAATTAATTCCAGAAAAGGCTAAAAAGAAAGCGTTGGCAGCTGCATTTCTATATGAAATATAATTCAGAAAGGAAAGATATCAAAAACAATGATATAGAAGAAGAAAACTAACAAACAACAGCTAAAAATTCTTAGCTCAAATAATTAAAATTGTATAATGACACAATAATGATATATTAAGAACAACACAACAATTGTGAATCTGTGTGTGTGTGAAACGACAATGTAAGACCCAACAAATGCATGAAAACAATAGTATGGTGTGTTTATTACTAAATCTAGGAGAGACATGCTGAGAATAATCAACAGCAAACCATCTGATGCATGAAATTATATATGAAATAAAAAATAGTACGTTAATTCATAATCTTGATTAATTAATTATCTATTGATCTACATATATAATTTTATTGTGTGTTTCCAGTACTCTTATGTTACATATATTGGAGTCTTGCTGTTGTGTCCTAATAAAATGTTCAACAACTCTTAGCTAGTCGGCAAATTATAAAGAAAAGCTATCTCTTCAGTCTTGACTGCTAAACTGGTTGTACTCCAATGGTCGCAAGGTAGTCATCATTTGCATTCTTTGCATTTAACAATTAATAAACAGAAGGAGAACAAAATGGCAGACAAAGATTTTCTTGGGATATTTTGTTTGGCTGCTCTTGCAAGAACATAGAATTTATGTCTTTCTGTTGGTGGCCAGTTGGAATGTTTCCATTTTACATCAGTTGGAGTGTGTGATTTTCTATATGTTAATCTAACTAATGTTCTGTAATCAACCAAATGGATTAATTCATGGGTTAACAAAACCTCCATCAAAATGATACAAACAAACAAACAAGTAGGTTATTATTCGTTAGACATGGCCAAATGACAAAGGGACAGAGAAAGAGGACACTTGTATATACAGTAACACTTGAATATTTTGGAATCCCATTTGGGTAAGCCTGTGCTCTAGCCCAAGGATGAATCCCTAATAGACCTCAGAGGGGCCGGCACAAGCTCGTATTCATTTGTACTTGGAAACAGAACAATCGTCATTCTTGTTCAGAAATTTAAAGAGGATCCAGAAACATTCCACAAATGCAGAATATCACACAACATGGGGATTCGTTGACAAATAAAAATGGAGTAACTTATCAGATATTAAAGTCATGTTTACAAATAGGCAGTCATTACTCCAGTGAGTCAGAGTACGAATATGATTTGATAATGGTGAATACAGTGACGGAGTCGTTCGATGGGGTCATGAACTCGTGATAATAAAATAGTTGGCATGAATACGGAAATAATGATACATGACAAATACAATTGTCGTATCAAATATTGAAACTTTTATAAGATCCACTGCTCCCTCAAGTTCCATTGTTTTTTGGGGGGTAATATATTGATTTTTGATAGCAAATCAAGGGTTGAAAGGATGAACATCCAAAACATACGACTGCCAAAAATTCAACAATAAAGGAGTGAGCCAAACAAGCAAAATATCACCTTTTATGATGACAAAACAAATGGAAAGAGCAGTTGAAATTTGGCCAAATCAAGGGCTACCAAATTTATGACGGAGGAAACAAGAAAAATTGACTAGGATTTCCAGCGGATGTCATCTTCTTACGTTAAATTTTTAATAAGAAACAAGAAAAGAAAATGACAGCACTAAAGCGACTGCATTTGAAGGAACAAATAAAAAAGATTTAACTTTCATGACTATGAAGTGAGCCATGTTTAGAAACACAACATTCATTGCCTTGGATCCAGAAAAGATCAATTACTGACCATGCATAACATTTGAAAAGCTAGGTACAATAGTGTGTCAAAACAACTGATACACATCTAAGAGTTAAAATATACCTAATTCCATCATTACAATCCTACAAATGCACAGGGGTTAACTTTCAGGATCACCTATGCTCCTGAAAACAAAGGAAACCAGAAAAAGCTCTGAACTATCAAGTACATCATGAAAATTTCCATGGGGCAGCTACTAATTTTTCAAAATCATACCGGGCACTCTGAATGCGCTCGGTGATAGAACCCACATGTGACTGCAACCTAGCGATCTCAAGATCCCCTGTTTGCTTTCTTAAGTTTATTGAATCAAGTTGTTCCTCTAACTCACTGATCTTCTTTCTAATGTCTACCATTTGTTCATCCAATTTTGCTCTCTCTTTAGTACGCTCAATTGTCTTCCTTTCAGAATCTTTTAACTCATCCAGAAGCTGTTCTTGTCCAACTCTAATAGACAGCAGTTCATTCACACGACGTCGTAGCAACATGACATCAAATCCATGCTTTTCTAAGTCCAAAAGACTTTCCAAAGTACGATCAAATATGCTTCTAGAATCATCAAATTGCAACATTGAGATCTTCTCAAACAAACCTGCATAAGTTACCATAATACCAACAGCAGATCCTTCTCGGTACTCCTCTTTAGTTTCACCTAAAGGGCGAAAATGTGGTTTTTGGGGCACTATTTGAAAAGCTTCCATAGATTCAATAGTTTTCCAAATCAGTGACTTCTTCACAAAAGGCAACATTTGATTTTCTACTGGATCACTGCCACCTTTGAAATCAACTGCAGAAGATTTCATTACAATATCAATTTGCCTTTCTCTTGCCTCGTTCAATCCATTGACAGTCCTACCAGAGGATAGTCCTAGAGAGAGAAAATACATGTTGTCAAGCAAATTACAACCAAGGGATTCATTAATATGGGCAAGTAGCTTACTTAATTCTTCAACACTTGAAGAGTGCATTCCTCCAATCCATGTTGAAAGTGGTTGATCATCATCGGCAGTGTTCGTGGATACTACAGCAATGGCCATGTCAACTTCTTTTGTTGCGCCATCAACCTCAGAAATGTCAGTTGTTTTTTCTCCAAAAGCATCTTGGCAAACTACAAATACAAAGAGGGCTTCAGTTCCACAAAATTCATGCTGGATCTGTAAAGTATAACTGGACAAAAGTACTCTCACTTTGATTCTAGCAGCAGAAGCCAGAAAGAGGTGAATTCCTCTTTCTCTTGTAGGGCGATCAGAACTACGTCTTGGGTATCAATAAATAAATCACAAACCTTACTAAATAACTAATGTACTTAGATCTAGCATGCCAGGAAGCTGAAAATAATTTCCAGGTTGCATGCCCTTACCTGTAGACTCCACTCTTTTAATTAGAGGGAATTTAGTTTCATCAGTTGTATGATCTTTTACCACTTCACCAACAGCACCTGCAGCCCCTTCGTGCTCCTTACCTGCAGAGCATAATGCAAAGTACAAACTCTCTTAAGACGTAATAGAATAAAACACTTATTAAGCCAATCGTTGTATCTTAAAATTATCATATACCATCCGCCAGAGCCTTTGGGCTTATGATTACTAATTTGCGCGGCCTTCCCCTCTTTCTTCTTTGGCTGCTTCCTCCACCTTTTGGCTGCTTATTTCATGAAAACCAGCACCATTGATTCAAGGAACATACAACACTAGAAGGAAGTCAAATACTAAAGGGGACCTCCGACTCAATGCTAGATACCATGTCTAAATAAAGACCTAAGCTAAGGAGCAATTAACCAAATCTGAAAACAACTGCAAGTTTGAACTGATACAACCTAATTATATTACCCAGTTTCAACAGAAAATCAGTCAAGGGGGGAATTTAGATTGCAATTAACAAGTTTATTGGAAATGGAAAAGGGCCTCACACCAATGAATTCTTTTAGATAAATTACGGCCATAAGAATACCGCTTCTACATTAACACACCTATATACTTTGCTAAAAAAAAAGAATTTTGAGCTTGATATCTGGTATTAATTGAGGTTTGTTCAAGGTAACAGCGACAAGATTGACTTGCCAATCAACGTTCAAGCTATCCACATAGAATGTATCAAACAATCATAGAAAAAGATTTTTGAGCTTGATATCTGTAACAATTGGGGTTTGTTCAAAGTAACAGTGACAAGATTGACTTGCCAATCAACGTCCAAGCTATCCACATAAAATGTATCAAACAGTCATAAAATAATAAAGTTTACTAACAGGGTCAGAAAATTCAAGACTGATCAAAATGATATAAGTATAACCCATAGATAATGATAGGAGATATCATACATACAGGTTAATATAAAATTCTCCGAAAAGCTAAATAATTTTGTTCACTGACCATCTTTTTTCATATTACAAATTAGTTTCCAACTCCAAACAACAAATCTTGGTGGTTTTGCACTCTCTAAAATATGATTTTACCACTCTCTTTCTTTCTTAGGAAAAGGGGTAAACTTCTCAGTGTATTGCTTACCATGCTGTTTTCTCCTCCCAAATCATTTAAATTCTTCATCTGGTCCCTAATTAGTTTCAGCGATACTTCATTAGATATCTTAGAAGATTTTCCAGCCTGTATGCCCTTTATCCCCTTAGCTTTTAACCCTAAGATGACAGGCATTTCAGCTTCTTTCTCTTTACCATCATTTTCATTCAGTTCTTCAGCAGTAGTAAATGTTGTATTGCTCTCCTTACCTGAAAACCTTAAAGTACACAATTAACTTACAGAAAATTATCCAATTAATGAAATATATAGAAATGAACAGATGTACCTGTGACTGAAGAAAGGCTTTTAGTTTGTAATTTTGTTGGTCTTCCCCTCCTTTTTACAAGATCCACTGTTTGGAAGTCTGCTCCGAATTTTTGTTGCTTAATCTTCTGGATAAGCAAGGAAAAGTATCACCATAAACAATAGGGAAAAGAAAGACAATCATGCCCACTGGGCCATGAAGCACACATCTATGCGTCTAACTGACCATCATTACCCAATTAGAACAGTAATGTTAACAGAAAGACACATAATGCACCCTTTCTGAATACTCCAAATTAAGGTGATCAAATGATAACCCAGCTGAACAACTTTTATTTACTCCTGAAACAAATCCTTGAGCAGTATCAGCCCCAACAACATTAGTGACTCGGACTCGTTTTTATAATGTTTAGGTAGGCACAAACTTCTCTATTTTTCTCAATTATATTATATGGGCTGATTTCCTAACTTCACTCTGAATATGCTTGAGTGGAGACTACTACTAATGTATATCACAATACATAAACTCTAATCAATAACAACAACAGGTGATTTAAGCTACACCCTTCAGTCTATGAGTGGCCATCTAAGATTGCCGGAACTGTTGTGTCATTGTTTAGAAGTTTCCCTTCACCAAAGTTCAGATATACAGAGCCCTCTGAAGTTCAGTCATAAGAAATACAAAAGTTATGAAGGTTTCAAAAGAGAAATTTAACTCACAATTCTCTTTCCCAGAAAAGGACTCTCAACTATAGCAGAGGGCAGTTCAACAATCACAGATTTCTTCAAGCATCTAGTTCCTGTTCCTTCTGTCTTCAGGGTGGCCAAAACACCATGTGGTTCCTTAGTTGTTTCATTATCTATCTTCTTTAAATGAGAAGCTGTGACTGATGGTGAGGCATCCGAAGCATTTTCTTCTGTCAGCTTTTTATTAGGACGTGAACGCATAGGAGTAGCATTAGAGTTACCCAGCTTCACCTTCTTCTTGCTTGGAGGCAACGCATAAGCAGCGGAATCTTCATGGAAAGGAGTCAACTGCTCCATCTGATTCTTTTCTATGTTTGTCAAACAAGGTGTTTGTTTTTCACTGATATCCTTTTCAGAGCTTGAACTTTCAACTTTCAGAGCTACGTCAGGGTTGTCGGAACTATTAAGGGCATGCCCTAGCTGTTGTTGATTATCAGAAGCAATCAAGACTTCCTGAATAAAAGATCAACCATGAATGAAAACATTAAAGACCAGCATGGAAGGTGGTCAGTACCCTTCTGAAACATGAACTAACCACTCTGTTTCTCAAACTCTATTCTTTTTCTCTTTTGATATAATTACAGCTAAGATATTATGCTGAAAAAACATAGAGAATGCTGTTTTTGTAGGCCAATGCTTTAATTAGAGTAAAAGTTGATCAACTCTGTCCATAAAACAGTTATGTTTGCAAACATTGGAACATTTAAGGAAAAAGCTAAAACTAATTATATCCAAGCACATGCTTGGCAGACTTCCATCCTTAAAACTAGCATAGATGCATGTACAAGAACTTATTAACCCTAAAAAGAAGAGGAACAATTTATAGAAATCTGAGCAAAATGCTTATAGCAAAAGGGTGGGAGTTTTCATTCGCTTCCTCTTGAAAGAAGATAATCGCACAGATATAATCAAAACAAGTAGTGTAGTTCCGTTGAAGGGGAAAATAATGACAGCAGGACACATGCAGGATATCCATAATCTTTGGAGCTGAAAAATGGATAAGAAAAACGTATATAAAAGAGTACAAATTTGAGCCACACCCCACAATTTCCCCAACCAAAGAAGAACATGAATAAGAGATGATACCTTGGATTTACTAATCCAATCGCCACTAGTCCATTCTACATGAGGCCTTATATCTGAATGACTAAGTTCTTTATCCTCATTTCCATGCTTAAAGAAGACATTATACCTTCCACCAGCAAGAACTTTGGTAATTACTCCAGCCCGCCAACCAAAACCATATGATGCATCAACCTTTTCCAGCAACTCATAACTTCTGCCCACATAACGAGGATGGGTAGGTCGGATATGGTCAGAATCCAGAGTCACTTTTACTGTTGTAGCCTCATCACTGTTTCTCAAGTTCTGATACTTGACAAAGAAAGTGCCATCCTCATTTTCTTTAATGACAATTGCAGGGAACCAGACATCACGTAAGGTTTCTTTGTTGTCAAGATTCACTTCTACTGCTGTTCCAGGGCTGAAAATTGATCCTGTCGATTGCTTTAAAAATAAAATTAAAAAATCATATCACTACTATGGCATCAAAGTCAACTGCTAGCATATACAAATACAACTCCACCAATAATATAGGAAGATCATGATGAGAAATACAGTTTGACAGCTTCAGCAAGTGAAAATAGATAATTGCATGGTAGCAAAAATTTACAAATACAATCATATTAGCAATTGTATTTACAGTCAATAAAACAACAGTATCTAACATGAAAAAGACGGGAAACAGTTGGATTGAGCAGAGGCTGTGTGATTCAGGTAAATAACTAAGCTCATGCACAATAATCTCTGTTTTGCAAATAACTTGGTAAAAATCCAAAATAAGGAATGCCATATACACATAATGAACGCTAATAGGCCCCAAAACAGATCAGACCACGCATGAACAGAAACAAAAAATGGAGGAGGTAAAATAAGTGAATTAAGGTGATTATCCATGCACTAAGGCCAGGCCAGCATCTCATAATAATGGAAAAGTGACACTTTTCACAGCAAGCTCTTTCCTTTAAATGCAAAGGAACATGCAAAGGAGCCATCCCATAGGCCCAGCCATTTTTACAGCTACCCATACTGGAGGAGTGACATACATGAATAATAGTGTAAAACAAGAGGATTTTGAGACCTGTTTCATACGAAGGTATGAAAACATTACAAATGGCGAAGCGAGATTTTGCCTGGTGATATAAACAAAATACCATATCTGGTGCACGTTTCCTTTAAAATAAAAGCATGCCCCAAACACAAGAAAACCCACATATTAGTATTAGTACCCACGAAAACAACTACTTAAAACTCCTGTTTTACAAACCAGAAATTTAATTTTTGAAAAACGAATTAATTTTTCAAATACCCTTGAAAAATCAAGACCAGCCGCTCGTTATACCTGCTTTTGGGGTCGGATCCAGTTACCGTTAACCCACTCATAATGCATCCTCAAATCTTTCCCTTCAAAATCAAGTACATCAGGTGGGTTATCAAAACAAACCCTAAATTTCCCATTTTCTAAAACCTTGGTCACAGTGCCAGTCCACCACCCATCTCGATAATTAGCCTCGACAACGTCGTTTAGCTCAAAACAACCTTTATCAGCCTCCCGTTGAGGTGGCAAAGGCCTTATATAAGACGGGTCAATGTACTCTGTTAAGGGAGTGGAACCATCTTCCGTGACCAAGTACCTGTACTCAATCAAAGCCTTTTTGCGCTTCTTTGAAACAGACTTCGGGGGTGACTCGAGAATAGTAGCTCGATACCACGCGCCTCTGAAACCCTCCTCATCGCTGGTAACTTCGATTTCGGTGCCTTCATTGAAGAGTAATTGAGATTCGGTGTCCGAAGACACCATTTTTCCGTTTTCCTAACTGAAAACCCTAGGGTTCTTGTGATTGTGCTGCTCAACTGAACCGAACCCAACCCGGTACAGTTTAAACTGCTTTAATGTAGAGATATTTTATATTTTATATTTATTTTTTATTACGCAATTTGGCGGGATGAAATTATATTTTTCTTTCTCTCACATTTCTTTATATATATTATATACCCTCTAATTTTGAGTATTTTTATTTTATTTTATTTTATTTTATTTTACCTTAAATGATTAATAAATCTAAGGTAATTATGTCATTTATCTCACAACTCCACGGCCCACAACCACAATCACATTCACAATTACACATTTTCTATAATTGCCCCCAAAAGACGCAAAACAATGGCGTCCCAACGGTGGCAACCGGAATTTCCGAGACTCCGGCGATATCTCCCAAATTCCCGACTAATTTCCATAAACACCCGAAGTTCATATCACTTCAACTACAAAAATCTGTGTTTCCAGCAAACGTCTCGTACAAGAGCACCGACTGGTTCATCGCCAGGACTCTACTCGGCGCAGCAATTCGAGCTCACGGACAAAAACGTTGCGTCCGTTGAAGACGGTGTCATCTCTGTCAAACTCCTAGGTGAATTTTAGGCTCTTACGTTCTTTTATTTCTCATTTAAATTTTATTTATTTTTAATTGATTTTAAACTTATGGATTATCTTGTCATGGGCATTTTAATAGATTTTAAACTTGTTGCTGCGAGTTTGCATTACATGAAAGAATTAGTTGTCAAAATTATCAGAATCTTATAAACTTTCTCTTAAGAATTCAAGAGATTTAAGTCTCAAAATTTTTGAGTTTCTAAAGAAAACCTTTTGTGATTAGTTTAAAAATGGCTTGTCTAGAGGTTTGTTTGTGCATTTGGTGTAATGGGAGTAGTGGCATTGAGTACAAATGGAGCTAAAATGATCAATATCTAGGCCTATTTGATTACAAAGGAACCTGTTACCACTAGAGCAGGTAAATCTGTAGATCACAATAACAAAATCATGTGTCTGATAGGCTCATTTGAAACAACGTATAGTAGTGTGTCAAGGTAGAAATTCACAGCATTGGTGATACTTTCAACTCTCATATTCATTCACTTCCATATTAGGGTAAGAGATTTACCATGTTATGCTGCTGGTTGTCTCTTGACATCTCCATATTCAAACTCTCTATATAACAATTTGCAGGTTGCAAATTTCCATGACATGGCACGAAGTTCCTCTGTTGTTCTAGTGGCCAAGGACCACGAACTTTGACTCGGAGGAGATGAAGAGAATATGTGAGGAACAAAGTCACAAAGGATCAACTTATTAAACCCAATTGTTTCAATAGCTTGGCAACCTGTCGCCCATATTTGTTGAAAAAAGAATTGGAAGTTTTTGCTGGGCATAATAGTAGAAAAAGACTTGACAGATGCCAAAAAAGGAAAAAAATTGCTAGAAAAAGTTATTAGTTCTTTATTAAAAAAATGAGATTTTGCTAATATTATATTCATGAACAGAAGCATGTGGAAGCTATCCTAGCTCAACAACAACCATGAAGATGGGAATTGAAAGAGTATTGAATGAAAAATTTGGAGATGCAATCAAGGATATCCGCCAAGTGCATGACGAAGAAGTAAGGGAGACCGCTGTTGAGGTGAGTTCTATTTGTATGGCTGTTAAGTCAGAAAAATAGGAGAAAGCCTTAGGTGGTGCTGACAACACCATGCCCTCGTACCATCATCCAATTATGTACCACCATATTCACAATGCATAAATGATCTGAATTGTATAGATGATGATGACGCGATGGCATTGGCACAAGACTTTCTTGAAAAATAGTACTACACAACCACAATTACTTTTTCTCATAAATGACCATTTCAGATGTTGTGTGACTGCAGGCAGTAAATGGTCACCTTGATATACTGAGACCAGCCATTAAGAATTATGGTGGTAGTGTGGAAGTATTATCCGTTGAGAGCAGGGATTGTGTTGTAAAGTATGTGGCGACCAAGAGCAACGCATCGGGCATTAGAGTAGCCATCAAGGAGAAGTTCCCAGATATTGTGAAAGTTGTTTTCACTGGCTAGGTTGCTCTCAGTATGATGAACCTCAATTTGTCTGTGTGCATATTGAGGCCTGTATACTTCTTGTATTTAGGATGTATTAATCCTCTGGTTGACAATGCCCTAACCTTGAAAAGCTTTGCTGATTAATGAATACCTATTTCTAGCTTATCCTATGTGCAAGTTTTATTCAGATTGAATTCTATTTGTCATTTATTATTACTTTTGTTTTAGGTAGAATTCATTGTGTTTGAGAGGGATAGCATTACCTGAAGGTTTTCCAAGGATTAAAGATTGGAATCAGAAACCTTTTCAGCGCCGATTAATGCCCATCTAGGAATGTCATATATCATATATGTGAAATAGTAACCATTTTTTGAATTAGCTTTGTGTATAAAAAGCTAGCTAGCTATATTATAGTACCAGTAATTGATAAAGACAAATCACATCAGAAAATCTATTTCTAGATTATAATATCGATAAAGAAGGGAATTCCACGTGGTTCTTTTTTAGTTTAGGGTCGGTGATTCAAA
>JAXCLQ010000001.1:19403152-19420355 GCA_035584115.1 Cedrela odorata | reverse complement strand
TACCACGTCCATCTGCAAAACTATCATGCATGTGAATATATAACTTAGAAATGTAACAATTATAGAATGCGTGCAAGAAACAAACCTTCAAGTTTAAGAGTTGTATAAAACAAAAATTACAATAATCTTAATTGAACACATGATCAGATTATTAAATGTGCTTCTTGTATGGTTCCACTTTCATTTTTCGTAAGAGATTTTCCTTCATGTTCATATGTTACTATAATCCTTTAATATAAGCCTCAATACTAGAGAGAAGAAAAGGGTTATTGAAAAGGATTACCCAACAAAAAGGAACCTTATAAAAACAATTTTAATCAAGAGTGAAAAGAAGCTAGTGAGGAGAAACACTAAAACATCCAGTTATGCTTCACTCTGATAGTGCATCAAGGAATTAAATGACTATGGTGTATATGTTTATTTTATCAGGACAATATCACTCCTTATCCAGACAATTTGATGAATCAGAAAACTAATTCCAACCACCATTACAGATGAATAATCAGAGATCCAATGGTTGTAATGCTGTAACAAGGAATTTGTTGTCTCTACAGCCAAATAAGTAAACGAAATGGTTCTTCTATACAAATAGACCAATAAACTAGCTTGATGAGGCTGCCATTTCAATTCATGATAAATGATTAATAAGCATACTATTAAGCGGATAATAAATACTGAAACCTTGTAAACTTTTGTATGTAAACAGTTATAATGCCTTAATCTCTATAGTTATAAAACAAATGATATCTAAAAATAACGCCAATGATGACATCAACACCAAAAAAGACAAAGCTTACTCAAATCTTAGCCATTTTCACAATTTTCTTACATTTCAACTAATCATCACAGCAAATTTACGGCTTCAGGAATGCGATAATATTAACCGAAAACTGCAATAAGAGGCCTTATATATGCATTTATAAGAAATTAACATTTTAATTATAAGAAAATGGTATCAAATTTGTAACAATCAATCAGCCTAACAAGCAAACATGAAGTAGCTAGCTTTACCCTTCAATATTTGTCTCCAACCACCTGAAGTCGATATATCAGTAGCCCAACCACCAGAGGTGGATGTATCAGTAGCTATCAAACAACGGGTTTAAGTAGAAGATAGTTAATTTATTATATAGTTTGAGTCGAAGATAGTTAATTTATTATATAGTTTTGAGTGCTTCTGACTCAGTAGATGTGTTTTGAATTGCAAAATTCAAGAGAAATCTCTTGATTTGGCCAGACAATATCTGCTTGATCGCTTGATTGTTGGGCATGGACTGTTATTGGAGACACCTACCTAATTCACCACACCCATCAAAATTATACAGCAGTCTATCCATACACTTTAAATACAATAAGTTAACCCATAACTGATTTACTAGGCATAGTTGTAAATTGTACACACATACGTAAACATACACGAGTGGCGTAGAGATTAGAGATTCAGGGAGCTTACAGTTACAGTGCCTGAAAATACTGATTCTAGCTGAAAAGAAATCATGCAGTGGTGATGGAAGTGGAAGTGGGGAAGAGAGCTTGCATTTATGGTACAAGAGAAATGGGTATGGCTCAGGCTCAAAGTTCATGGTTAGATGCATGCATTGTTAATGAGTTGGTTGGACAGGCAAATTGTGTTTTGGTGAAATATCATTGCTTGCATTTACTACTTCTACATATTACATTAGATTTAGATTCCCTTGCATAACACTTTTTCCACTCTGACAACAAGTTCATAGATTAGATACTTGATTTCTTTAGACTACCGAGGTCAGCATACGATTTTTGTTTTGTGATAAATGGGTTAAAGGTGTATGCCCTTGCTCGTAAACTTCACTAAAATGGTTAAAGGTGTATGCCCTTGCCCGTAAACTTCACTAAGTACTCTATTTTAGTAATTACTCAGCCTCATAATTAATTTCATGCACATTTTGGGCAAATAAGAAGAATACTTTGTGATACAATTCTTAACTTAGATGTATTATAAAATATCTGTTCATGAAGTTAATCTCTCAATGTTTAAAAGATGTCAATCAATTATCTGTTCATGCACATTTTAGGGGGCACAGACACATTACATCATTCAAACACCTATTTATTGAAAATTTAACGAATAATTATTTTAAAAATAATCGATCACAATAGCGATCATGAGAAAATACATGCATTAAATTGCCATATTAACACCATATGCTATACGGTAGCACCATATAGAAAATGCTTATGAAAAACAAAATGACTTAAATCATTGTTTGCGCCTGTAACAATACACCTGTTGGCCTTAAGCCCATCACATTAAGTTGATATAGGAGAAGAGATGAAAGAGAATCATGCCAGCCGCAATATCAAAAACAGTAGCAGCCAGCGACAAACTACACAAGAAGATTTGGTAAATAGAATAAAGTGAGTCATGTTTAGTATTGCTTTGGATCCTGAAAAGATAAATTACTGACCATGCATAAGATTTGAAAAGCTTGGTACAATAGTGTGTCCAACATAACTGATACATAGCTAGGAGTTAAAATACACCTAATACCATCATTACAATCCTACAAATGCACAGAAGTTAACAACTTTAATGATCACCTATGCTCCACAAAACAAGGAAACCAGAAAATTAATGAACTATGAAGTACATCACGAACATTTCCAAGGGGCAGCTGTTAATTTTTCAAAATCATACCGGGCACTCTGAACACGTTCGCTGATAGAACCAACTTGTGACTGCAACCTAGCGATCTCAAGATCCCCTGTTTGCTTTCTTAATTTTGTTGAATCAAGTTGTTCCTGTAACTCAATTATCTTCTTTCTAATTTCTACCATGTCTTCATCCAATTTTGCTCCCTCTTTAGTGCGCTCTATTATCTCCCTTTCATAATCTTTTAACTCATCCAGAAGCGGTCCTTGTCCATCTTTAATTAACAGGAGTTCGATCACACGATGTCGTAACAACGTAACATCAAATCCATGCTTTTCTAAGTCAAAAAGACTTTCCAAAGTACGATCAAATATGATTCTAGAATCATCAAATTGCAACATTGAGATCTTCTCAAACAAACCGGCAAAAGTTACCATAATACCAACAGCAGATCCTTCACGGTACTCCTCTTTAGTTTCCCCTAAAGGACGAAAATGTGGTTTTTGAGGCACTATTTGAAAAACTTCCATAGATTCAATAGTTTTCCAAATTGGTGACTTCTTCACAAAAGGCAACATTTGATTCTCTACTGGATCACTGCCACCTTTGAAATCAACTACAGAAGATTTCATTACAATATCAATTTGCCTTTCTCTTGCCTCGTTCAATCCGTTGACAGTCCCACCAGAGGATAGTCCTAGAGAGAAAATAAATGTTGTCAAGCAAATTACAACAACCAGGGGTTCATTAAAATATACAACTAGCTTACTTAGTTCTTCAACACTTGAAGAGTGCATTCCTCCAATCCACGTCGAGAGGGGTTGATCATCATCAGCAGTGTTCGTGGATACTACGGCAATGGCCATGTCAACTTCTCTTGTTGCGCCATCCACCACAGAAATGTCAGCTGTTTTTTCTCCAAAAGCATCTTGGCTGACTAAAAATACAGAGAGGGCTTCAGTTCCACAAAAATCATGCTGGATCTGTAAAGTATAACTGGACAAAAGTACTCCCACTTTGATTCTAGTAGCAGAAGCCAGAAAGAGATGAAAAAAAAAGTACTTCAGCACTAAATTGCCAAAAATAACATCTTTCTCTGGTAGGGCAATTCCTCTTTCTCTTGTAGGGCGATCTGAACTACATATTGAGTATCATTAAATAAACCACAACCTTACTAATAACTGATGTACTTCAGATCTAGCATAGCAGGAAGCTGAAAATAATTTTCAGGTTGTAAGCCCTTACCCATAGGCTCCACTCTTTTAATTGGAGGGAATTTAGCTTCATCACTTGTATGATCTTTTACAACTTCACCAACAGCACCTGCAGCCCCTTCGTACTCCTTACCTGCAGAGCATATTGCAAAGTTTAAAGTCTCTTAAGATATAACAGAATAAAACACTTATTCAGCCAATGGTTGTAGCTTAAAATTATCATATACCATCTGCCAGCGCCTTTGGGCTTATGATTAGTAATTTGCGTGGTCTTCCCCTCTTTCTTCTTTGGCTGCTTCCTCCACCTTTTGGCTGCTTATTTGTTGCATGAGATAAAATATGAAAACCAGTACCATTGGCTCAATGAACATACAGAACTAGAAGGAAGTCAAATACTAAAGGGGACCTCTAACTCCATGTTAGATACCATGTCTTAATAAAGACCTAAGCTAAAGAGTAATTAACCAAATCCGAAAACAATTGCAAGTTTGAACTAATACAACCTAATTATATTAGCCATCTTCAACAGAAAATTATGAGAATGAAAAATATTTTGAGCTTGTAATCTTTAATTAATTGGGGTTTGTTCAAGGTAAGAGTGACAAGATTGACATGCCAATCAATTTTCAAGCTATCCGCATGGAATGTATCAAACAGTCATAAAAAATTATTTTGAGCTTGATATCTGGTATTAATTGGAGTTTGTTCAAGGTAACAGTGACAAGATTGACATGCCAATCAATTTTCAAGTGATCCACATAAAATGCATCAAACAGTCATACTTACGGCTGAAAAATAATCAAATTTACTAACAGGGTCAAAAAATTAAAGGGTAATTAAATATGATATGAAGTATAACCAATAATAATGGGAGATATCATACATACAGGTTAATATAAATAACTATGTCCAGTGACTATCATTTTTAATAGTAGAAATTAATTTCCAACTCCAAACAACAAATCTTGGTGGTTTTTCACTCTCTAAAATACACTTTTTCCCTATCTCTTTCTTTCTCAGGAAAAGCAGTAAACTTGTCAGTGTATTGCTTACCATGCTGTTGTCTCCTCCTGAATCATTTAAATGCTTCTTCTGATCCCTAATTAGTTTCAGAGATACTTCATCAGATATCTTAGAAAGATTTCCAGCCTGTGTGCCCTTTTTCCCCTTATTAGCTGTTAATCCTAAGATGACAGGCATTTCACCTTCTTTCCCTTTACCATCATTTTCATTCATTTCTTCAGCAGCAGAAAAAGTTGCATTCCTCTCCTCACCTGAAAACCTTAAAGTACACAGTTAACTTACGGAAAATTATCCAATTAATGCAATATATATAAATGAACAGGTGTACCTATGACTGAAGTCAGGCTTTTAGTTTGTAATTTTGTTGGTCTTCCCCTCCTTTTTACAAGATCCACTGTTTGGAAGTCTGCTCCGAATTTCTGTTGCTTAATCTTCTGCATAAGCAAGGAAAAGTATCATCATAAACAATAGGGAAAAGAAAGCCAATCATGCCCACTGTGCCATGGAGCACAAATCTAAGCATCTCACTGACCATCATTACCCAATTAGAACAGTAATGTTAACAGAAAGACACATAGTGCACCCTTTCCCTGAATACTCCAAATTAAGCTGCTCAATAGATACCCCAGCTTAATAACAACTTCTCTTTACTCCTGAAACAAATCCTTGAGCAGTATCAGCCCCAACAACATTAATGACTCAGACTCGGTTTTTATAATGTTTAGGTAGGTGCAAACTTCTCTATTTTTCTCGATTAGATTATATGGGCTGATTTCCTAACCTCACTCTGGATATGCTTGAGTGGAGACTATTACCAATGTATATCACAATGCATAAACTCTAATCAATAACATCAATGAGTGGTTTAAAGCTACACCCTTCAGTCTGAGTGGCCACCTAAGATTGGTGGAACTGTTATGTCATTGTTTACAAGTTTCCCTTTATCAAAGTTCAGTTATACAAGCCCCAGTGAAGTTCAGTCATAAGATGTACAAATGTTATGAAGGTTTCAAAAGAGATATCTAACTCACAATTCTCTTTCCCAGAAAAGGACTCTCAACTATAGCAGAAGGCTGTTCAACAATCACAGATTTCTTCGAGCATCTAGTTCCTGTTTTTTCTGTCTTAGGGGTGGCCAAACCACCGTGTGGTTCCTTAGTTGTTTCATTAGCCATCTTCTTTAAATGAGAAGCCGTAACCGATAGTGTGGAATCTGAAGCATTTTCTTCTGTCAGCTTTTTATTAGGATGTGACCGCATAGGAGTACCATTAGAGTTACCCAACTTCATTTTCTTCTTGCTTGGAGGCAACACATAAGCAGCTGAATCTTCATGGAAAGAAGTTGACTGCTCCATCTGATTCTTTTCTATGTTTGTCAAACAAGGTGTTTGTTCTTCATTGTTTTTCTTTGCAGAGCCTGAACTTTCAACTATCAGAGCTACATCAGGGTAGTCGGAACTATTATGGGCATGCCCTAGCTGTTTTTGATTATCAGAAGCGATCAAGACTTCCTGAATAAAAAGATCAACCATGAATGGAAACATTAAAGACCTGCATGGAAAGTGGTCCATGCCCTTCTGAAACATGAACTAACCAATCTGTTTCTCAAACTTTATTCTTTTTCTCTTTTGATATTACAGCAGAGTTACTCTGCTGAAAAAGCAAAGAGGATGCCGTTTTTGTAGGCCAATGCTTTCATTAGAGTAAAAGTTGATCAACTCTGTCCATAAAACAGTTATGTCCACAAACATTGGAACATTTAAGGAAAAAGCTAAAACTAATTCTATCCAAGCACACGATTGTCATATTTCCACCCTTAAAACTAGCATAGATGCATGTACTAGAACTTAGAAAATCCATTAACCCTGAAAAGAAGTGGAACAATTTAAGAAAATCTGAGCCAAATGCTTATAGCAAAAGGGTGGGAGTTTTCATTTGCTTCCTCTCAAAAGAAGATAATCTCATGGATATAATCAAAACAAATGTAGTTCCGTTGAAGGGGCCAATATTGACAGCATGACACATGCAGGTAATCATACTCTTTGGAGAAGAAAAATGGATTAAAAAATGTATACAAAAGAAATAATCAAGAACAGTTCCAAATCACTACAAACTTGAGCCACGCCCCACAATTTCCCCAACCAAAGAAGAATATGAATAAGAGATGATACCTTGGATTTGCTAATCCAATCGCCACCAGTCCATTCCACATGGGGCCTTATATCTGAATGACTAACTTCTATATCCTTATTTCCATGCTTAAAGAAGACATTATACCTTCCCCCAGCAAGAACTTTGGTAATTACTCCAGCCCGCCAACCAAAACCATAGGATGTATCGACCTTTTCCAGCAACTCATAATTTTTGCCCACATAACGAGGAGGGGTAGGTCGGATATGGTGTGAATCTAGAGTCACTTTTACTGTTGCAGCCTCATCACCGTTCATCAAGTTCTGATACTTGACAAAGAAAGTGCCATCCTCATTTTCTTTAATGACAATTGCAGGGTACCAGACATCACGTAAGTTTTCTTTATTGTCAAGATTCACTTCTACTGCTGTTCCAGGGCAGAAAATTGATCCTGTTGATTGCTTTAAAAATAAAATTAAAAAATCATATCGCTAATCAAAGTCAACTGCTAGCATATATAAATACAACTCCACCAATAATATAGGAAGATCATAATGAGATATAGAGCTTTAGGAAGTGAAAATAGATAATTGCATAGTAGCAAAAATTTACAAATACAATCGCAATAACAATTGTACTTATGGTCAATAGAATAACAACATCTAACATGAAAATGTAGGAAGCAGTTGGATTGAGCAGAGACTGTGATTCAGGTAAATAACTGAGCTCATGCAGTACAAGCATATTTCATTATCGCACAAAAGGAGCGCAATACTCTCGGTTTTGCAAATAACTTGGTAAATTTCCAAAATAAGGAATTCTATATACAAATAATAATACTAATAGGCCCCAGAACAGATCAGAACATGCATAAGCAGAAGCAAAGAATGGACGAGGTAAAATATGTAAATTAAGGTGATTATTCATGCACTAAGGCCGGGCCAGCATCTCACGATAACGGAAAAGAGACACTTTTCAAAGGAAGCTCTTTTCTTTAAATGCAAAGTAACGTGCAATGGAGCCAATCCATTGCCCCAGCCATTTTTACGCCTACTCATACGAGACAAGTGACATACTTGAATAAAAGTACAAAACAAGATGATTTTGAAACCTGTTTCACATGAAGGTATGAAAACATTAAAAATGGCCAAGCAAGATTTTGCCTGTTAATATAAGCAAATACCATATCCGGTGCGCATTTCCTTAAAAATAAAAGCATACCCCAAACACATGAAAACCCACATAATAGTATTAGTACCCACGAAAACAACTACTTAAAACTCATGTTTTACAAACCCAGAAATTTAATTTTTGAAGAAAAAGAAGTAATTTTTCAAAAACCCTTGAACAAATCCAGACCAGCCACTTGACATACCTGCTTTTCGGGTCGGATCCAGCTACCGTTAACCCACTCGTAATGCATCCTCAAATATTTCTCTTCAAAATCAAGTACATCAGGTGGGTTATCAAAACAAACCCTAAATTTCCCATCATCTAAAACCTTGGTCACAGTACCAGTCCACCACCCATCTCGATAATTAGCCTCGACAACGTCGTACAGCTCAAAAACATCCTTACCACCCTCTCGTTGAGGCAGTAAAGGCCTTATATAAGACGGGTCAATGTACTCTGTTAAGGGAGTCGTCCCATCTTCGGTGACCAAGTACCTGTACTCAATCAGAGCTTTTTTGCGCTTCTTTGAAACCGATTTCGGGGGTGACTCGAGAATAGTAGCTCTGTACCACGCGCCTCGGAAACCCTCTTCGTCGCTGGTAACTTCGATTTCTGTGCCTTTATTGAAGAGAAATTGAGATTCCGTGTCCGTAGATACCATTTTTTGTTTTCCCTCACTGAAAACCCTAGAGTTTGGACAGAACCCACTAAAGTTTTAACAGCTTCAATGAAGATATTGTTCTTTTTCTTCACCTTTTATTACGCATTTTGGCGGGATGACATTAGATCTTCCCACCTACGCATTTCTAAACCAGTCCTAATTACATTCATTATCCCTTCCATCCCTTAAATACCCTATTAGCAATAGCATAGCAATGGCAATAACAATAATATTATTTACTTGCTTTATTTTTTTTAATTTAAAATAAAATTTAATTACCCACAATATCACAGTTAAATATTGTACTTACATTTGCATATGATTGTTGATTTATTTCAAATATATTTCAGAAAATGATTAATAAATGTACGGTGATTAGGCCATTTACCACAGAAATCCACGGGCCCACATCCACGAGTCCACAACCACACTCACAATTACACATTTTCTCTAATTTCCCTTGAACGCCCATCCCAAATCTCTGGCGAAATTACTAAAGCCGCGCAAAGCTATGGCGTCCCTAACGGCGGCAACTGGAATATCCAAGACTCCGACGATATCTCCGAAATTCCCGACTATGTTTCGTAAACACCCGAAATTCTTATCATTTAAACAACAAAAATCAGTTTTTCCTAAGAACGTCTCGTACAAAACAGCGATAAGAGCGTCGAGCCCGAGCGCACCCACTGGTTCATCGCCAGGACTTTACTCGGCACAGCAATTCGAGCTCACGGCCAAAAACGTGGACCTTGTCCTCGAAGATGTTCGGCCTTATTTGATCGCTGATGGTGGAAATATCGACGTTGTGTCCGTTGAAGAAGGTGTCATTTATGTCAAACTCCAAGGTGAATTTTGGCTCTTACTTTCTTTTATCTCTCATTTAAATTTATTTATTTTAAACTTATGGATTATCTTGTCATGGGAAATTCTATAGATGAGATGAAAGAATTAGTTGTCAAACTTGTCAGATTCTTATGAACTCTCTTTAAGAATTCAAGAGATTCAAGTCTCATTTTTGAGTTTCTAAAGAAAATCTTTGTGATTAGTTTTAAAATGGCTTTGTCTGGAAGTGTGTTTGTGCATTTGGTGTAATGGGAGTAGTGGCATTAAGTATGAAGGGAGCTAATATGATCAATATCTAGGCATATTAGATTAGTACATTGAATTTAAAAGAACTTGTTTCACTTTTATATATCTTTGTTGTGCAAAAAAAAACACCAACCTGTTATCACTAGAACAAGTAAATCTATATCACATTAACAAATCATGTGTCTTATAGGCTCATTTGAAACATTGAAAGTATCAAGGTAGAATATCACAGCATTGGTTGTACTTTCAACTCTCATATTCATTAGCCGCCATATTAGGATCAGAGATTTATCATGTTATGCTGCTGGTTGTCTCTTGAGATCTCCATTTCAAACTCTCTCTATATAACAATTTGGAGGTTTCAAATTTACATGACATGGCACGAAGTTCCTCTGTTGCTCAAATGTTCGAGGACCATGAACTCTGACTTGGAGGAGATGAAGAGAATATGTGAAGAACAAAATCACAAGGGATCAACTTATTAAACCCCATTGTTTCAATAGATTGGCAACCTGTCCGTGTCATCCATATTTGTAGAAAAAAAATTGAAAGTTTTTGCTGGCATAATAGTAGAAAAAAAGACGTGACAGATGCCAAAAAAAGAAAAAATTTGCTAGAAAAAAGTTAGTAATTAAAAATGAGATTTTGCTAATATCAGATTCATTAACAGGAGCATGTGGAAGCTGCCCCAGCTCAACAACAACCATGACGATGGGAATTGAAAGAGTATTGAAGGAAAAATTTGGAGATGCAATCAAGGATATCCGCCAAGTGAATGATGAAGAAGAAAGAGAGACCACTGTTGAGGTGAGTTCTACTTGTGTGGCTGATGAGTCTGAAAAATAGGAGAAACCTTAGGTGGTGCCAACAACACCATGTCATCATGCCACCATCCAATTATGTACCACCACATGTTACCACATATTCACGATGCATAAACAATCTAAATTCTACACATCATGATACGTAATTGGATGGTGATATGATGACGTGATGGCTTTGGCACCAGTTAAGACTATCTAGAAAAGTAGTACTACACAACTACAATTACATTCTCATAAATGACCATTTCTGGTGTTGTGTGACTGCAGGCAGTAAATGGTCACCTTGATATATTGAGACCAGCCATTAAGAATTATGGTGGAAGTGTGGAAGTATTATCTGTTGAGAGTGGGGATTGCATTGTAAAGTATGTGGGGCCTGAGTCCATTGCATCGGGCATTAGAGCTGCCATCAAGGAGAAGTTCCCAGATATTGTGAATGTTGTTTTCGCTGGCTAGGTTGTTCTCTGTTTGATAAACCTTGAAGAACATACAAGCTGTTGTAGATTTTTATGAGGTTCAAGATCACTTGATTACGATCAGTTAGGCTTTGATGCCAATTTGCCTCTGTTTATTGAGGCATGTATGCTTCATCTATTTGGGATGTATTGGTCCTCCGGTTGACAATGCCCCAACCTTCAAAAGTTTTGCTGATTAATGAATTTATATTTCTAGCTTATCCTGTGTGCAAGTCTTATTCAGATTAGATTTTATTTATCATTTATTAGTACTTTTGTTTTAGGGAGAATTCATTGTCTGAGGGGATAACATTACCTGATTGGTTTTCCAAGGATTAACGATTGGAATCAGACACCTTTTCACCGCAGATTAATGCTCTTCTAGGAAAGCCATATAGCATATATGTGAAATAGGTTGAAATGGAAACCATTTTTTGAATTAGCTTCAAATATACTAATCTAGCTATATTATAGTATTAGTAATTGATACAGACAATTCACATCGAAAAATCTATTTCTATATTGTTATAGCAATAAAGAAGTGAACTCCACATGGTTCTTTTTTAGTTTATGGTCGGTGCTTCAAAAGCTCCCCCTACTTTAGTTTAGCATCTTTGAAACTCTGGCTGGAGTCAAATGACCAATCCAGATATATAACCTATGCAGATTTGTCCTCTGAATCAGCAGCAGTGATGATGATTGATCTAATCCAGCGTGATAAATTAACGAGGAAGGGCGTGTAAACAAAGTAGCAAGTAATTGTCCAAGTAACCAATCCCTGCATACAACAGAAAGAATGGCATCTCTCTTTAGAAATTAGAATCGGAAAAGACTTCGACTAATTAAGCTTTTCTTTGGCATTTATAATGAATTACCTGGCCAAGGATTTCTATGTTTGCTTTTGGGTAATACCAAAGGTGAAAAAGCCTGAAAGCAAGCATCAGAACCTAAAATTTTTTATTTAAATTATTTGATTTCTGATGCGCTTTTATGAAAGAAGTACAAGCTTACTTCATGAGGGGAATCTCAGCCAGTGGGCAGCACAGACCGACAGCAGATGCTAGGGTGAAGCCGAGCCAAGTCCTGTCCAGGGACAACCATAGAAGCTCTGCCCCTGCAAATAATATGTAGGCCTCAATGTTGTCTGGTACTCCAGCTTTATAAAGTTCAGCACTCAACTCAATGAATACAACCAGTGCTCTGCATTACAGTAAGATGATCTGTGAATGTTGTAATTAGTTTGTTGATACAGTATTGAAAATCTAAAGAGATTTGTTTCTTAAGTATAGAATGGTATGTTCCTATATGGTCCTGGAAATAAAAAATAGTACTCACATTAGAGAAGAAACTGTCTTTTTCACGCTCCCAGGCCGAGCGGGAACTTTAGAGGAGGCTCTTTCATCCAATGAGAGTTGCAGCAAACCAACAGTGCAGTAAAACAATCCAAGCAAAGGAGGAACCTACCAACATTAAAAACAAGGAAAATTAAATTAAATAATCTGCATTCAGATTCAGTAACGGTGATGGGAGAAAACACTAAAATTACCCAGATATTTGTGTGGAGTGGACCAATGTCGATTGACCCATTTTCGTATGCCATAAGATTAACCCTTGAATGAAGTCCATCAATAACGGGACCTAGGAAGAAACCCGAACCAAAAAGTGCGAGAGAGATTGATGGCCAAGTGTTGCTGAGCTTCAGCCTGAGACTGTCTCTTTGCTGCTTTCTTAGATTGCAACAAGTTGCAGAGTGAAAACATTTTGCCTTTGCATCAACAGAGAGAGTGGGAAAAAAGCAAGAAGAACGCAAGGCAAAGATGGCGTGCATTTTTCCACTCCTCAGATTTGTAAGTTGGGAGATTACTAACTAGTTCACTTCATGTCTCTAACATCGGTTTCAGTAGATTGATAGCAGTATGGTTTCAATTTTGGAGTTGAAAGTCTCGACTCCAAATCCAGGACCAAAGGCAGTGGTTAAAGAACAAAAGTGTATTACAGAACAACTGGTTGTGGTTAGCAGGGGTCCTCTCTGTAGGAATTTGGACCACAAAAGAGTACAAAAGAACAAGAGGGTGGGGTCCGACTACTACTCCTACGTATTGGTATACAATAATGTCCTGCCTCCATAGAATTTTGGGTGGGGTAATTTCCTTCGTCTGTGGAAAATCATAGGTTAGCCAACAGTAGCAGAAATCTACCAGTCCTACTATGTGTTTTAATCATCACGAGGATTCATGTTTCATTTTATGCACCATTCAAGTGTTGACGAATTTAAGTACGTAAATATTTTTAATGTACTTATTTGTACTTCACTTTACAATATTTGTTTTCTGTGCGATTTGCTCCCTTAAATAAAGGGCGATTCTAGTATGATTTATCATAATGCTGATTAGTTTAGCTTTGTTGGCTTGTGTTATATGGTGCTGGTTGTCAGCCTAGCTTACTAAAGATACATCTGTCCCGTGGAGAATGCCCTGCCCTATGGTCAGTTAAGTAAACATTTATACTTGACTCACCATTCCAAGGCTCGACGGATTGCATTTACATTAAAACAATTCTCTACTTTTGTTGTTATACATCCTTATATTGGTTAAACAAGACAAATTCGGAATTTGCTGATGTCCTGCTTAACTATTGCGGTCGATCCAGCACAGTAAAATAGTTTAAGAATAAAGAAAGCTCGACGCCTATACATGCCTGGAGTTTAAAGGTACCTTTATATACATGTCTTTACCATTGCTCTCTAATTTGTTCATATCCAATATGGGTACTGGATTGTGCCGGTTGATCTTCTTTTTTCGTACATCAATTTATTGCTTGAAGATTAAAGCTTCTTCTAGATTTTGCTATGCTGGGTAATCTTTATTTGTATAATTTGTTTTAGTACAACTTAAAAGTAATATTAGCAGCACAAATTATAGAAATTATTGAATACAAATTAATGTAATGCAATTATATGCGATGTGGTTGTCCGCATTATTTACATTCATTGATGCAAATCTCAGCGCATCCTCTTCATTAGTGGTATATCATTTATTCATATACTAGGTATGCATAACAAATATAATCTCCATCATTAAAGGATGTACATATTTGAGAATTGCTTTTCAAATATAATTGAATAAATAAAACTAAATAATCATGTTCCCATCAAAGTATTAAACATTCTCTTGTACATAATATTGCTGCTCCTTACTACCCATTACTTCCTACAACATCCTTTGGGGCCTTCAACAGAATCTGCCACTGATGGCCAGCATAGTGGATTGGTATACCTCAAAATTAAGGTACCCGTCTAATCATATCTCCTAAGTTCAAGCACAATGAACCTTTTTATACAACTAAAGAGACGTCTCATCACCTCCAACATTTATAAATCTGAAGCCTTCATTTTTCTCGGTCTTTTGTGAGCAGGTGATGATGGAGCCTCTGATATTCTTCCAGGTCCCTTAAGATTCACATATTGAAGGAAATATATATTAATTCCACAAAAGGTTTAAGGGAAGAAGTGAAAGTAAAAATAAAAAACATGTACAGGTAGTGCATGTATATAAACCTTGCGTTTCTGGTCTCTTTTGCCAACCCTGTCCCCTGAAATCCAAATGAAACTTTGAATTTACCAATACCATACAACTTACACATCTCAGACAAGGAATATATTGAAGGAAAGCGCCAAACATCGACATCAATTAATATATTACCTCCAAAACTTATGGAATCTGGAACAAATGTTCTATCCTGATCTCCAGCACGTTGTGAACGCTGTGAACATTACAAAAGGAATTGAATACTAGTACCAGCATGCTTATACCACAAGCCTCGATAATTAAAACATGATATTGGAAAATAAAAAATCAGTTGACTAACCTTTGGGGTGCCTGGCATATCGATGTATGAACCATCGCGATAAGATGAACCTTCTGCCTCCTTATATTGCAACTGAACAAAGCAAATAAGTTTAACATGTCAAGATCAATACATGAAGGGGAACACCTCATTTTATCATTCTTTCCTAGCAGGCTCTTAAGCACCAGCATAATGTCTTAAATTCCAAAAAATAACTTATATTTTATGCATCAAAAAGGTACACTAATATTAAGTTATATTAGAAACACACTGGCCCAGATAAGCCAAGGGAACCAAAAGGATGCTAGTTGTTGGTTAGTATTGCCATATTAAGAGAGACACTTTAGTTGCTAAATAATGCTTGGTATGACATCATTACAACAACAATTGCAAGATGGATTACCATAAACTGTATCCCAAAGTTACAGTCAGGTGTCAGACATGACTCAAGACATAGTTACCAAGAAACCCCGGATATCTGCATAATAACAGTCAATATTATATGAGTTCACGCTCAGAAACTCCACAACCTCGTAGTACAAGGGGAGCAATGGGTAGGTTGAAGGATACAACAAAACATCAGTGTCACTTGACACCACTAGAGACACCAGTGGAACATAAGCTTATATGTACGGGAAATAAAAGCTTAAAAATAAATGAAAGATAATATATCAATTCGCCTTCCCAAAATAGTATATAATTGAAACCAGACAAACTAAACAAATGCTTTAGTCAATTTGTTTTAGGAAAACTCAATCTGCAAAATTAATCTTAGATGTGCTATACCTGCTTCTGAAGATTTAGTAAAGTTAATATTTCCTTTCTTAATTCAAGATGCTCTGCACAAACAGCTTTGGTTGGAACTTTTGGTTTTAAACTGACCTGTAAAAGACATAACATGAGCTTATACTCAATTATGCAGAATATTCAAAAGATGCACTGTTCATGGATTAAAGCACATTCAGCAATTTTGAAAACATCTAACTATTAAGGAAAATTACCAAAAGCCAATGATCACAAGCTTTAACTAGAAAATCTTATCATGAAATCTTGAATTTCTGATAAGAGTCAAGCAATATGCACAAGCACAGTCAAAACTACATAGAAAATTTGTAATCAAGTTTAGAATCTGCTTGATGAGAATTTAGCACGATAGATACACCTGAAAATAAAATGCCTACATTCTAAAATGGCACAGGCTGAGTATGGTCAAATCTGAAAAAAGTATATTGGCAAAAGGCAAGCCCTTCAAATTTTTATGAGAATATAAAACTATGATTGCCCAAAGATGATTGCCTACATTCAATATAAAAATATGATTGCCCAAAGATGGTAGGAAAAAATAAGTTAAGAAGCTAAAGGGCTTGTCCATCTTCAGAAATCATGCTTTCCAAAGACGAAAAGTAGATGTAGAACAATAATAGTAACTATCTTACTCTACTAATTATAGAAATAACATCACTGAATGATACAATTAAGAGTATATGCACTGCAGTCACAGCTGAGGAAGCAGAAACAAACCCCAAGTTCTTGTAAGGTTTGCTCAACCCGTTTGATAGTTCGAAGTCCTGCAGATGAGCTTGCAGCTTGTACCATCTGCTCAAGTGCGTAAGTCCTCAAATAAACCCGAAGCTGCAAATTTTTTCAATCAGTAGAATATGTCATTAAAAGCATGGGATATTAGGAATAAAACTAGGAGTAGCAATTCGAGTTATTGTTCATATTTGTGTTATATTGTATTTGTGTCATATCAAAAAAGATCAACCCGAACTCGACCCATTTAATTATCGTATCAAAAAATGAAAACCCTAACTCAGTACGATTATTAAACGGGTTGTAATTGTATCACCCATTTAATATTTTTTTATTTATATTTTAATATATTTTTATAATATTTATGACAACATTTTTCTCAAATACTAATAAATTTTATTCTAACTATAACTAAATTTTTTTTTAAAATAGATAAATATAACTAAAAACTTTTAATATACAAAAATTATAAAACAAATTTATTAAATTATAAATAAGTTAACATAATATGATTACTCGAATAGTTAATCATGTCATAAACAGATTCACATGTCAAAAACTCTAAACTCGAACCCGATACGATTATTAATCATGTCGTGTCATTATTAATTATGTCGTGTCAT
>JAXCLQ010000001.1:19385597-19403052 GCA_035584115.1 Cedrela odorata | reverse complement strand
AATAATTGGGTTATCTTAGGTCAACCAAACCGCAAATTCCATGTCAAGTTGACAAGTCGTGTCAAAATTGACACTCTTAGATAAAACTTTACAAAAGAAAAAATAGGATCCAAACAACCACTGAAAATTAAGAACATTCTGCTCAAAACTTCAATGAGAATAAAGAAACACAAGATAAAATAGAATAATATAAAAAAGTTATTAAAAGTTAGATCATCCAAATTAGATCAACTATACTGCTTCCAATGAGGGAAGGGGAGAGAAGGAGAACATAACTCGCATCCAAATAATTAAACCATACCATGCGCAAAGAAGCTAGAGTAGAGGCACTATCATCAATTATTGAAGTAGAAGGTACATTCGCTGCCGAGGGAAGCTGAACCTTAGTTGAAGGTGATATAGTATCACCAAGAACAATGGCCATGTCAGCACTCTCGGAACCCACATGAGATCCAACAGGTAACTCGGGCTCTTCGGCAGCCTGGAAAAGCAGAAAAACTAGGGATCAACCCGCAGAAAACAAAACTAACTATAAATGCATGCATGTTCGCACAAGCCGAGCAGCAACATTTTTTTTTTACTTCATTTTTAATTCAATCAAACTACGATTGTTACAAACAGACAAATACACACAATTGGTTTGACTTTTCTTAATCATACAAATTCACTCCCAGAATATGGTTCCCATTTCTTCTATTAAGTACCATATATATACACATCTACTTTTTCAGTTGTAAATGTGACCATCACTGATTAGGAAGAAGCATAACCACATTTCTATTCCAACACCTACCCGTGCTGCAATCCGTGACTCAGTTATCCTTTTTGCTTCAGCCAAAACCTGAAAAAAGATATTGCATATAACTAATTGAACAGTCTGAATTCACATCATTGCTAGAAAAGCTAATGTTACCGACTTCTAACGAGAGTGTCAAGTAAAATAAACACCTCAGCATCTTTACGCTCTTGCTGTTTCGTTTGAGAAAGGATCATAGACAATGCCCGCTTTCGTTCTACCTCCTGTGAAACATTATAAGGCTCCTACAATCGGAAATGTCAAAAACTACAAATAACAACAGCATAATATAGCAGACTTCAAATTCAAATTACCAGATACAGTCAACTAAACGTAATTTGAAAACTGTAAAAACTTATTTTCTTCTATTTTAATTTCAATAACTTGAAATTGTAACTGTTTAAATTTCATCTACAATGTCCAGTTATAAAGCTAGCACACCTTAACAAGGGGGTGACCTGAAACATCCCCAGGAGATGGAGCCCTAGCAATCAGGATAGCTCGGGATACTACACAACAAAAAATGTCAAAACCATCAACAACAATTAGATAATACCCTAAAGATCAATTCATACAATGTCCACAATACACTGAATAAAAAAAGGGAATTCAACCAAACTATAAATCACAAGAAAAAGAAGAAAAAGAAAGAAAGAAAAGAAAGCCATTTAAACAATAAGCAACTAATGATAGTCAAACCAAAAGATAAAATACCACTATAGTAACGATCCTTCAATTCCTCCACAGACCGAGATGATGGGAACCTGTCAGCTATAACAATGAAGCGGAGATCAAATCTTTCACACAAGTCAAACAATAGATCTGTCTCCTCTTTGGTCCACATCTAACCAAGAAATGCAACAAAAAAGGATTAACCAAATAATACTGACATGATACGCACAAAAGAAATGTATAATATATTTCCCTTCAAATTTTTAGGCATGGTTGTCAGAGATTTATTAATAAACAAGATTTAATCTTGAGTTGATACCTACAGGATCAGTTAAATACTTCTCATACTCCTCATCTGTGTATTTGACAACATCAACAGACTGCATCATACCAAATAAATATATAGATTCAGCCATAGAAGTAACAATTAAAGAAATAATGCAAATGAGAGCAGTACAAATTGCTTATATCATAAATAATGGAGAGATGAAAAAAAACTTGCTATACCTTGTTATACTTGGCAAAAGAATAGTCACCTGTTGGCGGAATGGCATTCACTACTCTGACCTGCAAAGTATATGAAACATAAAAACACAAAAAATGTCATAAACACGCCGGCAAAAAAAATGACCACTTACCTAGTCTAGGCCAACACTTCCAAAAATTACAAAAACTTACCCAATGATAGAGCTGCAAGTCATCTTTTCGAGCAGAATTTGTGAAAGAAAGCCACTGCCAAGTAATCTGAATGCATAGGATCGATTGTTTTAGAAATTACAAGTTTAAACATTTCAAAGCATCACTTAACATTACAAAAATGTAATAACTTAACATACATAAATAACCAACCAGTACCAATAAGACCACATTGTTAAAAGACCAAAAGAACACAATGTGACAACTACTAACCAAAATAAGGATGATATTCTAATCACATTCAACAGAAGTAAACACAACTTCAAGAATGAACCAATTACATGTAAAAATGATTCTAAAAGACAAACCTTCTCGTCGGATAGCGGTCGTTTTTTCAACTGAGAAACATCGATGGACGGCATAAGAGGCGCCAAGCCTCCAGTAAGTGCATAAACCTGCGACTCGACAGCAAATTTAGGAAAACACATGAGCAACCATGTACTTGCATGTTACATATAATTATACGAGTATGAATAGATTACCTCGCGAGAGATGCCATCAGGTTTTCTTTGGGGTTCTTTTTGGGGCCGAGATTTCTTTTCTTGTGTTATTGGCAACTGAGATTTGGGTAGTCCGAGGATGTCTTTGGCGTCCATATCAATTTCCCCAAATCTTAGGGTTTACTGTCTTTGATGGGAAGGCTTTAGATTCAAAAATTGATCATCTCCGCTTCAATTAAGGTTGTAAATTAGGGTTTCACGTTGGGAAATTTGAGTTCCGTGAGAGCGGTAATTGAGCAGAAGAGATTTTGGGTTCAGAGCGTTTTGCTTTTCACTCTGCTTTTTATTATTACATCACAATTAAAACGTGTATGTGTATAACAACCATTAGAGTTTCACAGTCATCTGCTTAGTAGTATCTAATTATATTTTATTTAGATCTATTTATCGTATTATAAAAATTATTAATTCCGCTTGCTAAAATAAAATTTCGATTATTTTTATATTTTTAAATTAAATTTTGAATTAGTTTAAAATTTTATTGGTTTAATTTTAATAATTAATAAATTTTAGTTTAGTTTTCGATTTGAATCAAATAAAATAAACTGATCTTATTACTTTAAAATTTTTTAAAATAATTTTTATTTTTAAATTTAATAGTCTATAAAATTAAAAATATATATATATTATTTAAATTAATATTTTAAATTTAAGTTTAAATCGCCAAATTAAACCGATTAATTTTAGTTTTCCATAGTCAATTTAGACCAATTTGATCCAAAGGTAGACCTAACCTAAATCGAATTCGTCCTTAGTTCGGCTCTGTCCTGAGGCCCATTATAGATTCATCCTTGGGCTGGCACAGACAGACAGGCTTACCCAAATGGGCTTCCAAAATATTCTCAAGTGCGCATAAATTTTGGACACCACTTTAGTGATTATTTTTATTTAGGGTTTTGGATTTTGAACACTAATATTTATGCTTTGGGGCTGCGAAGATATGCAAGTGGCATGGCATGACAGTTTTATTATGTATTAGTAATTATTTATGCATCGTCGTCTTACGCTCTGTCTCTTTGTAATTTGTCAATGTCTACTTGTTTGTTTGTATCGTTTTAATGGATGTTATACTTAAAATTATTCCCCACCTGCTGTTAACTCATGAATCCATTTATATATAGAAACACTCAAACTGGCCTCGCACCAACAGAAACATACATACACGACATAGATTAAATTTTGTTCTTTTAACTTTCTATGTTCTTGCAAGAACAGCCAAACAAAATCTTTGTCTGCTAATTTGTTCTGTTGATTGGGATCCTTGTGTTGTGTGTTAGTTAGTACCAATGGAGTACAACTATTTTAGCAGTCAACAATGAGGAGCTTTCCTTTGCCGACTAGCTAGAGTTGTTGAAAATTTTGTTACAAGGACACAACAGCAAGCCTCCGATGGAAAGACATAATAAAATTATGCATAATTGTAATATTTAATCTAATAATCTATAATCATTATTGGGTTGCCTGTCTAATATCTTTCAAATTCACCCACTATTTGACAGTTATTGATGCTTATTGGTAAGCTGCATGCCAACCCTTCTTGCATTTAGTAGAGTGGTTACGATTCAAACTTTTGAGGGTTTGTTTCCTTTACTAATAACTTAATTTCCTCTTAGGATAATCTTAATCTATGTCATAATTAAAGTTTCTTTATTAATTCCTGTAATGAGTTGTGCAAACCCAATAATTTGTCCCAAACCACTTGAGGTGGTGATTTGTCTTCTTCCAATTTTATATATTTGAGTTGCAAACTCAAAAAACCAACCAAATATAATAATTGTATGTAACATTACTATAGTATATGATCATTTCAATGTATGTAACATCAAATTATCGATCAGTCCATATGTAGTGAGTTGTGAATGAAAGATTAATTAAATGTCGGCAAAAACATTTATGAATGGCCAGGGCCAGGACTTTGGGGCATTGGGGCATTGAGGTGTTGCCATGTGGCGAACGAGGAAGATCAGAGAACCCACCTGTATCTGCATTGCCTTAATCATATATTATTTGAAAGGAAATCACTACGGCAGTATATGATTATCTCTGTGTGTATATACATATATAGAATAATGCTTTCTCTTGTCAAAATGTCTCGCGCTAGCCGGCCTTCGCCCATGAAATTAAGGGTCTTGTTTAACGGAAACCCAGCCCTCTAATATCGGGGATTGATGCTAGTTTTAATTTCTCTCATTAATCATCAAATTCTAATTACATAGCATTTTTAGGAGAGAAAGTTGGAAGTTACTGTTCATGCGCTACGTCTTAAATTGAGTGACTGTTACTAATAAAATGCAACAGCATATGCATGTGTTCAGTGGATTGAATAAGACTCTTTATTATGACTACATATAGATTGTGTATCGTGGTCCAACAGGCTCTAAGTTTCCATTTTGTGGAGGATATATATTCTTTACTGCTATCAAAACCTAACCTAAATGTTGTAGCTGACGAGGTGGTGGTGGAGAAAGTGATCTACAACGTTGAATTAACCACACAAATATATATGCTACAGTCATTTTTAATTATTCAAGTTAGATATTTCTTGCAATTCTGTCCCGGTCAATGGGAGTATTGTTTCATGGCATGCGCCTAAGCCTAATCTAAACCATTGAATTCATGCAAATTACTTGATCACCTTTATAGAATGAAATGATGGGCTTCAAAGAATTTGTCGTCTTCGTTCCTTGATAGCAAAATAATTTAAAAACGCAATAAAAGGAAATTCCATTATGATCTTGTTCACAAATTCTATCCCATCCCGCCCCACCTCATTACTTATTGGCTTTTCGCTCCCAATTTCCAAGCACGATAGTGATATACATTTCATGCCTAGCTATTGCCTATCCTCCATGATTTCTTCTGGTTGATTCCCAGGAAAAACAAATTATCATGCAGAAAATTCTCCTCATGAATAATTGGTTTAACAGTTCACCTACACTATGCTAACCCCTTTCTTGAGCAGTGATCAATAATAACCTATAAACAACTTCATTATCAATGGCAGCAGTGGTTGGTTTCGCAATAATAAACTCTGTAAAACGTTTTCCCACAACAACTATGGCAGAATAAAGGACTTTTCAATTAATATTTATATCATACTTTACAATTCAGATTACCAAACAAGTCATATGCAAATGGAATCTAACTATCTAGTTCATTGACAACTCTCTATAACATATGTCTCCCTTCCATTCCTTACTATACTTTCTGATTTATCAATTTATCAACCTCAGAATTAGATAAAAAAAGGATTAAGACTGCCTCCACCAGTAATTGTCACGCCAGACATCGACCATCTACTTTCAAGCAACATGTTTGGCCGGTTTATGCTTTTTCGAATAGATTAGTCTTCCCTTTTCAGCTTTTCCTCTACTAATCACCATATAATCATATATCATTAGCATTAATATTAAGTGTCTTATCAAATAATTAATGGTCATTTTCCAAAATAACAATCATCAATCACATAATTGATCTCATCTCAATGTTATGCATATGATGTGCTCCAAGTGTTGGGAAAAAATGGGAGACCGTTTGGCCCCCGTTTCCCGCAAAAATGTGGAGTCGATGGGGGACTCAGATGGTGAAAAGAAGGTAGAGTCAAAGATTATGTATAATTCACATAAGTCAGTGAATCAAAGATGACAAGGTCAAAGTTAAGCAAGTATGAAATAGACCAATGCCCACACGCTATTGAAAAGCGTTGTTAACAAAATCCAATTAAAGCAGACAAACAGCCACTACCAGGTTGGCCCTCCAACCTCCTTCCCCACCTAATGAAAACCCATTTTTCACCACGCTCTGCATACACGCGTGGATATCGAATCTAATAAATATTATATATTCCTTGTTTCACTCTTTATTTATTTTATTTACAAAGAGGATTATGATATACAAAACCTTAGCAAATTGAGTTGAAGACAATCTGTTAAAAAAAAATTTAATATTACATTACACTAAATTTTTAATAAATTTAATATTTTATTATCAAATTCGCTTAAACGAATATTTAATATTTATTAAACTAGTGCAAATATTCACGAATTTTTAAAAAAATTTTAAGAAGTTTTTTGATATTAAAATTATAAATTTTTAGTACTAATTTAAAATAAAATAAATCACTCACATAAAATATTAAGTACATAAAAAAATATTTGCAATAATTTCATAAAAAAATACATAATTATTTTACAAATTTATGCATAATTAATTCGAAATATAATTTACTTAATTAAATTATTTTAATATTTTAACTCATTTTTTTAATATTAAGAATAATTATGTAAATTTAAAAATAAAATATAAAATAATTTTTATTATAACATCAAAAAAATATTGTTTTTGATATTTTTTAATATTAATATTAAAACAACGTCGTTTTAATATTTTTAAAATTAAATTAAAAAATTATATATTCGTGAATATCTATTAATATCTGTATTTATATCCGTCTCATACTCACTATAAATTTTAATTTATTTTTTTAAATTTATCTAACACTTGTTAAGAGACCGTCAAATTTATCCCATGAAAATCGGATGGTACTAAATTTACGTATTTACAAGTAAAATTATGGTCGCTAATAATATGCAAAGTCCACGTCTCTTAAATTCACGATACATATTTTAATTAAATAATCATCAAAACGGACCTACCTAGAATAAAAATAATATTCTCCATCTTACAGCCAGTGTCTCTCTCTCTCTCTCTCTCTCTCTCTCATTGTGTGCGCGTGGACATATATATAATACACGCACCCCACCCCAGCAATTAGTACCCCTTCTTCCAAGTTGAAACTTCAAACTCAATTTCTTCTTGTATTCTCGAATTTGTAATTTCTATCTTGTATTTATCCAACAAATAGAAGAAGAATGGTTGTGCCTTCTCCTTCTCCAATACGAACGAAGAAAACAAAGGCGGTCGGGATTCCTACCATCGATCTCTCTCAAAGTAAGGCAAAGTTATTAGAGCAGATTGTAAATGCATGTGAAGATTATGGATTCTTTAAGGTCACCAACCATGGTGTCCCCAAAGAAATAGTATCGAGATTGGAAGAGGAAGGGATTAGTTTTTTTTCAAAACCACCCGAGGAGAAACAGCGAGCTGGGCCTGCTAATCCCTTTGGTTATGGAAGCAAAAACATCGGCTTCAATGGCGATTCTGGTGAACTTGAGTATCTACTTCTTCATACCAATCCTATCTCCATTGCTGAAAGATCCAAAACTATCTCAAATGACCCTTCAAAGTTCAGGTACTGTCATGTTCTCTTAAATCTATATTTACTTCAATGAGGATTGATATTAACTTTCTTATCATGCAATATGGTTTGAACTGTTCATTTACTTTGCATACTTGGAAACAGTTTATGAGATATACATCAAAGATAAGTTTACAAGTACAAAAGTTATCAATCAAACAGAGCTTTTTGTTTATGTTTCTTAAGTGAGATACTGCCTCGCGGGGTTTGTGCTCAGGTTGTGGCACGTGTGATCATTTTCTATTAACAGTTTAATGCTCATTACAGTAACACTGCTTGTTGCTAATTTACAAGGAACTCTGGGGCCGGTGTTTGTATAAGGGAATTGGTGGATGATTTTTTTAGTGTTAATGCTTGGCATCCTAGAAAGGGACATCTTTTCTTTACGGAAAAAAGAAAAGAAAGAATTAAATAAACGTAAATTATAGTTAAAAATCAAATTGTTTTAATAATTTCCGTCATTGTTTTGATTTAATGCAATCGGCTACATGGTATAGAAATAATGATATAATTATCATCTTTGATAAAGAGTTTTCTACCTTTAAATTAGTTGGACGCTACTCTTTCACGGGCTCCATTTAGTTTCAATACGAGCATCATGCAGGGCTGGTGTCACGAGACTCTTTTTGTTTATAGCGATCAACCCTGCAATACCCGCAATACGTCAAATCTCTCTTAATGTCCCTAAAGTTCGACCAAGATTCATTTTACTGGTAAGGTAGTGTATTTTGAGTTTAACTCTGTGACAACTAGCTGCTACTACTTCTCTTTCGTTTATTTATTTAACTTTTTGACAACACTTTTGAGCAATATATGAATATGCTCATCAATGGAGTCAATTGCCACACGTGCAACCCAACTAAGAGATGATAAATTGAAAGTATAAAAATATATAACTGGATTACCTATTAACTCTTTCTGGTGATCTTTGTGGTTTAAAGTTTCAACTGGGTGGTAAAAGGGAGAGCTTTACTTTATGTATTGTCAAACAATTGTTTGCAACATGGCATGCTTCTTAATTAATAACAATTTGGGACCTACACCCACCTCTAATCAAAGGGCCCAAGACATTTGGAGGAAGAAACAGTCTGAATCAATTGAGTTATAGATTTCTATCTCTTTGTTCTCATGCATTTCTTTTTCAACAACATTTTATTGTCTTCATAATGCTATCATTAGTACTAATTAATTAACTGCATATATCTACAATTTTGTTAACAAAATCGATCGGCTATAAGCTTCTGATTTGACTCAAATTTTGCATCATAATTTGTTTGACCATGTTCATAAATCTACCAAATAATGATCAGGAGTCCAAGTACATGAACGAATTGCATATCAGATTATAAAAAATGATAAAATCTTTTCTTGTATTGGCTAAAATTTGAGCTGTATATGTTTGTGTACTGGATGGCCGCGTAGAACTGAGATTCTAGCTCTAGCTCTCTTTCACCGGCGGCAAGCAGGCAGGCGCTGGGATGTAACATATTATTGCTTGCTTGAAGTAAATATATACTATGATTGTAGTGACATAGTCAGTAAGAAATCAATAACTTCGCCGTCAAATCACTAAATAAATTGAAATTAAACAAAAGTTGATGGCTTTATGCGTTCAATAATATAATTAAGAAAGCAGTAAGCAGTAAGAGTTACCTTTTTTTATCAAATAAAGTAAAAGATATATCAGTAGACTAGTGGGGATCTGAAAATAGATTGTTTTTTTTAATTTTTGCAGTCGTTGTGTGAATGATTACATACGGGCAGTCAGAGATTTAGCATGTGAGATTCTTGATTTAGCGGCAGAGGGAATGGGGGTCCCAGACAAATTCGTCTTCAGTAGACTCATCAGAGACGTTCAAAGTGAATCGGTACTTAGGCTGAATCATTATCCCCCTGTCAGAGATTGGGACCCATCTAAAGATCGAGTTGGATTTGGCGAGCACACTGACCCTCAGATCTTGACTATCTTGAGATCTAACGACGTGGGTGGCTTTCAAATCTCTTTGCGTGATGGTTTATGGGTCCCAGTTCCACCAGACCCCACCGATTTCAACGTGATTGTTGGTGATGCCTTACAGGTTAGCAACTAGCATTTGCCTCAACTCAAAGTTGACCAATTTTTAAAATTGCCAAGCCATGTAATTTTATTATTTGCCTATTCTAATTAAATTGGAAAATTAAAGGTATTGACAAACGGGAGATTTACGAGCGCGAGGCATAGGGCATTGACAAATTCAGTGAAGCCAAGAATGTCGATGATATACTTTGCGGCACCACCGCTTCATGCATGGATCACTTCTCTGCCAGAAACAGTGTCACCTCAGAGACCAAGTCTATATAAGCCATTCACTTGGGGCGAATACAAGAAAGTTGTCTACTCTCTGCGATTAGGAGATAGCCGTCTTGACCTCTTCAAGCTTCATGCCGGCGACAAAAACGGGATCGTGAGTTGTATTTAAATCTTGTATTTCTGGTAGGACTAGGACACAGGAATTAACAGAGGGGGGACAAATATTTACGCAACTGTATTAATATTATTGTATATAGGGCCTCAATAAGCTGGCAATTTTTTCTTTTTTGTATTAATTAAGCATTTCCCTAGTATTTATATATAATTGTCTTGTTATGAAATATATATATATATATATATATATTAAGGGAGGTTTGTATCAGTGTAGCTCAAGAATCGTAAATGGGAAATGATTTGTACTTAAATATTTATGGGTTTGGAGTTTTCTCTTTTAGACCATGTTCAGGACTTTTGCTGGATTAACTTATCTGTGGGAACAAAACTGTAGGTAGGTAGATAGTATTTTCATGATATCACATCAAATGTTGCAGCTTAGTCATGATCGATGTTGCATTGGTAGTAATATTTCGTATATTTAATTAGGTACACCTAGGAAAATTACATGATACCAAACTAAATATCACAGCACGGCTCTTACGTTTATCTACAAATTGGTTTTGTGTCATAATCAGTTGACCCGATTATGTTCACAAAATCAGATCCACCGATCCATGCAGACACCTTTGATGCAATTTGACTTGTGGACATTCGCACGAAATCATTTATATATATTTATATGCAATTCTTTCAATTAGTACAATATTAGTCGCTTTAACATAATTTAGAGTTTAGGGTAATATATATTATTCGTTTTAGCATAAGTTAAAATAACTAGTATGATATTATTTGCTTTGCCACAATTCAAGATGAGATAACGAGTTTGATCCAGATCTTTCACAATTTTATTATCAAACTCTAGATTCAAAAGTCTCATATTAATTTAAGAGGGGTATAGTACTTATAAATACATCACCAACCTCATCCCTAAGGGATTTTAGATTTCACAATCCACCATTTAAAGGATCCAACGATTTCATTGACACATTTCTAATTTGATGAATTGGCTCTAATATTATTTGTGATAATCTAACTTAATTAGTACGATATTATCTACTTTAACATGATTCAGTGTGATATAACCAGTTAGACCCTCACAAATTTTTTTCCTTACAGCATAATTTCTAAGTCTTGGACCCAAAACGCCTCATGCTAATTTAAGAGGATAAAACCGTTATAAGTAAATCCACGTGCTCATTCCAAGCTAATGCGAGATTTAACATTCCTAATGTAAAAGTAAGAGCAAGAGGGTATAGCGATGTGACAGTATAATGATATATGATATCTCACCAAACAATGACAAATGAAATAATATTAACTCACGTCAGTCGTAGCTAAGCTGGGGGTTGTTCGATCAACTATATGGAGTGGCTTGGGAAATAACTTTTGATATTGGTACGAAAATGATAATGACTCAAAACAAGCTTTATGCTATATTAAGAGACTTGTTTAGGTAGATTTCCTTAACTGCAATGTTTGGTGGAATCCTAATTGTCTGTTTTGACTAATTAATTATCACAATGACTTCATCAAGATAATTACTTATTTGAATTCTTTAAGTCAAGAATATCTGCGTCTTTTTTATGATAATCCTAAAACCCCACCTGTCACAACATGATAGCTACTCATTCTAATGACTTGGTAGGACTGTCGACTCTCTCTATAACAATTCACGATTTAGGGTCAAATGGATGATAGAATTAATTGGAAGCCTGCACATAATTAGGTCCCACTAGAGTGGATAATTAATAAGTTATCTAAGTGTAAGATATTGGTGATCTAAACCTTAGATAATTTGATTTGCATGCTAATAAAGTTAATATATATAATCAGATGGTCAGGATCATTCCACTCCATCATTTGTTCAAACTAGAAATATATAAGGTTGTCCAACGCTTATTGACTCCTGTAAAATTAAGTAATTGGATCACCAACTCATAAAACTTACATGGCACGAATTGAATTGCATGACAGAATTTCACGTCTGAATTATTTCTTCCTTACCAGAAAATTAAATGCTTACTGGTTGAAGAAGCTTCTTCTTAGTCTTATCAAACAACAAATTAGGATCTAACGTATAACGTCATTAGGGAAGCGTGAAGAACTCAGCTGTATGTTGTGTATATTTTCCTGTCCAAGGCTTCATTTCATTTTCAACCATAACTTAAATGGCTTCTTTATTATTGCTATTTGAGGCGTTAATGAGATGCTGCCACGATGATCTTTTGCCCATTGAGGGAGCGAAGGAGACAAATAGCGCTAGCGCCAACAGTCGTAATGTAGGAGCAGATGGCAAAGCATTTTCTGATGAGGCGCGACGTGGATACGTTTGTACTTCTTTTTGGAGCGAGAACGAGGATGTCCAGACCTGGAAAATAGCAGAAAGTTATTGTTTATGGCCTTAAAAAACCATATGCCGTTGTGCTCGTACTGTCGTATCCTTTTCAATTGTAAGAACCGTCATGTATACCATTAATCTATTAATAAACTTGGAACTCAATGTAAGTGATCTTATATTGTTTGATGTTTCCTTCTGATCGATGGTATGTAATGCTAATATCAATAGTGATGATTATTTGGTGCTTCATTCTTGTGTTTTTATATAAATGTAGAATTAAAAATTTTGTGATATTATATATGGATATGCTGGGAATAGTAGTGATCACGTGTGGAATATAGACAATGGAGCATGAAAGCAAGGAGTGCCGCCACAAAGATGTTGGTCGAGATTGTTGCTGACAGGCAGCTGTTTAACACAATCAAGAAGATAAGGGGCGCAAATCCAGAAAAAGGGTTTTGAATAGTTGAAGCTTTTCCATCATACGCGTACCCATGGCAAAGTGCCACTGCTTTAGGGTGCTTTACTCCACCAAAAGCATAAACTCATTTGAGTCATTTCCATATTAATTTGTTAACGGAAATTTCAGTGAAGTTCCATCGTTATACAGCGTGGATCGAATAGTTGGTAATTGAGATATTAAGAGATCCAGTCATCTCCAGTTTGCCACACAGAAATACTCTTCACACATCTTATTTGTTCTGCATATAACTTTCCAAGTTTACAACAAAACATAATTAAGGTACATGAATAATTTTGAAAATTCCAACTCAATTTAAGGATCTTGTTTCCATAGAATAATTCAATTTCTCAAGGGCTAATGAGCCAAGTATCCCCATCAATATAGTAAGTCCCTATAAAAGGCTTAGCTTCTTCATCCGTGAGAATTCGTGCCCAAGGAACTCTTCCTGTCAAATTAGCCCCAGGTCCAGCGCACTTGTACTCTCCATAGAACACTCTTCTGCAAGAACACAAAAGAAATTCTACTGTCACTAACTTATGTTTGCACAATGCAATACAAACCCTTAATTATTAAAATTAAACCCGTTGGATTGTGTCAGTATTTTTTATCTGGTTTTTACATAGCAACCAAGGGCAAACGGATTAGTGTAGAAACTTTATTGAACTTGGAACTTACGTATCACGCTTTTGGTCACCCCAATCACTCCACCCATGAGGAAGAACGATTTTGTCCATGAATGTAAAAGAGAACACAACTCTTGAATAATCACCCCAAGCTCTACCAAGGTAAACCGGGCCACTTCCTGTTACTACACTATTTTTGAAAGAAAACCCACTTTCCTGGGAGGAGCTGGAACGCTTTTGAGCTGTGAGAGACGCCTTTTTCTTGGCCACGGAATTCAAATAGCAATTCTAGACATAATAGACAAGTCAGAATACTACAAACCTACTAACTTTAACTAGGCTTAGCCCAATTTGGAAATTGAATCCACAGAAATGGGCCTAAATAAAATATTTTCAGCTAGTGGACTTTTCTTAAAACAGGCCGTTATATTAAGCCCATTTCTGGCTTTAACAAAAGAGTCTGACCTCGGATTGGTTTTGACTTTATTATCCACTCACCTCGTATAGTGACCTGCCATAACCAAATATGACGTCAACAGATCCTTCGATGAAGCAATTATTGAAATAGTGAAGGCCCTTGTGATCATAAAGCGTGTCTTGAGCACCATAAAAACTGCAATTGTAAAATGCAGCCTTTGTCCCTGAAATACGAAGCGCAACCGCTTGTCCACCAATCGATCCAATCTCGTGAGGAGCTGTGTTCTGCATTGACACAAAAACATACGGTCCCTTTTTTGTTCTTCGGTAAAATGTTTAATGACAGATAACAAAAGATCCATTATATGCCCTCGATACATATAAGTTAATTTTAAAATGTTTGGTACTAATAAGTTTTCTGCAATAGTTGTTATTGAAAAGCGTGAGCATGTCATGTGTATATTGATTCCTACAACAGGCAGTGAGGGTTTGTTTGGAGTTTTGTAAAGTTCCTAGCGGTAATGGAATCTCTCTATGTCTATTTTGTCATGTACAGAGGGACCTGTTTGGCCAAGAAAAAGACTGAAGACAGACAGGGCAGTCATTTTAAATTTCAAGCCAGAATATCACTTAAATTAAACATTGTAAGTTGCTGGAATTACCTAAACTAAAATAAAATCAACAGACGCTTTCACATGAGTTTCAGGACAATAAGAAATGTATCAGGGGTTGAAATAAATATGGTCTTGTAATGCGGGTGTTTAACAATTTGTCTTTACCTCAAACTTTATGTTGATGGCGACAAAATAGTTTGCATCAACAGCCACAGTTGCGCTTTGAAATGTCTTCAATGGCTTCCCATCCGTTCCAGTAACCGATGCAGTATCATTCCCAGTAATAGTTGGTGGGTCACTGGAATTTCCTAAGAATGTAATGAAGGGCAAATTTCTGGGGATGCTAATCTTTTCCCTATAAATTAAATCCGCCATGAATTAATAACTTCTTCAAGTAAATTAAAAAACATGCATAAAGCTTAATTAATAACTATTTGCTGTATAGCTAACATACCTATAAAGACCTGGTTTGATCTCCAGAATAACTCTCCTAGTGTTGTGTGGTGGAATGCTACTAAGAGCTTCTCTGATGTTCTTAAAATCACCAGTCCCATTTTGACAAACACTTATTCTCACTTTATTCATCTCAGCCTTGATCAGTTTGTCATCGAGAACTCTGCCACCAGCTCCTGGAACTTGGCTGATCGATTCTGCTTGCCATATAGCCTTCTTTTGATGATTCTGAACGTTCCACGAGATCCATTTGTCAAAATCTGTTTCTCTATCAAGATTCAATGAAGATGATTTTAGAGTAAAATTAAACAAGGAAAGAACGAAGAGAATGAGTTGAAAATAGGATTTTGGATCCATAAGAAGATATGCAGAACTGCATGTGAGGTGTCTATATATATATAAGAAGCCAATGGGTGCATACTGTTAATTAGATTGGACAGGATATATGAAAATGACATGACTATGTTTACAACAATGACCTTTCCCTTGTTCCCTCGTCAAGTTGTAAATTGAAATGCAACTATAGAAGAAAGTCCTATTATCATTTCTTGTTGCAGGAGGCTTTTATTTTGTTTGTAAACAAGGAGCAAATTCAATGGGGGCATTTTAGGAACTGTATTATCCATGCATTCTCGTTCTGGTATATATATATATTTACAGGTCTGTAGAGGCACTCAAATTTGTTTTAAGGGTACAGAACGGACGCGCTTGAACCCAATCTTCAGAAATAATGGTGGGGAAGAGAAAGAGAATGCGAACATAGCTGTATTCCAATATAGAGTGTAGATCATTAGCCATTTTGTCTCTCGATGGAGTACCAGACAGAGACGACCTAATATTAATGGTGTCAAGAAATTCGCCACACACAATCAAAGTATCCAACGTGCACCAGTACACCATCCTCATGGGTGGGGACTAAGACTAAGGCCTAGATATGGCGAATTTTGGTTCATCCATTCCATTTGATTTGCCTCTTGTCATTTCAAAAACCTGAACCAAACCCACCTGTCAACTCAGAATCTAATTCTTTAATATTTGTATCCCATTATTCAGGAAGCTAATTTACCTTTGGTGTTTAATCTAATACTCTTTATGGCTTAACTTAATAAATAGCACGGATCTGTGGATTTTATGCAGATTTGGATTTGGATTTGTAGTTAAGCTTTAGTACTAGTGCTTGAGTGGGGATAGATATCAATGAATATTTTTAATGTCTCAAAAGAGACGATAGAAACTTCGGAGTTCAACTTTCTCGTGTAGAGACCCTACTAGCCTATAGTTTTTTATTCCAATTGTCTTGTCTCACTAAGTCTTGGTCATGGCGGTCCTCTGTACAATTACAAATTGAGGGAAAGTGCCTTTGTCGCTTCCACTGAGGCTGGTCTTTTTGAGAATATATACTGGGTTCAATTCCTGATCAGCTCTTTTTTGAGAAAGAACAGTAATTGATATGGTATAATGCTAACGTAAGCAATGACTGCATTTATATTTTATAAGTTATTATTTGGAGTTCATATTATATAGTTATAAAAGTCTTCCACGTTTATCTACAAAACGATTCCACCAAGTGAAGAATTAAACAATTGACTATGCTTCTGGAAGGTGAAGGGTTTCATCTCATGGGCTATAATTACAATTTATGTTTACTTAATCAGAAAGCAAAATCCTGGAAGGAAGTCAGCCGATGACCTCTGGCTGCTAATACTTGTCCCTTCCCCACGGTAGTGACTGTTAAGTGTTCAATGAATTTCTCTACTACCTTTACTTAACTGTCGGAGAAAATTGGTATCTGGGTTGACTAACCAATCCAATCCATTCCAAACGATGGTTAAATGCCTGATTGCTCATTAGACTTTCAAAGAGGAACAGTTTTCAAGGGTTGCGGCAGTTAGTGCTCGAGTCCAGGAAACTATATATACCAAACAAAACTATTGAATCTTGTTAAAACTACCGGAGGCCATTTTTATTTCAACAGCCTCCATCATGTTAATCAAAGTACCTATCTTGAAATTGTTACTCCTTTGATTATAACTTTCTAGAAAATATTATTGTTTTGCAGATAAATAATGAGTCAATTAGCAACAAACAATCATATTATTAGAACTGTGTAAAACATGGGTCTTCATATGCATGAATTTGGGTGTTTCCAATTTGTTTATGCAATCTAATAATTAATTTAGAATCCTGACAAGAATGAGTCATACTATATATATATATAT
>JAXCLQ010000001.1:19360375-19382822 GCA_035584115.1 Cedrela odorata | reverse complement strand
TATATATATATATATTTAAAAGAATAAATAAAAACTTAATAATATTAATTAATTAATAATTTTATTTTAAAATAATTATAAATTTAAAGTAATAATATTTCAATATCTAACATAACATAGTATATGTAAAGGTTTGAAGCATATACCCAAATCCAAGTACGGTGACGTTTAGAGGAATATTAATAGCACTCATCTATCGTATAGTTATGTGGTTTTATATGTACAACAAGGGTATCAAGTTGATTGGTCAGCCGTAATAGTGCCAGTGAATTAAAATATCAAATTGTTCAATAACTTGATGCGTCACGTAACCAAAGTCATCTCCCGAAGCTAAACCCCATCATCACAAAGCTGCTGTTGCAAGAACCAGATATTCTCCTCGTTCCACAGGCTTTCCAATGAATCCCCACCACCTAACCAACCGTTGCTGTTCTGTTGTTGCTCAAATCCTTGAATATCCATAACCGGTTTAGACCAGTCCCATAACTCTGAAACAGACCCGTTTTGTGGATTCTCCATATAATTGGACATAGCATGCAGATTGTAACAATCATTCAGGTCAGACCCAGGAGAAACTTGGGCATCCAATGAGTCGGATGAACCGCCGGATATTTCGGGAATGAAATTCGGGTCGGATCCAGATTCATTGTTGTGATAAACTTTTCTCGTGGCTATGTTTGCATGATTCCTTGTACTGTCAATATAGGTGGTGGGTTGCCCGGTGGAATATGAATCGGATGCGACCTGTATTCGCTCAAGCAAGCGGGGCATCCAAACGTAACGCATGGCATCTCTAAATTGTTTGCTGTTGACTTCACATTTGAGCTGCTTTGCCTGCTTTTGAACTCTTGTTCTCCAATAGTTCTTGATCTCATTGTCTGTTCTTCCGGGCAAGTGCTGTGCTATTTTTGACCACCTTCAATGTTTCAAATCATAAATACAGATTAGTTTAAGTCATCCAGAGCAAATAACAACATTAAAATGAAAGAGATATCAGTATAATTTCTTGTACCTGTTGCCCCAGCGAGAATGGAGCTCAAGAATCATAACTTGTTCTTGAGGAGAGATGTTTCCTCGCCGAACATCTGGGCGCAAGTAATTTAACCACCTCAACCTGCAGCTTTTGCCTGTTCGTTTTAATCCTGTATGTATCAATATTCACATATATATACATATATCAGTGTTGCTTAAGAAATTCGGGCTTGACCAGGAAATCAAATTTAAAGAGAAAGCAGCAAGATATCTAGGGTGGTATTAGTGATACCTGCAGAGCGAGCAACAGTGTTCCATCGACCTTCACCGTGAATGGCAACGTAATTCATAAGCAAGGTGTCTTCTTCATCAGTCCACGGCCCTTTTCTTACGCCAAATACCTCTTCATCGCTCTGTTGATTTGCAGAGCTAAAACCTCCAACGTGAGCTTCCATTTCTCTAATATTGAACACAACGGTTTTAGTCTTGTAGACAGAGAGAAGATTAATTAATTAGACAGGGAAGTAGTTTGGAAGATAGAGAATAAGGTTTACTAGGATGAGCCCGTAGAAAGATTAGATAAGAAGGGATTATATATATAGAGGCAAAGACGAAGATTAGTATTGGACCGATTGACCATTTGACAAAACAAAAAGAAATGGGGTCATCAGTAACAGAACGCGCCAAACTTAATTAAATTAATTTTATAAGGAGCATTTTGAGAATTTTCTACTAGGAGTTTGACCCATTGACTTTTCCGTAAGTTGTACGATGACTAAAAGAAGATCTCTGTAGAAATTAAATATGGTTTTCCTTCAGACCATTTGTATTTCCTGTGTTCTTAATTAACAATGTTTTAGACCATGTGAAATACGATGACACAGCGACCAGACCATGGTTTCAATTAAGATTATATTACATGTGACCGACCACTACTCCTCCTAAAACCTCGTATGCTGCTGGGTAGGATTATTTTACATGGGAAAAATGTCCAAAGTCCTTATGAATCACAAGGAGAGTTAGGTGAGATAAGAGAGTGTTGAGAATATTAGGATTAGGGGCTTAAAGGAGGTAGCTAATTGGATGGTGACTTTGTGTATACTGCGTTCAGTGTTCAATAGAAAGTCGAAAGATTCTGCCCCTTGATTTATTCTCTCTCAATATAATTAATTATTCAGAAATTCGGATACCAATCAAAGTGAGGAGGGTTGGTTTTGTTAAAGGAAATTAACCAACCGATCCATAATTTAAGGCTTTTCAAGACACAAATTGAAGATAGTTGGTGAAAATGTTTAATGAGTTCTTCAAAGTCAAGATTAATTCCAAATTCAACCATTGCAAAGACGGATGAACAGAACTGCAACTTCAATTATATGCATAATTCTATAGACTTGCAATTTTCTGAAATTGCTATATATTGATTGTGTGGGCGAGCTAATTAACGTTGAAAAGTTACGGGCAGCCATAGACTTCGGATAGGCGAGTTTCCGAAAGTGTAATTATTGTCATCTCATCACCTGTCACGGTGTCTCGAATGCAAATATTTTGGGTGGTGCATTTCAACATCTTATGACACAAATCTACTACACTTCAACAGGGAGTCTCCCTAGTTTTATATCTTCAAAGACTTTGCTTCTTCTTCTGCACTAATTACCAGAGCTCCTGAATTTCCTTTTTTCTAATAAATTAAAGAAAAGAAAAGAAGCTTACATTACATGTACACAGTATGGTCAAATGAAGTCTCATGTTCGAAATTAAATTTTAATTCCTGACTCCTTGAAGGGGAACTTGATGGATGAAAAGCCAGCAACAGTATCACAAGTACAAGATTCTTCATTTCTTTGACACGTTTCCATTCTCTTCTTCTTCTTTTGAAGAATTACTTTGTATGATAATATTCCATGCCATATAAACATAACCTAACAATGGATATTGCTTACCTTTAAATAAGTTTCCTTGTTTCCCCATGTCCTTATGAAAAAAAAAATTAGATGATCATTGTTAGCCTTGTTATCAGTGAAAGAGACATTAAAGACTAGTCACTGAAGAGTAAAATTATACGACAACAGTGAACATGAAGAATTGAGTGGACAGAATAATATAATATATTTAACCTCAGATAATGGAGAAGTTGAAAATTCCTTCAGATATGGGTATATTTTATTTGAGGAAGTGGGAATCAATTACCGGAATGTATCCAAAGGAAGCCACTCTACCTGGTGGTTCAGTAATGAATTCAGGAGTTTAATCAACGTTCATGACGTTTCTTTCTCGACGGACTAGCTGAGATGTAATGAAGATGATGAGCCTGCAAAGATGCTCCGTGGATCCTGTCAAATCAAAGGACAACTAATATTGCATAAACTTGGTATATCATTTGTCGCTAATCCTTTATAATTAAGGAACATAAATTAAGCTGATCCATATCCATTACAACTAGCTATACACTATTGCCTATTTTATCCGCAAGGATTTTCTTTTAATACCAACATTCAAATGCAATACGTTCAATATGCAAGTTTTGAACTTCATTAAGTATTCATGATATCTTTCATTGATGATATGAGGGCAATCTCGTCTGGAATTGGATTGTTCACTTGCTTTGTAAACACTGGAATCATTCATACAGTTGACCATATCTTTGAACAAGTAAGAAATTTCTACAAAGTTCATTCCAAGAAAATTCTATATTTTCATTTGTTCGTTTTCTTTTTACCAAGAAAGATTCGAACTTCGGTCGAAGATGTTCAAACATGCAAATTAAAGAGAGCCCACTTTGTTACAAACTACTTTTCATTAAAGAACCGATTCATCATATGAAAGTAGCAGCAAATACAGCTTGGATTTATACATATGCTGTTACTGAGGCTGTAAATCAAATGTTTGAGCTAGCTGTAATACAGTGAAACTATAATGTATTTCTAACACTAATTACCAAGCAACTCTCGATAAATGATAACGACTCCTTACTATTGATGAATAGAACGATTTGTCGAGCCCAACAACTTTTGAACTTGAGCTTGCGTCTCTTTCTCATTATCTAACGGTGGCCAAGATTTTGCATAACAATTGGTGGAGAAACTCTAACATATCATAGAATTTTCAAGAAGAAAGCGATTGAAACTGCCCAAACAAAGCGAGAATTCCACGGTTGTAAGCAAAATATTCCTACACAGTAGCACCATTGTCCATTAATAAAATCATTCTCCTTATTCAGTGGAGACATCGAAGCGTGTGGGATTTTCACGCTAATTAATTTTGTTGTGTACTTGGACGGAAAGGAATCCAGGAAAGGAAAAGCAAAGAAAATTCCATTGTTGACCTGGACTTTCCACAATAGCAATGCGTCATTCATCAGTTTGTCATTCTCACCACATACTTTTAAATTGATGACTGGTATAAAGAGCTGTAGCAGGGCAATGAGATGGTAGCATACGTGGTTGGTTGGAGCAGTATCAAATCTACACGTGCCTGAAAGGCTAGCCAACTAGCCAATTCAATCGGGGTATAAATATTGGATAGCAATCCACTGAGTATAGGTTTTGCGTAAAGTAGGAAAGGAATTAAGGACAAACCAAATAGTCAATTGGGTGGAAGAAGATTAGAGAGAGAGAGAGAGATATGATCTCAACAGTAACCAAATCTCTTTAATTGAGTTGACTGCCCAAAATTGTTCTTTTTTTTTTTTAAAGCAAATTTAGTGATTTTTGTGTCATGGATAATCGGTTTTGATTATGATTTTATTTGAAACTGAAATTTAATTTAAATAATTTAATTTTTAAATTTTATAATCGAAATAATAGGGTATTTGTTTTTAATTTCGTAAAAAAAAATTTTAAAAATAAAATTAATTAAATTAAATTATAAAAATATTGTATACATGACGAAAAATTGAGTAAACAAAAAATAAAAGAAATACGTTATTAAAGAGAATTGATATACTATAAATTATTAAAAAATTATTGTATTATTATTCTAATTAATATTACACATCATTAAAAAAGAGAAATTTATTATTTTTTTATGATAGTATAATTATATACTAATAATTTTATATCATATATATTTATTTATTATAATTGTTAACTTGTATGACAATTTTAAAACAAATATATATACATTACGATTTTATTAAATTATATACAAATAATATGATAAATTAAGTTAAATAAAATATTATAACCACATTTATTAAATTTTTTCTATATAACTCAACAAATAAAGAATGTTCTCTTTAATAAATTATATAATTTTATATATGTAATTCAATGATTAAGAGTTTGAATTTAAATATCATGTGAAATTTAATTCATTTATTTTAAAAAATAATTTTTTATTTTAAAATTGAACTGAATTTTTAATTCGATTTCTATTCTATAATCTTTGAAACCTGAACTTACTCTAAAAAAAATCGATTCTTAATTTTTTGAAATCAAAATCTACTCTAAAAGAATTTGTTTCAGTTCAAAATAGATTTTTTTAATTTTATTTTTGTCGATTTTGAATCCAACTAAAATCGTTGCAAATCTCTAATTTTTGTAGCCTCTTCGATTTAAATTGACATTTAAATCACTTTCTACGAAGAATAATGCACATAGATCCATGTACTTGGATTGTTTAGGAAAAGTGTGTATGCAAATCCAAGTGGGTTGCAATCCAATTATAAAAGGGTTAGTCGAGCTCATATCATACCCAATTGTATATTAATTGGATCCTACCCGATCTCAAACCCATATTTCTTTTTGCTTTGATGACGAAACATAGATGACGATAGTGGTGGTTTACTTGACGAGGTCAGAATCGTGGCCATTAATGGACCTTACAAAACCAATTAGCAAGCTAAAGTTGTCGATTGAGCAGGTTAATTTATACTTTGGGAGTAATAGGATGTGTGAAAGCTCCTCATAGGGAATAAATAGAAGGAATAATTTTGTTTATGCTGGTGCTGCTACTTGCTACTAGTAGTAGTAGTAGTAGTCTAGATTCAATGCCATTTCTTTCACCAAGCCCCACCACTGAATTGAATACCAAACACAAGTTTCCTAACCTTCATCTCCTATTCACATTTGTGATCAGATTTAATCATAAAATATTATCAGTTTAATTTTATATTAATTTTTTGAATAATATATATATATATATATAGATGTTATTACAATAATAAAATTAAACCTAATTCAAAATTAGATAATTAATTTTAAAATAATAATAATAATTTAGGCGAAGTAAACGTTATTACTTGTTCATCCTATAACATATTATCACGCATGTATTTAATTTAAAATTAATTAATTAATTATAATAATAACAGTCAAAACATAAAACATGTGACAAAGTTTATTAAATAAACTCGTTAAGATTATTTATTATTTTAATTTTTTTTAATTAATACCAGTAAGGATAAAAATTCAGGAGAGAGAGCAGTCTCGTGGGGGTGTGCATAGCACTAGGGCTCTTCTAATTAAGAAATCCGCACCCCAATACAGAATTGGTAAAACAAAGATTGTGCCGGCCGATAAGAGAATATACAGGGATCGGGGCCGTTTCAATCCTCTGCGGCCGTTCTCTTTTTTGATCGCACACAGCAAAGATGGGGTAATTAGGTAATTACGTTTGCTGCCTAAAATATATTTTAGTTCGAACACTTTTGAAACATGATAGCTAGTAGCTACCTATTTCCAAATACGGACAAATATCAAAGTTTGGTTACATAATATAACGTAAAATAACTTATTTACACCCAATGACCACAATTTTATATGCACAATATTGTAATGGAGTGTTTTGTGACCCTTAATAGCATCGGCAAATTAATCTCTCATAAAAGTTTCAAATTGTCCGATAACTTGATTGACGGGTTATCCTTAATAGTAAACAAAGTCATCTCATTAATTAAAGCTAAATCCTCGTCAGTCATGATGGAGCTGCTGTTGCAAGAACCAGATATTCTCATCAATCCACATGCTTTCCAATGAGTCCCCGTCCCCTAACCAATTGCCGTTGTTCTCTTGTTGCTCAATTAATCCTTGAATATCCAAACCCAACCCCTTTTCTGAATTATCTGTATAATTTGTGTGGGCGTGGCCACGTGAATTGTAATCACCAGTCAGGTTCGACAAAGGGGAAACTTGGGCATGGACATCCAACGAGCTGGATAAATCGGGTATGAAACTCGGGTCGGTTCTAGTGTTACTGGTGTGATAAGATTGACTGGGGGATAAATCTGCATAATTACTTGCTGTTTCAGTGTAGGCGGTGGCGGGTTGACTGGTGGAATATGAATCGGATGCTGCCTGGATCCGCTCGAGTAAACGGGGTATCCAAACGTAACGAATGGCATCTCTGAATTGTTTGCTGTTAACGTCACATTTGAGTTGCTTTGCCTGCTTTTGAACTCTTGTTCTCCAATAGTTCTTGATCTCATTGTCTGATCTTCCGGGCAAGTGTTCCGCTATTTTTGACCACCTTCAGTGTTCCAATCATAATTATAGATCATTAGTCTAAGTCAACTACAGAAACTAGGAATTAATAACAAGAAAATGAGAATAGATCTCTTACCTATTGCCCCAGCGAGAATGGAGTTGAAGAATCATAAGTTGTTCTTGAAGAGTAATGTTTCCTCGTCGAACATCTGGGCGCAAGTAATTTAACCACCTCAATCTGCAGCTTTTTCCCGTTCGTTTAAGTCCTGTGTGTATAACAAATATAAATCATTAGTGATCATAAGAACTATAGTTCCGATATCCCGAAAGTTGAACTTGCATATGAAGGGTTCTAATTAATTCCGATAATAAATATATACCTGCAGAACGAGCAACAGTGTTCCAGCTACCTTCACCATGAATAGCAACGTAATTCATAAGCAAGGTGTCTTCTTCATCAGTCCACGACCCTTTTCTTACTCCGATTATCTCTTCTTCGCTCTGCTGAGTTGCAGTGCTAAAACCTTCAACCTGAGCTTCCATTTTTCTAATATTGGACGCAAGGGTTTTAGTCTTTTAGACAGAATGAGAACTGGGAAGGTTGGATTAGTGTGGAAGATAGAGAATATGGTTTACTTGGACGAGCTCGCAGAGAGATTGTATACCAGGAGATCATATATACGTATAGAGGTAAGGACGAGTATCAGAATTGGAATGATTGACCATTTAATAAATAAATAAAAAAAATGAAACGTGATAGAAAACACCAACCAGATTTAGCAGAAGATAATGTTAGAACGACCATTTGTGATTAAACCACTCTCGGACCAAGTTGTACGAAGACTAATCAGATCTTAGTAGAAATTAAACAATGTCTACCTTTGACCAGTCCAGTTGTGTTTTTATATAATATAATATTTAATAAATTTCTCACCAAGTCTAAAACACAGTTACCACGGCTTTGACTTTGACCAAGATTATTTAATTGTGCCCACTACTACTAAGCTAGGTTCTTCGCCCCCGCGTTTCTTGACATATATCTTATTTATCATTTTATACCTTATAACAATATAAGACTAACAATGACTCGGGTAAACTGCACTCATTGTTAGATCGTAATTAATGACATTTGAACGGGTACATATGCCAGTGATTTTTTCATACATCAATTCCGAAGTGTTACTGTGGCCACATGTCAGAGAATCGCAAATTTTGTATTTTGAAAATGATCACGCAGTCGGCTAAGGGCAACAGTGTTTATCACTCTGCCAATGTTACTGAAGAAAGTGGGAGAGATACTCGGATAACTCGTCAAGAATCTTTTCGGGTTGAGAAGAACAGGGAGGAGGTGGTGGCGAAAGATGGAAAGGGGATATTATGTTCCATTCATTGCTGAGTTTGTGTTTCCTTTTTCTATTCCATTCATTGCTTGCTGAGAAAGTTTATGCTGATGATATCACTCATGAGTTCTTGGGTTTTGTTGCTAAAAAACTTGATATATGTTTACTTTGTTTTAATTTTTTGTCGGTATTACGTGCCTATAGCTGAGACTGGAAACAAATTAAACTAATTCAGATTATTATGTTTCAAAAAAATTGATGATTTGGACTTTCTGGTAAGGTAGATGTAGAGTTGAATCAATGCAGTCTCTTTTCTTTGTTTGCTTTTTCTGCAGAGACGACTATGTGATTCATGGTGAACCTGCAGCCTCTGTTCCACTGTGTTGTTTGTTTAGCTGAAAGTTAAATTCTCTAAAGGATTATCTATTCTGCCCAGACCATAGTTCCTTCATTTGGGGATATGCTACCCTCAAACTGTGTTGACCTGTGCATGCCATAAACGTTTAATGATTCGTTTAGAAAGATCTTATTGCCGACATTTTGTGTAATTTCTATAAACTAGTTATGACTAGGCCTCTTGTTGCTTTTTGTTTCAATAATTTCATTTCAGTGTACAAGGCTTTGGTGCATTAGATTAGGTGGTGGTGGTGGAACTATTTGACGTTTCATCCATAAACAAAGAGAGCTCTTGTCGGACTCATTATCATTTCCCTGTAAGGAGGAGAACAGGTCAAGAATTCATAAAACTGATGGGAGGGATCTCCAAATTGTACTGAATATTATATAGTTAATGGAGATTCACCATTAGAATTATTATTAAGGTAGCAAACGTATATTTTTTGCAATATATAGTTCTACACAACCTCTTGTTTTGACCTCTGTTCATTGCATCTACCACAATTGTATCAGCCCTACAATCTCAACAGCCATGACTGGTCGTAGAATTTTCTGAATCGCAATCAAGGAATGAGCTTCATGTTCAACTTTTTAATACCAAGATAATTACTTTCAATAAATAGTCTGTTTGCAGAGTTCTTTTTAAACCTTTCTTCAATTGAAATTTGCCCGTCACAGTTAGTACATGAAAAACAGAGCAAGAGGAATTTGAGGAAGGCACTGATATATTATTAAATAACTTAAACGAATACGTATATGGTGGTAAGGAACTTTGATTTAGCTTTTCCACATGCAAATCTCATCTTTACTTGCTCTCAAGAAAAAGCTATATAGGATTTGGCGGTGGTCTGACTATTACTCATGTTCATATTCCTCCTCCGATACTTAGTTATTGCTTGATGCTTGATGTTTTGCCTGCACAAGACAAGCAACAGCATAGTTAGAAAGGAAAACTTCGATAGTTATTGCCTTCATTTGATGACAATTCTGCATTTGGAAAGAATAATAAATGCATTGAACTTATTAAAAACCGATGTACAAGATTTTTATTAAGTGTATTTTACTTTTTAGCGGTGAAAGGATTTGGATTGGAAAGATATAGTGCCTCAAACGACTAATGGGGTACAAGTGGTGGTAGTAGCGTTAACATATATACGTCAATCATGCAAAAGAATCTAGCAATCCAACTACGTGTATAGAGTAGTAGAAGAAACCCAGATCACCTATTGCCGCGTAGTTCAATGGACCACCATGATCGTACACACCCAGACACTTCTGTTGCTCTCACTGGTATCTATGCTTCATCAGTGATGTCTTTGCATGCCTACGCAGAAAAGACAACAGTTATAAATGATTTGACAGAAACATAACAGGATAGAGACATACTTAAAATGAAATAACTCGTCATTAATATGCGATGACTCGCTATTTTCATTTCCCCTGCAGAATTGACCCTTTGGTATTTCGTTTTCAAGTATAATTTTAAGAGATCGAATGGAAATTGTCTTATTTTTGGGGAGAAAATTCATCTTGTTTTTGTTCAATGATTTACAGATATAAGACAAACAGATTAAAATCATCTCTTTAAACATGTAGAATGGAAATTGCAAGAGAACTTTCTCTTTGAATCCTTTTGTTTATTAGTGAAAGGTGCCATGGGGTTCACCCTCGATGAAAAACTTATGTCGTGAGAATCTAAACCACAAAATTGATGCTGTGGAGCCGCTTAGAATCACATAGAGTGCATACATGCTGGGCCGTTTTTACAACTTTGGACGTTTCTACACTTATCCATTAATAATAATTGATACAAGCATTGACATTTAGGAGGAAGGAGAACGAATTCAACTCAGAAGAAACCAGAATATAGCAATCGCCACAATGCTTGCATGGCACAAACTCTCTCAGTTGCTTTAATGGTTAATAAGAACATCCTAAATGTTTTAGAAACATGTTTTTACTTTTGGTTTTAGATTTATGGCAGTAATGCTTTGTATCCAAAGAGATGTCAACCCATTGATTGACAAACACATCAAGATCTAATAATAGAAGATTAGAGGTTGCAAATCAACGATAACAGCACTAGTTAGTGATGAAAGTGAAACACATCACATCTGCCATGCATCAGGATTCATGGCAGAAAAAGAAAAAAAAAGAAAAAAAGAAAAAAAAGAAAAGAAATATACATTATCATAATGGAATAAAAGTGAACATACACGAATCTTCTGTATCATTTGTTCAAGGTTTGTTCTTGGTAAAAAGGATTTCCAGAATCTTGTTGAACACACGGGATCAGCTGCACCAACTCGCACATAAGTACTACCCTCAAAATCTTAAAAACATTTATGTAGCCGGTAGCCCCTCCTACTTCTAGTGTCTTCCATTCTATGCATTTATTTTGGTAGGCCCTTTTCGGGAACTTTCTGTGAACTCTCAAACTCACCGTTGGATCGTTGAATTGTGACACGTGTAGGGCACATATCCAACATCTCAGGAAAATATATAGTAAATCTTTATTAGTTTTTCTACAATTTCGCCCTCATTTTCGCTCCATTTAATGCTTATTTAAACCCCCGCACGCCAAACCGCATTTCACAATTGCAGAAACAACCCAAAGCCCCCAGAAGCTCTTTCCCGACTCTTCTATCTCTCTCTGTAGCTAGCAAGCTCTTTCTTGCCCTCCCTCTCTCTCTCTCTCTCTCAACCAATTTTTTAAATGGCACCTGATCTTATTCAAACCGCTGTGAAACCAACCGGGTTTGGCACAAAACCGGCGAGCTTGCCCAGCAGAGTTTACGTCACATTCTTGGCTGGTAACGGAGACTATGTCAAAGGCGTTGTTGGGTTGGCCAAAGGTTTAAGAAAGGTGAAAACTGCGTACCCATTGGTGGTTGCAGTTCTGCCCGATGTGCCAGAGGAGCACCGTAAGATCTTGGAGTCTCAAGGATGTATCGTAAGGGAGATTGAACCCGTTTACCCACCGGAAAACCAGACCCAATTTGCCATGGCTTATTACGTCATCAACTACTCGAAGCTCCGTATATGGGAGGTACGTTACGTGAGTTTTGTTCTGCTGAGTTGCATTTCATCAGACGTTCAATATTTTTTATTCTTACACGTGGTGATTCGTCGTGGGAGACATGTACTCGATAGACCACACCGCTTCATTGAATGTCTGGTGTTACTATTGCTTTTGACTTTGTCAAACTGCCCATGTTTCAAGAAGGGTCTACTGATTATTTTATTTATTTATCGAAAATGGTTTTGTTTGTATCCGGGTTCATTATATTTGTTGCTGGATATTTTTGTCTTTTTTATTTATTGTACCTTACTTTCTGACTTGCGTTTTCTTTGCCTGTACTATGATTTGATTTTGTAACGTTGGTTGTTTTCAGTAATTAATTTTATCCATATTTATTTTGTTACTTAATTTTGCATGCAGTTCGTGGAGTACAGTAAGATGATATACTTGGACGGAGACATCCAGGTTTATGACAACATTGACCACTTTTTTGATCTACCTGATGGACATTTCTACGCTGTGATGGACTGTTTCTGTGAGAAAACATGGAGCCACACCCCGCAGTACAAGATCGGGTATTGCCAACAGTGCCCTGACAAGGTTAAGTGGCCTGCTGAATTGGGTGAACCACCAGCTCTCTACTTCAACGCCGGCATGTTCGTGTTTGAGCCCAGCATCTCCTCTTACCATGATCTCTTGAAGACTCTCAAAGTCACCCCACCTACCTCATTTGCAGAGCAGGACTTTTTGAACATGTATTTCAAGAATATCTACAGGCCGATTCCTCTTGTTTACAATCTTGTTCTTGCCATGTTATGGCGTCACCCTGAGAACGTTGAGCTGGACAAAGTGAAAGTTGTTCACTACTGTGCAGCGGTGAGTAATATATCTTTGATTATTCGATTGTGTACGCATTAATTTGGTGTTTCTGTCCATCTTTATTGGATACTGATTGTAATGCTTATAATTTATCAAACAGGGATCAAAGCCATGGAGGTACACAGGAAAGGAAGAGAATATGCAGAGAGAGGACATCAAGATGCTGATCCAGAAATGGTGGGACATTTACAGTGATGAATCATTGGATTACAAGAAGCCAATCGCAGCTGCTGATGGTGATCAAGCAGAGCCTGTGAACTTGCAGCCATTTATGGATGCCCTCTCTAATGCTAGTGCAGTTCAGTATGTGACTGCCCCGTCAGCTGCTTAAAGCTCGAGGCGAAGAAGATTTGGTTCTTCTTTTACCTATGTAAATGGAAATGGGTCGGTAATAGGGAAGGGAATATGCTTTTTCTCATTTTTGCTTTTCTTTGTTTCTTCTTTTCTTGGAGCTAAAGTCTACTCCCAACCTACTGTACGTGGGTTTGGTGATATTTTGTGAATTAAAGTTGTGTTGTGAAATGTGTAGAATTGTGCCATTGTAATCTTCTGATAATGGTGAAATTAATATACATGTTTTTATATTAATGTTCTTTTCACTCCTAATTACTTCTCTATACCTTTATATGATGATCGGGAATTCAAAAATATATGGGCCAAAAAATGTATAAAAAAAAAAAAATCTTTGTAAAAGTAAGTGAATTGGGGACTCTCTGAAGATGTGAGCACAATTTCGTAGTCTAACAGGGCAGTATTATTAGTATGCCCCAAGCCTCCTAATAAATATTTATTTTGATCAACCAAGTCTACATGGCCAATCACATGATTCTTGTCCCGTATGGCTACGCGCTTGATGAGTTTCGGTGGGTTGGAATACTTCTCAATAAGTTAGTTTCGATGCTATTGCTAGGTGGTATCACTTACTCTTTCTGTATAAGTGCGAGAAGATTTGGTTCAATGAATCTGCAAGTCTTGCCAGGAGAAAAAGTGGAATATTAAACAAGCATATTACTTTGAGGACCATCTTTTATGTGTTTTCAATTTGTTTTACCCTTTCTACAATGGAATACGACATTGTTTGTTTCCTATTTAATTATGAACACTCAGATTCTAAATCTTTGCTCCTCCTGATCATATATATCTTTGAGCCCAGCAGTCAAATAACTTTTGCTTTCACATAAGACCACAAAAGAAGGGCCTCCTTTCTCCAATACAAAACAATATCGATACTGTTATTTATCAACCTGCAGGGGAGATAAATTGAATCACTTTCGTATTAATTTCTACCAATTTCTCTATGTTAATTTCCTTGCTTTTATTTTCCTGAACCATTCCTTTATCAATCATTTTAACTTTTTTACATTCTTATATGTTAATGTTATTCAATATCAAATTTTGGAATTGTAGAAAATATGAGAGTATAAATTATTATTATTATTTTTTTTTACAATGTAAAAGAGAATACTATTTTATTGTAACAAGACTAGGACTAAAAAATAACTAACTAATAAAAGGAAAATAATTAGGAAAAGAAATGACATAATTAAATATAAAATATTCTATCATAAATACAAAATATTCTAATATAAATATAATGTATTTAATGTCCCCAAACTCGAAGTGGCAGCTGGAGTTTGAAAATGAGATTTGGCAATCACATCTGCAAGTTAATTAGCAGAAGAGATAGATCAAAATAGTAGAGTATCTCAATGAAGATAGTGACAAAAAAAGTAACAATCAATTTCTATATGTTTTGAGTGCTCATGAAACATGTTATTGGGAGCGATCTTGTTGTCACAATAAAGAGGAGTGCTAGTGAGTTAGGAACGCCGATATCAGAGACTAGCTATTGAAGCCAAACCAACTCGGATGTAGTGTTCGCTAAAGCACAATTCTCAACTTCTGTGGTCGAGCAGGCAACAACAAATTATTTCTCTATGCAATAATGATTGGGTTGGTGATCTTATTGATATCATGGAACAAAGTCCTTTAATATAGAGAAGAATTCAAAGAACAACAATATAGTAAACAGAGCAAACAATACTCATGAATCTACTAACAAGATGTACAACATAAGCACTATCAGGGCAAGTCACAATGAGATAGATGAGACTACTAACCAGCTGATAATAAAAAATCGTATCCAATAAAAGTTCACTATTAATAACAATGAGCTTGACATTAGGCTCAAGAGGACTAGTAAAAGTCTTGCTATACATAAGACTAGTTCTCGAGAAGAGATTTAAGGCATATTTAACTTGAAAAATAAATAATGCCCGTATAAACCAGAAGTAACTTCAAAACCAAAGAAATAACTTAGTGTACTTAGATTTTTTATCTCAAAATTATAACTCAAAAACTGTTGAAGAGTACGAATACCTACAACATCATCTCCTGTAATTATCTTGTCATTAACATAAAAAAGAAGTAAAATAATATCCGATAACATCTTCCAAATAAAAAGAGCAGAATCGTAGTCACTAGGAATGAAGCTCTGCTAAGACATAACATAATTGAACTTGGAAAATCAAGCTTTAGGTGTCTACTTGAGATCATAAAAAGCCATTTGAAGTTGACAAACTTTGTGCGATGGATGCTCGTAACTGGGAAGAGATTTCATTTAAACTTTTTTTGCAAGATCACCATTCAAGAATGCATTTTTTACATCTATATGAAACAATTGTCAATGGCGAACTGATGAAATAATAAGTAAAGATTGAATAGAAGTAAGGCTGAGTAATAGGAGCAAATGCTTTCTCGTAATCAATGCCATACTCCTGAGTGAAACATTTTGCAACAAGCTGAGTTTTATATCGTTCTATTGATCCATTTGTCTGAGTCTTAATTTGTATGAATATCATGCTTTGATGCCTTGTAGAAAATATGCTAGAAACAAACTAGATTACCTTAAAAATGAAAAGGCAAAAGAATACTAAACTAAAAAAGTTAAGACTGTGCAGGCATGTGCTAGGACCAAACTAGATTACCTTTAAAAATGAAAAGGCAAAAGAATACTAAACTAATAAAGTTAAGACTGAAGGCGCTGAATGCAAAATGAGAAATAAGAGAAAATCATCAAATTTGTTCTAATACCATATAGAAAATATGAAAAATGAATTGTATTTTTTATATTCACAATCTAAAAGAGAATACCATTTTATAATTACAAGACGAGCACTAAAAATGATAACTAACTAATTACAAGAAAAAAAAATGATAGAATTAAATACATAATATTCTATCATTAATATAATATATTTAACAAGAACAAATGTCAATTGAATTACAAGATAAAAATGTCTAATAATCACGCTCTTGTGTGTTTAATAAGGTATAACAATTGTTTTGCGAGTAATAGAATACTGGATTACAAATGAATTAAATACCTTTGTTACCTTTGTTTATATAGAAGGCAATGAAAGGTCTCTATTACTTGTTTTACCAATTATGTATGTTTACATAGATAGATATGCATGCATCACCATATAATATATAGTATTCTACCAGGCAGCCTTCTCTTCAGAAGAAATCAATGGCGTCTTACAAGTTTCTAGTTTATGTTGTTCTTTCTCACGTTGCTTCATTTCTCTTCTTTAATCCTAATATTTCCATGGCCGATGAAGCATTAATCAACAAAGTTTGCGAGCGCTCTGCTGACTTTCAATTTTGTGTTGCAACTTTCCATTCAGACTCTCGTTCTGCTACAGCTAACGACCCACTTAATCTTGGCAAATTATCAATTCAAATAACGTCGAGCCAAATACAAGATACTCTTAATAATGATATTCCCGAGGTTCGTAGGAATATCATCAATGATCCAGTTGGCCAACAAAGACTAGGCGTCTGCCAGTCCGATTATGAATCTGCTTTTCAGAAATTTGGAGAGGCTTTTAATTCGATGAGTAAAGGGGCCTTTTCGGATGTGGTTAATTGGGTAAGAGATGGAACAAATTTAGTAATAGATTGCCAAAATATTTATCGGAGGAACGAACCCATAAGTGAATCACCGATTGCAGCTGTTAATCAAAATGTGGTTAATTTAGCTGGAGTAATTTTAACTGTTAATGATATGCTTATTGGTAGTACATAACATATCAGTTATCTATGCAGCGCTTTATGTGCTCAGTGTCTATTAAAAATAAAAATGTATGACTGATATGAAATGACTCCAAATTTCAAACATTGTTCATTGAAATGTCTGTGAATTAGTGAAATTACACGACATATAATATTTTGATGTGAGACCATGCAAAGAAAAGGACGGTAAAACTCTCGAAACGTTCAATTTCATACTTCAAAATGGAAGTGTCCATCGATTTAAGTATCAATACGCGTGGTATAACAGGCTGTATAGGAAACCTACTAACATGGTCCTTCTAAAATAGAGCTGCTGCCCTGCATATCACTCGTGGATTTCTCTTAAATCAATCAGAATCCGCTTAGTTATCTCCCAATTTGGTCGAAATAACGATTATTCACAAACCTCTCTCAACAAGGTAGGCATTAAAATTCTTGTTACTCTCTGAAAACGCCAATAATCTAAAAAATGCTACTTCATTTCTCTCTCGTCGATTTTTTTCCTCTGATATGTCTCCCAAAAACGATGACGTTGACATTGTTTTTCGCATAATCACTAGCTCAACATCATCGAAAACCTGATATTGTTTCATATAATTGTTTGATTGATGTGTTTTGTAAGGGTAGAGAAGTAGAGAGGGCGTATAAAGTAGTTGAAAGGATGGGGGATGAGGATATATCTCCTGATGTGATCACGCATACGAGTATCATTGGGGGTTGGGGTTGGTTGGTCAGCCTGATAAAGCTAGAGATGTTTTTAAAAAAATGAAGGCGTATGGGTGTTACCCGGATGCTGCAGCTTACAATGCAGCTATTTGGAATTTCTGTATTGCAAAGAGGCTTGATGATGATTGATGCATTCAAGTTGATGGATGAGATGTTGGAAAAGGCTTGAAGCCCGAATTCAACTACTTTCAATATGTTCTTTAGGGTTTTCTTCTGGTCAAATGTTGGGGAAGGGCATGGAACTTGTACCAGAGAATGATGTATAATGGGTGCCTCCCAAATACAGAGTCTTGTATGTTCCTAATTAGGTTGTTTAAGTGGCAGGAAAAGGTGGAGATGGCATTGAAGCTATGGAATGACATGGTGGAGAAGGGTTGTTTGTAAACCATTCGAATACTAAGAATTAGGCCACTGTCAACTTGTTATTCTTCTGCATTTTAGGCTCAGGCTGGCCACCAGCAGAGGCTTTTGTTCAAAACCTCTCAACTTATCCAGTTTATTCTCTTGAACACGTTCTTTTAGTGTTGCATCTCCTCTTCTGATTTGAGTTCTTTTGAACAACTTGGTAGCAATGCTGCGTGGTTACTTGGGACCCAGTGACTGGTTGCCTCCAATTTCAGACATGGTTGCTATGTTGGAGTCTTGCAGTGCAACAATTTAGTAAGTTGCTAAAAAGTTTCTTCTGGCCGCATCTGTTGTAGAAATATTAGCTTTACAACGCTACGGAAACCTGAGGCCTGGACCTTAGGAAAGGTTACTCCTGGAAGAAAATCCCAGACAGCTTATCCAGCCAATCAATTGAGGTTGTTTGGAGCTTTGGATGGTCTAATTCTTTTGTTGGAGACAGCTTTCTACAATGCTCGCATCTTTTCTGGACAAAACCAATTTGTCTAGCTGAGATGAACTGTGAGAATTAATGCTTTTGTAAGAATGTGGTCCATGGATTGGATGATCAACTAGTTTTCTTGATTCTAATATGGACGTGGATGCGTTTCATCACAAACTACGAATTCGAACGCGTTTCTCAACAATCGAAGTCAAATTGATTGTACGATCGCACGCCAAGACACAGACTATTTAAATGCTTAAATCAGATTGGACTTGTACTATATCTCCGAACCATCAATCGGTAAATTTTTTCTTACTTTTTATTAAAGATCTCGTTTAGAACGACGGGAAATGGCAACTAAAATTGATAAAAATGGGTTCCGTGGCGTCAGCTTGTTATAAAAAATGTTTTTTTTTTATAACTGTTAGTTCTCGTTATGCTGCTAAATTGACACCATGCATTTCAATCATTTACTGCAAGCCTAGTCAAAATTGATTCCCAGAACAGAGATCCTAAGTTTGTCACGTGCCATAGCAATCACGGCACAACTTTGTAGTCAAGGAATGTCACCACCAAGGTGTACTATGAATGGAGGCTCAACATCTCTACTTGACGTTGAACCTAACGGAAACAGACTCAAAAAGTAAGGGAAAACAAAATGTGTTTATGGAGAGGATACCATGAGGAAAAATAAAAATTCAAGAATTATTCTGAAACTATTAATAAATGCCAATGTAATTTTTGCAAGAGAAACAAACAAATGTGATAAAACAGGCAAGAAAGCTATTACAGGGAGAAAACCAAAGAAAACTGAGTGATGTTATAACTCTATATTTCAGCACTTGTAGCAACCCAAAACTCAGGAATTTAGTTGTCTATGCCTGCAATTGTACGGTAAAAAGACAGTGTCAATAATCAAGAAAAATTTATCCTGCAATGCAACTTCTCAATTGTGCAACAGCAGTTTTAATTATATGATATATCAACATCATCTGCAAGAGTTACCTTATTTGCGATGTTGTTCGAGAGCCAGTCAAGTCCCTCGTACAGCCCTTCACCAGAAGTGGCACATGTGCTCTGGATATACCTGCAGCAAGACACATACATGGTAAGTTGTACACACACAGAGATTTAGATAGAGAGCGGCAGAGTGATTTATCTTACCAGTGGCGCTGACGGAGAGAGTGAAGGCCAAGCTTATCAGTTATCTCAGCGGCATTCATGGCATTTGGAAGATCTTGCTTGTTTGCAAATACGAGCAGCACAGCATCTCTCAGCTCATCCTGTAAAAGCAACAAAAAAGCATTACAATAAATAAACTGAATCACCCTGGCATTTCAAATAAACAATTATAATAAACTCAATAAGCACTTTTCATAAATCTCCACTTATGCCTATTGCTTCTTATAGTGCCCAACACTAAGAACTTTATACATTACCTCATTCAACATTCTGTGCAACTCATCCCTAGCTTCAACCACACGGTCTCGATCATTACTGTCTACCACAAAGATGAGTCCTTGTGTGTTTTGGAAATAATGTCTCCACAAAGGTCGGATCTGGATGGACAAAACCATAAATGTTATGAGCTATAACAAAATTAAGGAACAGAATCACACTTTTTATCTCTTTTCTGGTCATCACTGCAATTGAACCCAAAACCTCACCACCAATGGGCCATTCTCTTGCCACTAGAATAAAACTTAAATGGCACTAAGTTGTTTAAATGATTCCAAAAGAACCGCGACATGCTAAGAACTCACTGTAAGCCAAAGATGCTTCACTTTGATTACATTTCAGTATAACTAAAAGAACATTAACATACATTCATTGTTGACTACTGGATTCCACCCTTGTAGTTGCCTAATGACAAACCTATAATAACCAAAGAAATGGAGTGAACATGTTGGCTCATGTAAAGTTGCGTCCACGGTCACTTACTAGAAAAAGGAATGAGAAGATCCACAAACATTAAGAGGGAACTATAATCCAAGAAGTCAAATCTCACTTGTCTTCAATATTCACTTTGAAACACTCACAACCCCAAGAAACAGACCAAAACAGCAGTACTTGGTGGTGACTAATTGACGGGTAAGGGGAAACAACTATATTATATGGCATAAAATACACCCTAAGACCACACTTGGGCCGAATAAGTTAAAACTAAACCTACATACCTTGTCTTGGCCCCCAACATCCCAGACAGTAAAGCTGATGTTCTTATACTCTACAGTCTCCACATTAAATCCTGGTAAGAGAGTAGAAAGAATTGAGAATGAGAGAAACACAGGAATCCACTTCAATGAGAAATTAAAATAGGAAAGCCGGAAAAATTAGCAATAAGGAAAGTAAGTCAACAGAGAACTACTTAGTTGTGATGCTAATCCAAACATTATTTTAGCTAAACGCATCCATAGCAATGTTCAGCTTACCAATTGTAGGAATGGTGGTGACAATCTCTCCGAGCTTAAGCTTGTACAGAATCGTAGTCTTACCAGCTGCATCAAGACCCACCATGAGAATTCGCATCTCTTTCTTGGCAAAGAGCCTGCTGAAAAGCTTGGTGAAAGACAGCCCCATTTTTCACAACTGCAGACACCAACAATGCAAGATCAAATTAAATAACTACATATTCTAGGGCATGATAGCTCAAATCGAACAAACAAAAGAAATACACATCAATATCTATGGACACATATTGTTAAAAACATAAAAATGGGCAATCCTTTAACATATCCAACCGCAATCACTACTTACGAAAAAATGGGAAAAAAATCTAAGAAAAATTGCAATCATCTAATTGATTCATGCAACATTTTAAGATTGCAATTAGTAGATCTAATTAAACAAGTCCCGATCCAAATCATGTTAATCAAAAATCATTAGGAAAAAGGTTAAGAATGAAATAAACTCGAATTACATTAGATCAAACACGAAAGGCACGTAATAAATCCAAATCTAACGCATCAAGGCAAAATTTCGATAATTCAAACATAGAGAAGGCCAGGAAAAAGAGACCATAGACATAATGTTTTAGATTCGAACCACGTACTTTCAATTAACAGATGTAGATCGAACAACAACAAAACCAGATCAGACAAAAAGACGCGACGAAATTTAAACAACACATAAAACGGAGAGATCTAAATCTAGGGTTAAGAGAGACGCAATAAGTACAATTCAACGAAATGAACAACGAGAGAGATATAATGTAAGAGAGCAAAAAGACTTGCCTGATGAAGAGAGAGCTGTATAGCTTTAGAGAAGATCTACCTCCACCTAAAAACACGAGCTGTCCTTCAATGTTTACACGGTCACGAAGTTTGTGTATTTATAGAACCAAACAGCTGTTTAACTGTTTTCACGCCGTCACTGTTTTATAAGCTTTTATAATTTTCTTCTTTTCTTTTTTAATTTTAAGCTGCTGGTAGTTACTGACGTCGTTACAAAGACGCTTGGCCAGCATGCACTAGAGATTCTGGCCTGTTTGGGTGATGAGAGATTCATTCCCCTGTTGAAGATTACAATTTCTGGAATGGGAATTAGGAGTTCCAGATGCGAAATTATAGTAGCATTCGAATTCAAATAGAAGACGATATTTTTCCAGACAATTAAATATCCAAATGTCATCCTTTTTTAATCTTTGACTTTTAAAAAAAGGCACCCATTTACCTATTTTTGTTTGGCAAGGTACAAAATGGTAAATAAAAAAATTATGGTATATGGCTACAAAATAGCGTCAGGTGGTGCACACAAGGGCTATGATACATTGGCATCTAAAGAA
>JAXCLQ010000001.1:19336374-19360275 GCA_035584115.1 Cedrela odorata | reverse complement strand
GTCTGCAGGAAAACTAAATAGCAAATTTCTTAAGGCTAAAAACATTTCAGGGCAGCATCATTGATGATGTTATATTTGAAAAAAGCACAGGACATACTTGGTTTGCTTATGTCTAACGTGTTTCCCTTCCTCAGTAAATCAAAATGATACACTTGGTTCAATTCTTCGACTTCTCAGAAAGAACAGTAATTGATATAACAGAAAGCTATCGTAAGCAATGACAACATTTATATTATATAAGTTTTTTAATTTGGAGTTTATATAATATAGTTGTAAACAAAGTCTTCCACTTTCAAATACAAAACGATTCCACTAAGTCCTGTGAAAAATTAAACAAATGACTATTGCTTCTGGAAGACGAAGGGTTTCATCTGTTGCCCAATTTTTACAATGAGAAGAGTCAGCCGATGACCTCTGGCTGCTAATACTTTATGATATTTTTTTCTCCTTTGTCCTCTCTTGACCGTACTAACTATCATTGTTAAAACGAATTTTGTGTCAAATTTATTGAATGAATAGTTGAAATATATCATAAATAATTTTGAAAATTATTAAAATTTATTTAACGGTTTGAGAAAATTGGTATCTGGGTTGACTAGCCAATACAAATATTGGTTAAACGACTGATTGCTCATAAGACTTTAAAAGAGGAAGAGTTTTTCAATGGTTGCGGCAGTTAGTGCTTCAGTCCAGGAAACTACACAGAACAATTGAAATCTTGTTGAAAATATGCAGCTGCCGGAGACCATTTTAATGCCAACAGCCTCCATCGTGTTAATCAATTTACCTATATATCTTAGAAATTTTACTACTTTAATTGCAGGAAGATAACGAGTATAGCAACAATCATTTATTAATAGAAATGTGTAAAACATGGGTTTTCATATAAATGAATGAGTGCTTACAACTGCATTTGCAATCTAATATTTATAAGCTTAAGTTCTATAATATAATTTATTTGAATTAGATTTCAAGTTCAACAATTACAGTGACGTTTAGAGGAATGTTATTAATCCAATTAATTTATGTGGTTTTATCTGTACAACAAAGTGATCAAGTTTGATATGTGTCAGCTGTGATAGGCATAGCACCAGCAAATTAAAATATCTGATAAAAAAATCTCAAATTGTTCCATAACTTGATGCGTCACGTAATCAAAGTCCTCTTGTTAAAGCTAAATCTCATCATCACAAAGCTGTTGTTGCAAGAACCAGATATTCTCCTCATTCCACACGCTTTCCAATGAATCCCCGCCACCGAACAAACCGTGGTTCTGTTGTTGCTCGAATCCTTGAATATCCATGCCCGGTTTAGACCAGCCCCATAACTCTGAAACATTATTTGTGCATAAACCCGGACCTGTTTGTGAATTATCCAAACAATTGGACCCACCATGAAGATTGTAACGATCAGTCAGGTCAGACCCAGAAGAAACTTGGGCATCCAATGAGTCGGATGAAGCGCCGGATATTTCGGACATGACATTCGGGTTGGATCCATATTCATTGTTGTGATAAACTTTACTCGTGGCTATGTCTGCATAATTACTTGTACTGTCAGTATAGGTGGTGGTGGTGGTGGTGATGGTGGAGGAGGAAGTGGGTTGACCGGCGGAATATGAATCGGATGTGGCTTGGATTCGCTCAAGTAAACGGGGCATCCAAACGTAACGCATGGCATCTCTGAATTGCTTGCTGTTAACGTCACATTTGAGCTGCTTTGCCTGCTTTTGAACTCTTGTTCTCCAATAGTTCTTGATCTCATTGTCTGTTCTTCCGGGCAAGTGTTGTGCTATTTTTGACCACCTTCAATGTTTCAAATCATAAATACAGATTAGTTTTAAGTCATCCAGAGCAACAAGAATTAATAACAAGATCAAAATGAAAGAGCTATCAATATAATTGCTTGTACCTGTTGCCCCAGCGAGAATGGAGCTCAAGAATCATAAGTTGTTCTTGAAGAGAAATGTTTCCTCGCCGAACATCTGGACGCAAGTAATTTAACCACCTCAACCTGCAGCTTTTGCCCGTTCGTTTTAATCCTGTATGTATCAATATGTGATAAGAACTTTGGTCTTGACCAGAAATCTAATTAAAAGAGAAAGCAGCAAGATAATATCTAGGGTGGTATTGGTGATACCTGCAGAGCTAGCAACAGTGTTCCAGCGACCTTCACCGTGAATGGCAACGTAATTCATAAGCAAGGTGTCTTCTTCAAGGGTCCACGGCCCTTTTCGTACGCCAACTATGTCTTCATCGCTCTGTTGAATCACAGAGCTAAAACCTCCGACTTGAGCTTCCATTTCCCTAGTATTTATTAAGTACTTTAGAGAGGAAGAGAAGATTAATTAATTAAACAGGGAAGGTTGGATTAGTGTGGAAGATAGAGAATATGGTTTACTTGGATGAGCTAGCTGGTGGAAAGATTAGATAAGAGCAGATTATATATAGAGGCAAAGACGAAGATTAGTATTGGACTGGCTAACCATCATGCGTGACAAAACGTGCCAAACTTAATTAAATATGATAACTAGTACCACTAAATGTAATTTTACAAGGAGCATTTGTGAATTTTCTATTACGAGTTTGACCCGTTGACTCTCCTTAGAGTTGTACGAAGACTGAAACAAGATCTCTGTAGGAATTAAATAAGGAAATAATAACATATTTTGATTTGTAGCTTAACAAGACACAACAGCGACCATGGCTTCAATTTCGAATTATTTTACACGTGACCACCGACCACTTCTCCTAAAATCTCATATGCTAGCATGTGAAATTAATGATTCACAACTAATTAATTTTAAAATTTAAAACATAGTTTATGTGTATCATTACATTGGTTTTATTAACTAATTTATTATTCAGTTAATAAATGGTATACATCTCTTAGAATTAAATTGAAAGATTGTCGTGTAAAATGTCTCTAGTCCTTATGATTCACAAGGAGAGTTAGGTGAGAAAAGAGAGTGTTAAGAATATTAGGGCATAAAGGAAGGAAGTCAAGCAGGTAGCTAATTGGGTTGTGACTTGTGTGTACTGCATTCGGTGTTTGATTGAAAATGAAAATGGAAATGGAAATGGACATGAAATTAGGATACCAATCAAAGTGAGGAGGGTTGGTGCCATTAAAGGAAATTAACCAACCGATCGAAAATTTAAGTTTGATTAACGTCAAAGAGCTGACAAATGAACTCATTTAGTTATCATAATTAATTCGAAATTCAACCCTCGCAAAGTCATCTCAACAGGACTGAAATCTCAATTATATGCATACTATAGAGTTGCAATTTTCTGAAATCGCTATATTTTGATTTAGTGTGCGTGCTAAATGTTGAAAGGTTACCGGCGGCCAGTGACTTTGCATCCATCAATTTCCGGAAGTGTTATTATTGTATTTGTCATCTAATCGCCTGTCACGGAGTAGCAAATATTTTGGGTGGTGCATTTCAACATCTAATGACACAAATCTATTACTTCAACAGGGCGTCTTGCTTTATCTCTTCAAAGACTTTGCTTCTTCTACTGCGCTATTAATAGAGGTCCTGAATTTCCAAATCGTAATAAAGCTTTTTTCTGTAATCTTTCTTTTCAATAAATTAAAAACAAAAAGCTTATTACATCACATGTACACAGTGTGGTCAAATGAAATCTCTTGAAGAATGAATCTTTGGAATTAAAGTTTAATTCCTGACTCCTTAAAAGGAGAACTCGATGAATGAAAAGCCAGCAAAATCAGTAGCACAAGATTCTTAAATTCTTTGACCCATTTTCAATATCTTATATATTCTTTGCCCTTTTCTTCTTCTTCTTCTTTTGAAGAATTACTTTGAACGATAATATTCCATTGCCATATACACATAATATAACCATGGACATTGCTTAGTTCATCAATATCAATTGTGTATATCCTTTACAAAAGTTATTTGTTTCCCATATCGTTATGATACCGTACATTAGTTTGAAAAAAAAATAAAACTTGATGAACATTTTTAGCCTTTTTATTGAGTGAAAGACAGTAACGACTGATGACTGAAGAATTGAGAGAAAGAATATTTAACCTCAGATAATGGAGAATTTGAAAATTCCTTAAGATATATATATTGCAGGAGTGGGAATCAATTACCGGAATATATCCAAAGGAAGCCACTCTAATTGGTGGTTAATTCAGTAATTTCTTATTCCCTTTTTGTTTAAAGAATTCTAAGATGGAGTTTAATCAACATTCATGACGTTCGTTTCTCGACGAACTAGCTGAGATGAAGATGATGAGCCTGCAAAATGCTCCATGGATTAACGGATGTTCCTGCCAAATCAAGGGACAATGATATTGCATAAACTTGGTATATCATTTGCCGCTAATCCTTTTGCTACCTTTTATTCTATTCTGTTTGCTCTTTATATTAATTTCAATATCTAATTACGGAACATAAACATTACCTCCAAATGCAATACATATACTTGATATGCAAGTTTTGAACTTCATTACTAGTGAGATGAGGGCAATCTCATCTGGATTGTTCACTAATTGCTTCATAAACACTGGAAGCATTCATTCAATTGACCATATCTTTGAAAAATGTAAGAAAGTTGTACAAAGTTCATTCCAAGCAAATTCTATATTTGCATTTGTTCCTTTTCTTTTTCTCAATCAAGATTCGAGTACTAAAGACTTACCAAACTCCATGCCTCACGTTATTATCTAAACTTCGGTCGAAGATGTTCAAGCATGCAAATTAAAGAGAGCCACTTTACAAACTACTTTGTAGAACCGAATCATCAGATAAAAATAGCAGCAAATACTGCTTGGATAATTCAATCAGTAAATACTCAACTCGATCGTATTTCAAGTCAATGTATACATATGATATACTGTTACAAAGGCTGTATATATAACATGTTTCAGTATTGAGTCTTGCACTAACACACATTTTATGATGAAACTATAATATATTTCTAATAATGCAATTACCAAGCAACTTTCCATTAATGATAGCAGACTCTTTACTATTAACGAATAGAATGATTTCTCTATTCAAGGGCTAGTCACCGAATTATTACTCTCTGAGCCCAATTACTTCTGAACTTGAGCTTGAGTCACTTTCTCATTATCACACGGTGGCTCAGATTTTGGATAAAGATAGGCGAGAAACTCTAACATGTCATAGTATTTTCAACAAGAAAACGATTGAAACTGCCCAATCAAAGCGAGAATTCCACGGTTGTAAGTAAAATATTGCTACACTGTAGCACCATTGTCCATTGACAAAATCATTCTCCTTATTTGGTGGAGACATCAAAAGCATGTGGCCTTTTCAGGCCAAGTAATTTTGTGGTGTACTTGGATGAAAAGGAATCCAAGTAGGAAAAGCGAAGAAAATTCTACTGTTGACCTGGACTTTCCATCATAGCAATGCGCCATTTACTAGCTTGTCATTCTCACCATTGATGAACGATATAAAGAGCTGTAGCATGACAATGCGATGGTAGTATACGTGGTAGGTTGGAGTATCAAATTTACATGTGTCGCTGAGAATTTGACAGAGACTTGGTATTTTTTTTTTTTCCTGAAAAGCCAATTCAACTGGGGTACAAAAATTGGATAGCAATCCACTGAGATTGGTGAAAAGGGCTAGGATTTCGGACAAACCAAATAGTCAAATGGGTGGAAGAAGATATGATCTCAACAGTAACAAAATCTCTTTGCTTAACCGCCCAAAATTGCTCTGTCTTGTAGCAAACTTATTCATTAGTAGCTGTCCAGTTCAAATTGACATTCAAATCACCTCCAACGAAGACGACGTCTCGTCATATATATCAAAGAGAAGAGAAGAGAAGAGAAGACAACAGCACGCCTTGTTTGGGAACCAATAATTCTGTGTCCTTTACTGATCTTATTATTACAGTTTTCTACTACAAATTAAGTAGTAAAAACAATGAACGTAGCTATATCCACGTACATTCATACTATGAAATTCCTCGCCCCATACTTGCATATACTGTTTAGGAAAAGTGTGCACGCTAGTGGGTAGCAATCCAATTATAAAAGGGTTAATCAAGTTCACATATATCATACCCAAGTAGATTAATGGATCCGACCCGATCCTCAATCCCACGTTGCTTTTTTGCTTTAGATGACGATAGTGACGGCATAGTTGCCGAGGTCAACAGAATCGTTGCCCATAATGGACCTTAAAAAAAAGGGAGCAACAAGCTAGTGTTGTTTGAATGGGTAAATTTATATTTTAAAATTGGGTAATAGAATGTGTGAAAGCTCCCCCATCTAGAGGGAATACTAGATAGTAGAAGAATCAAGAAGATAGTCTACATTCAATGCCATTTCTTTCACCAAGCCCCACCATTAATTGAATACCATAAACAAGTTTACTAAAATATTATCAGTTTAGTTTATAACATGTTATTGGATCAAACAAATAGTCAAGAGTATACAAAATAATTAGGTGAAATAGATTATTAGTGATTTAAAATTCCTATTGTTCATCATTTTAAATTTAATTACAACTATATTTAAAAAATATAATTATTAAGATTTAACATGAAATGAGTTTGTCACAAGAAGCCTTCGATGAAAAGCAAAAAAGGGCCTAACATTTCTCTTCTAGAGGTTTAGTTTTTATAGTCAATTTGATTTCATCAAGTTTGAAGCATCAACTTGGTTCTAGAAGTTGTTTCCTCTATTGTAAGTTGTAATAAACAAAACAAATGAATCATTGGAGAATGTTTATTCATAACATAGCAAGTGTGTAATGATTCCATATATGGTAGGTGGTCCAAAGCCCAAACGGAAAAGGAAATTTCATTGGTAACACCAGAATTTAATATTAAATAAGGTATTTAAAAAATTAATAATGTTACAAGGAGTTTTGGCGGAGGGGGTGTGAATTCGGAAATCCATAACCCAATCCTGAATTGGCAAAACAAGGATTGGGCCTGCTTCCATCCGATTAGTGTCCTGCCGTGCACAATGCAAATATGTGGTTTATTTATACTGTACATCTAAGGTAATAGCGCCAGGACTCAATAATTTGATGGGGTTAAGCAAACAAAGTCATCTCTTTAGTTAAAGCTAAACCTCATCAATCATCAAAGAGCTGCTGTTGCAAGAACCAGATATTCTCATCAATCCACATGCTTTCTAATGAGTCCCCGCCGCCTAACCAACCCTTGTTTTGTTGTTGCTCAAATCCTTGAGTATCCAGACCCAACCTGTTTTCTGAATTATCTATATAGTTTGTGTGGTCATGTGAATTGTAACTACCAGTCAATTCCGACCCAGGAGAAACGTGGGCATGGGCATCAAACGAGTCGGACGAAGAGCCGGATAACTCGGGAATGAAATTCAGGTCGGATCCAGATTCACTGTTGTGACAAAATTGACTCGGGGCTATGTCTGCATAATTACTTGTTTCAGTGTAGGTGGTGGCGGGTTGACCGGCGGAATATGAATCGGATGTGGCCTGGATTCGCTCAAGTAAACGGGGCATCCAAACGTAATGCATGGCATCTCTGAATTGTTTGCTGTTAACGTCACATTTGAGCTGCTTTGCCTGCTTTTGGACTCTTGTTCTCCAATAGTTCTTGATCTCATTGTCTGTTCTTCCGGGCAAGTGTTCCGCTATTTTTGACCACCTTCAATGTTTCAAATCATAATTAAAAATTAGTCTAAGTCAACTGCAGAAACTAGGAATTAATTAATAAGAAGAAAATGAGAATAGATATCTTACCTATTGCCAAAGCGAGAATGGAGTTGAAGAATCATAAGTTGTTCTTGAGGAGTGATGTTTCCTCGTCGAACATCTGGGCGCAAGTAATTTAACCACCTCAATCTGCAGCTTTTTCCCATTCGTTTTAGTCCTGTATGTATATCAAATATACATATATTAGTCTCGATTTTATGGCGTTGTATATACATCCTGAAAGTTGAAATTGTTGGATATGAAATGGAAGGTTCTAATTCCTATAATAAATATAAAATACCTGCAGAGCGAGCAACAGTGTTCCAGCTACCTTCACCATGAACAGAAACGTAATTGATAAGCAAGGTGTCTTCTTCATCCGTCCACGGTCCTTTCCTTACGCCAAATATCTCTTCTTCTCTCTGTTGAGTTGCTGAGCTAAAACCTTCAACTCTAGCTTCCATTTCTCTAAAATTGAACTTGAACAAAAGGGTTTTAGTCTTTTAGACAGAAGGAGAAGTTAATTAGACTGGGAAGGATATGGTTTACTTGGATTGAACGAGCTCGTGGAGAGATTATATAAGGACGAATATTAGAATTGGAGTGATTGACCATTTAATAAATCAATAAGAAAGAAGATATGAAACGTGATAGAATAGAATACAATCCGTGACACAGAAAACCAAATTTAGCAGAAAATAATGTTAGAACGGACATTATGAATTTTTTATTCTTTGGAGTTTGACCCGTTGACTTTTCCACGTCTCTGTTTATCATACACGTACGCATACACGCACACTACTTAAAAAGATCTCTGTATGTTTTTCCATTTCCACTCTTCCTTTGACCAGTCCAGTTGTGTAAGATTACGACCACGGTTTTGAGTTTGACCAAGATTATTTTAATTGTGCCCGCTACTACTACTACTAAGCTAGGATAACGATGATTAACGATGATCACAAATCATGATTTGACTAATCAAGTGCGTGGAGGGTCGGTGTCGTTAACCAACTGAAAATTAAGCTAGGAATGTTTGACTTTTCAACGGTATAAATTCAATTACATGGCTGTGACTTTTTCATACATCAATTCCTAAAGTGTTATTGTGGTCACATGTTACAGAGCCGCATAATGTTTTGGTTGGCGTCTTGCTTTGGTTTCACATTCAAAGGTCATCTTTGGATAGTTATACTGTATGTCAAAGTCTAGAATATAATTCTTGGAAATTTTAATATTTCTTTCGAAGAATTACTTTGTTTGATGGTATTCTATTTCCATACAAACACTACTTTCAGGCCAGTTACACGTGAAAGATTATGACACAGCAACCATGGTTTTGAATTTGATGAAGATTATTTTAATTTTGACCGACCACTACTATTATTTTATTGAATTGCATGTTTGTCAAAGTCTGCAAGCAAGAATATTGTTGGACGATCACCACCGGAGTAAATCCAATGAAACCGTTCGAACTCAACTTAGTGGTTTAGTAAATTTTACACTCCCCCTCTCTTCCTTTTGTTCTATGAATTCTAAAAAGAGTTTCATGTTCATGACATTTTTTTCATGAGCTAGCTTAGATAACGAGATAAATATTTTGTTGTTTTGTGATTTGGGTTTCTAATAGATTGTCTTTGGTGATTGCTGAGGTTTTTCTAAGATGAAGCTCACTTGTTTTGCTCATGGATTTTGCTGTTTAATTCTTAAAGAGCATGTGTTCTCTATTGGGAATCATTGCGTGTTCATTGGTTTTGATTTTGTAGATAGTGAGTTGAAATAGTAACGCACTTAATGATTCATGGTGTTCGTAGAACTGTTGTCAATTTCACTATAGAAGAATATTATGTTCCCAAAAATTGATGATTTGGACTTCTGGTAAGGTAGATGTAGAGTACAAGGCACCGATCAAATGGATTTCGAACTAAATTTAGTGGCACAGGAAGATAAATGAGAATAAGAAAAACCCGGCAAGTAAATCACAGTTAAGAACGATAAAACAATAGAAACATTGAATCTAGTTTGTTTATTTGAAGGAAGAGCAAATTGAACCTTTAAAATGGCAGCTGGAATTGAATAAAACCATGAAGAATACTCGAGTGTAGATCTCTTTGCTTGTACAAGTCTAAGATGCCAATTCTGCAATGCCGTTGCACATTAGTCTGTAGCATAAAACAAAGTTAGCTTGTAGAAATTAGGTGTGGTGTTCAAAAGTCTCTGGTGCTGGTTGAAGAAGTGATATCAAATTGGTTGTCTACTGATATTGCATTCTCTATGTGCGCCAATTGAGATCGACAGGCAACAAATTTGAAAGGTGTTGGTGGAGCTATTTGAAATAAAGAGAGCTCTTGTCGGACTAATTATCATTTTCCTACAAGGAGGAAAACATGTCCATTTGTACTGAATATTATGTAGTTACTGGAGTTTGATGGTTACCTTTAGTGCATGTTCTCGTCCGGAAAAGAAAAAAGAAAACAAAACAAGAACAAATTTACTACTATGTTTTGAACATAACCAAAGTCAAAAGAACATATAAAAAATAGAGCACGAGGAATTTGAATAAGTTATCGATGTGTCGTTTAACCACCTCACCCCACTTCCTTTGAAGGCAAATATTATTAAATGACTTGGACGAGTGAAACGGAGCACAACTTTTAGAACAGTAATTAAGAATCTAGAACATAATAAAGGTAGCCTTTACAATGAAAAGGTTAAAAATTTGCCATCCCCTGCTCTGTAAAAAAGTAAGAATCTAATTTCATCCTAATGTCAGTCATGGCAATCAATTTAATCTTCAAAGCAAATCCACTGTTATTATCAAATCAGAGTAAAAGCTTCAATGGAAACCTTCCATCAAGTCTGTCAAGTTCATCTTCAGGGCAAGTTCTTTATTTGCCAATTTTAAAAGGAAGAGCTTTAGGAGCTCCACTAATTCCATGTCAACTAGTAAAACGAACATCGGAGTACCCTTTAACATTGAAGAGAAAAATGTAAGCTCAAGTTTAAAAGATAATTCTTCTGAAAACTCTGTGCTTAGCCTTAACACAGTGGTTGAGAATTCCATTGACCATTGGTGGTGCTGGTGCTGTCTTTGTTAATCACGATGATAATGTACCGTCGTAAATCAGCACTGGCTTTTTCGGGTGGTTTGGTAGGCGGAGATTCCTTTTGTGATTCTGATTCAGACGACGACGATATTTCAATGATTGGAATGAAGAAGATGGGCCTAACCATATGAAAACAGATGATTTGGAACAAGTTGACAACAGAGTGGCAGCAGTACTAATACTTATTTTCTTAGTTTTGCCAGTTATATGTTCACTTATCGAGGAATATGAACTCCATGCAACCATTATCAAGCTCCAGGTAAAGAATCTTATTCTAAGTACATGAATTCTGTTACTCTAGGAGCAGAGAGGATTTCGTTCAATACTAGTTGAATTATGGCTCTGCTTAAGCTAGTTACATATGATATTATGAATAACAACAAAAACAATGTATAATTCCTGTTATTCGAACCAAATATTTCAACTAACTAGTTCAGTTTCGACTGTAATTAAAAGAGGTTACTAACTGGACGAAGCCTACGAAAGGATCTTAATCGAATTGCAAAAACTACTGAAACATCTAAGGTAGAAGGTTGCAGAAGTATATTGAATGGTAAAGTTTCTCAATACTTGTTAGGCTAATTGTTAGTTTTGAATTAATAACATTTTCATAATTTTTTTTTCCTTGATTCTTGTGGATGCATATGTCCTGTTATTGCTTCTTAGGATAATCTTCTGGCACAAAGAACTTTTGGTTTACTACAATGATTGAGTAATATGCTAGAAACTTGTGAAAATTGTTTTGCAGTCTAATGCTTGGGTAAGTTTCATCTTGCTTGGTGTGGTCAATTGGATTAAATTTTATACATTGATTTTAGCATTAACCAACAAAATGCCAGATGTGAGAGATTTATATCTGTCGAATGGAAATTTTTATTGGTTGCTCTGTAACTCTGTATTGATGAGAAACAGCCTCTAAGGTTCAGTCTGTTGTTAAAAGAGATTAAGAATTCAGTATTAAATGTTAAGCTGAAGCTGAAATTTCAAGTCTATTGCACCAAAGATAGAACCTACATAATGGGGGGTTTTGAAAGCCAGCATTTGGTTGTTTCATTGGTAAACTTCACAGGCTTCCAAGGAAGTCATCACTTTCTACTTTAGTGCTGATGTTGTTTATCTGTAATTGTGACAAGCCAGTATTATATGTTGTGATATATTGTTAATTGTGACATCCGAAGAAGCTAGCTCTTCTGGTAGTCGCAAATCTTTCAAGGTTAAAATTTATAGCGGTGAAAGGAGTTGGATTGGAAGGATATAGTGCCGAAAACAACTCATGGGTGCAGTGCGAGTGGTGGTGGTATCATTAGCATGTATACGTCAATCATGCAAAAGAATCCAGCATTCCAACTACGTGTATAGAGTAGTAGAAACCCAGATCACCTATTGCCGCGTAGCTCAATGGACCACCATAATATATCATACTCAACCAGAAAATTCTTTTGCTCTCGCTGGATATGCTTCACATCTCCAGAGTTCTATGTTCAGCACTGATGTTTTTGCCTGCGCAGACAAGACAACAATTATGCTTTGACAGAAACATACACACAACAATTATGCGATGACTCACTATTTTCATTTCCCCTATAATTATAGGAAAATTTCAATGATTGATTGCAGAATTGACGCTCTGGTATTTCGTTTTAAAGAGATGGAATGGAAATGGCAAGAGAATTTTGTCTCTGAATCCTTTTGGCAAAGCAATAAAATTAAAGTCGTCTTGTTGAAAAGTGTCATGGGGTAGGTTCACTATCAATGAAAGCAATAACGTGGCAGAGGTGCGTGAGAATCCAACCCACAAAATTGATGCAGTGGAGCCATTTAGGATCACACGAATGCATACATGCTAGCCCCACATGTAGATTATACAAAAGAAATTACTTCCGTAGGGGTAGTAGGGTTTCTACTCTCAAGTCCACGTCGTCCTGTAAATTGAATTGTCGATTAATAATAATTGATACAACCATTGTCGTTTAGGAGGAAGGGGATCGATTTGAACTCTGAAGAAGAAACTAAAATACAACCATCACAGATGCTTACATGGAATAGGGATATATGGCAGTAATGCTTTGTATCCAAAAAAGATCTAAATCACCGTTGACAAACACATATGAAGACGTAATCATAAAAGATTAGAGGCTGAAAATCAGTGATAACAGCCCAACTAGGTGATGAAAGTGGAACACATCTCATCACATCAGATAAACGAATCTTCTGTATCATTTGTTCAGGGTTTGATCTTGGTAAAAAATCTTGAGGATTTCCAGAATATTCTTGATGATGCTAATAATATCTTGTCTGTGTAGAGGGTTGTGGCTCTCCTCCCCTTATTTGGATTGATGGTTGGTTGTATGTTTATTTCTGGTCACGAATTTAACTAATTACCCGAAATATTTAATTTATTGGTAATTAAGAGCCCACGTCACATTTAAGAATCCAAGATTCTCTTACCAAACGTAATTTACTTAAATAATAATAATAAAAAAAAAAAAAAACCTGAGAAAATGATATCAATCGCAAATAAATCATAACACACGTGATCAGCTGCACCAACTCACACACAATTACTACCTTCAAAATCTTAATTCATATGGAGCCCGCCCGCCCGGCCCTTCTAGTCTCTTCTCTGCAACTATTTTGGTCAGCCCTTTTCGGGAACCTTCAGTGAACTCTCTAATCCACCGTTGCATCATTAAATAGGACACGTGTAGGGCACATATCCAACATCTCAGGGACACATATGGTATATCATTATTTCACTTTTCTACAATTTCGCCCTCATTTTAGCTCCACTTAAGCTTATTTAAACACCCCCACACCAGACCATATTTCACCATTGCAGAAACAACCCAAAGCACCAAAGGCCCCACAAGCTCTCTGCAGCCTCCTTTCTGTCTAGCCAGCGAGCTTTTTCTTAACATGGCCCCTGAACTTATTCAAACTGCAGTGAAACCTACCGGATTTGGCACAAAGCCCGCCAGCTTACCCAGCAGAGCTTACGTTACATTCTTGGCTGGTAACGGAGACTATGTCAAAGGTGTTGTTGGGTTGGCCAAAGGGTTAAGAAAGGTGAAAACTGCGTACCCATTGGTGGTGGCGGTTTTGCCCGATGTGCCAGAGGAGCACCGTAAGATCTTGTTGTCTCAGGGTTGTGTCGTAAGGGAGATCGAACCAGTTTACCCGCCGGAGAACCAGACCCAGTTTGCCATGGCCTATTACGTCATCAACTACTCGAAGCTCCGTATATGGGAGGTACGTTACGTTGGTTTCGTTTTGTTGAGTTACATTTCATTAGATGTTCGACATTTGTTATTTTCACACGAGGTGTTCTAGTGTTGGAGACTTGATAGACCGCACAGCTTCTTTGCATGTCTGGTTTTTATTATTACTTTTTGACTTTCTCATACTGCGCATCTTTCAAGAAGGCTCTACAGATTTTTTAAAAATCGAAAATGGCCTTGTTTGTATCTGGCTCATTTTATTTGTTGCAGGGTATTTTGACTTTTTATTATTCTTGCGGTTTACTTCGTTGTGATTTGTCTTGTATGGTTGTTTTCTGTAATGAATTTTTACCATTGGATTTTATTGATATTTATTTTGTTCCTTAATTTTGCATGCAGTTCGTGGAGTACAGTAGGATGATATACTTGGATGGAGACATCCAGGTTTATGACAACATTGACCACCTATTTGATCTGCCTGATGGACATTTCTACGCAGTGATGGACTGTTTCTGTGAGAAAACATGGAGCCACACCCCGCAGTACAAGATCGGGTATTGCCAACAGTGCCCTGACAAGGTCAAGTGGCCTGCTGAATTGGATGAACCGCCAGCTCTCTACTTCAACGCCGGCATGTTCGTGTTTGAGCCCAGCATCTCGACCTACGATGATCTCTTGAAGACTCTCAAAGTTAGCCGTCCTACCTCATTTGCAGAGCAGGACTTTTTGAACATGTATTTCAAGAATATTTACAAGCCGATTCCACTTGTTTATAATCTTGTTCTTGCCATGTTGTGGCGTCACCCAGAAAATGTTGAGCTTGACAAAGTGAAAGTTGTTCACTACTGTGCAGCGGTGAGTAATTTATCTTTGATTATTCGATAGCATACGTATTAATTTTGCTTTTGTCGACCTTTATTGGGTACTGATTGTGATGCCTATAATTTAACAATCAGGGATCGAAGCCATGGAGGTACACAGGAAAGGAAGAGAACATGCAGAGAGATGACATCAAGATGCTGGTCCAGAAATGGTGGGACATTTACAATGATGAATCGTTGGATTACAAGAAGCCAATCGCAGCTGCTGACGGTGAAGCAGAGCCTGTGAAATTGCAACCATTTATAGATGCTATCTCTAACGCTGGAGCAGTTCAGTACGTGACAGCCCCGTCAGCTGCTTAAAGCTCCAGGCGAAGAAGATGGGAATCGCAACTAAGTGTAGATGTAAAAGTGAGTGAAGGGGGGGGATTCCTTTCACCTATGAAAATGGGTGGGTAATAGGGAAGGGAAGAGGCTTTTTTTCGTTTTTGCTTTTCGTTGTTTCTTCTTTTCTTGAAACTAAAGTCTAGTGCTGGGTCGTGGGTTTGTTGATATTATGTGATTTTAAAGTCGTGTGTTATGGAATGTGTAGAGCTGTGCCATTGTAATAAGTGTTATTAAATTCGGACCGGCCCGGCAGTCCGACCGGTTGATCCGATGACTCGGTTTAATTCGAATTGATTCGAAATTTAGATAATTTAAGAATTAAATCTATTATGAATCGACGGTTTAAGTAGAAATTTAGTGAATCAAACGGTTTTGTGTGATCTGATCAGGTTAAAAAATAATAACTTAAAATTTTAAATTAAGTTTTTGTTTTAAATTATAGTTAATAAGTAATAATGTAATTTGAAAAAATAAAAAATTTAAAAAATTTTAAATTAGTAAATTCCCTTCTTATATATTGTTAATTTTGTGAAATTTTTTTTTATTTTGTGTCCGTCTATTATTTTTTTAATTTTTTTCTTAAATTACTTTTATATTTATAGACTCCACTAAATAATTAGAAGTAAACATTTTATACTTTTTATTAAATATTTTTTTTATGTATTTTGATAATTATATATCTGAAATGTGTTGTACTAGTTTCAATTCATTTGATTCATGATATATTTTTAATTTTTTAAGATTGATTTGAAATAATAATATATTTTAACTTTTTACGTTCAATTCGTTTGATTCATACTCTGTTTTTTTTCTTATCATTCACTCCTTACAAATACTTCATTACTTTCTTTTTTGTCTCTTTCTCTCTGTTAATCCTTATACATTTGTTTTTTTATTTATAAATTGTTGAGAACATCGATAAATTTCATAAAATATTTTATTTTTATTCTTCTTTTTGTTAAAAAAGAATGGCAACAACCATGTTTTTTTTCCGTATCTTCTTTTGATAATTGTAGCTCTTTTCAATTTCTTTTCAGTCGTTCTAAATTGTACTGCTTTAAAACTTTAGTTACCAAGATTCTTGGAGTCAGGTTTCAAATCTTTCCACTTTAAAATATTTTTATTAACTCGATTATTGATTCGATTAACCTAACGGTTGAATTAGTGATTCGACACTTCAAACGAATTAATAATCGGTCCAATTCTGATAACTATGATTGTAATGTTATGACAATGGTGAAATGAATATATATGCTTTTAAATTAATATTCTTTTCACTGCTGATTACGTTTCTTTTCTATTCATGCATATGATCGTCACGAATTCAACATAATGACACTAGCAAAAGGCCTATCACATGATTCATGTCCAGTACTGGCATCTCAGTCCTGATTTATGAACAAGATTGCAGAAGACTTAGACTTGGTGGGTTGGAGACTTGGAGTAGTTGGTCAATTAAGTTGAGTTTCGATGCTGTTGCTTGATGATGGAATTACTTAAATCTTTTTGTCAATAGGTTCGTGTGCGAGTGCGAGAAGATTTGGTTAAATGAATCTGCAAGGAGAAAAAGTGGAATATTAAACAAGCATAAGTATGTTACTTTTGGGGACCATCTTTAACAAAAGTGGAATATGCTCCATTCATTGAAATGTATGGTGTTTAGTGAAATTAGAATCGAAATAAATTCCATGTCCTTGTAATTACTTTAATTGACATTGATAGTATTAGTCCTGTAAAAAAATTTGAAGATTTCTTAATTTAATTAGCAATTTTTTTTATTTTTATATTTATAATATATATTACATGATACATAATATGTTATTTTGTATAAAAATAATTATTTATTATTTATTATTTTCAACATATCCAATTAACAATTAACATGTATAAAAATAAAATAAAATAAATATGAAATAGAAGTTTGATATATGAGTAAGGAAAATTAAAGGTGGCAAAAAGGGTTGGGTTGGTCCATAAAACTGAAATCTATCAAAACTTACATGCCGAATAGTTTGGATTCGCTTAAAAAATATATAGTCTAATACAATTCATAAAGCCTGTCTCATGCGAATTGTACTAGGTTTGAGTTTGAGCCAATTTGTAGACAGACGTTAATTTTAAATATTAAAAAAAAAAATTTTGACAAAAAATATCGTTCTAATTAAACTTATAATTTCTTTTGAAATCTTTAATTTAAATATATCGATCTAATTGAATTTATAATTTTATTTGAAATTTCTGATTTTAAAGTATTGATATTTTTTTTGTATGTGTTGATATGTTTTAAATTATAATTTTTTTCAAATTTTTTGTATATCGATCTCTTTTTTATATATTGATCATTTAAACTTAATGTATAAATTTATTAATAATAAAAAATAAAAATAAATATTATAATATAAATAATAAAAAATATTAAATTAAATAAACATCTCCGAGCCGATTCAGGCCTGACCCACGACCTTTAGCCATCTCAAAGTAAGACCCCGCACGAAACGGACGACGCTCGAAACGTTCAATTTCGTACTTAAAAAACGAAAGAAAGCGTCTACGGTTTAGGAATCAATACGGTGTCGTATAACAGTCGGTAATGGAAACCTACCAACATCTGTCCATCTCTTCGACTGCTAGGCATCACTGATGGATATCTCTTAATTCAATCAAATTCCCCAAACTGATCGAAATAACGATGATTCACAAAATTCTCTCAGCAAGGTACGCTTTAAAACTATCGTTACTCTTTGAAAACGCCATTAATCTAAAAAATGCAAGTTCATTTCTCCCACGTCTATTTTTTTCCTCTGATATCACTCCCAAAAACCACGACGTTGATACTGTTTTTCGCATAATAACTAGCTCTACATCATCTAAAAACCTCAAACAATCGCTGAAATCAAGTGGGGTTAATATCTCTAACGATTTGGTTGATAAAGTGTTAAAAAGGGTCAGGTTTAGCCATGGTAATCCTCTGCAAGCACTTGAATTTTTTAGCTATATTGATAATAGAAGAGGGTTTTATCACACTGCGTTTTCTTTAGATACAATGCTTTACATATTAGGTAGAGGCCGTAGGTTTGATCTAATATGGGATGTTTTGGCTGATACAAAGAGAAAAGATAAATCTTTAATATCACCCAGAACTATGCAAGTGGTTTTAGCTAGAGTTGCTAAGGTTTGTTCAGTTAGGCAGACTATAGAGTCTTTTAAAAGGTTCAAGAAACTGGTTCCAGAATTCGATATTACTTGTTTTAATGCTTTGTTGAGGACTTTGTGTCAGGAGAAGAGTATGACAGATGCTAGGAATGTGTATCATAGTTTAAAGCATGATTTCAGGCCTAATTTGCAGACTTTCAATATACTTCTATCTGGGTGGAAGTTAGTGGAGGAGGCTGAGGGCTTCTTGGAGGAGATGAAGGAAATGGGAGTCAAACCTGATATTGTTTCATATAATTGTTTGATTGATGTATATTGTAAGGGTAGAGAAGTAGAGAGGGCGTATGAAGTTGTTGAAAGGATGAGGGATGAGGAAATATCTCCTGATGTAATCACCTATACGAGTATCATTGGGGGATTGGGGTTGGTTGGTCAGCCTGATAAAGCTAGAGATGTTTTGAAAAAAATGAAGGAGTATGGGTGTTATCCGGATGCTGCAGCTTACAATGCTGCTATTAGGAATTTCTGTATTGCAAAGAGGCTTGGTGATTCATTCAAGTTGATGAATGAGATGGTGGAAAAGGGTTTAAGCCCGAATGCAACTACTTACAATCTGTTCTTTAGGGTTTTCTTCTGGTCGAATGATTTGAGAAGTGCTTGCAATTTGTACCAGAGAATGATGTATAGTGGGTGCCTCCCAAATACACAGTCTTGTATGTTCCTAATTAGGTTGTTTAAGCGGCAGGAAAAGGTGGAGATGGCATTGAAGCTATGGAGTGACATGGTGGAGAAGGGTTTTGGGTCTTATATTTTGGTATCAGATCTGTTGTTTGATTTGCTTTGTGACATGGGGAAGTTGGTGGAAGCGGAAAAGTGTTTCTTAGAGATGATAGAGAAAGGGCATAAGCCAAGCAATGTTTCTTTCCGGAGGATCAAGGTTCTGCTGGAACTGGCAAACAAACAAGAAACACTTCAAAACTTGTCGCAGAAGATGGCCATTTTCGGGCCTTCTGTAGTTTACGAGCGGGAAGAGAACCTAGTTGAGATATCAAATTTAGACTCGATTCCGTCTTAATCACATGGTTGTGATTGATCGTGGCTTTAAGAAGATTTTAAAACTGATCTTATAAAACTGGCATGCGAAAAGAGTGTTTGTTAACCATTTGGAAACTAAGAATCAGGTCACTGTCAACTGGTTATTCTTCTGCATTTTAGGCTCAGGCTGGCCCCTAGCAGAGGTGTTTCTTTGAAACCTCTTAACCTATGTCCAGTTTTTTTCTCTTGAACACATTCTTTTGAACAATTTGGTTGCAATGCTGCATGGTTACTTGGGACCAACTGGCAGGTTGTCTCCAATTTCAGACATGGTTCTGCTAAGAAGGTTTACTCTTCTTCTGGCCGCATCTGTTGTAGAAATATCAGCTTTACAATGCTATGGAAACCTGAGGCCGGGACCTTAGGATTGATCTGTACAAGGTTACTCCTGGAAGAGAATCGGATACAGTTCAGCCTATCAATTGAGGTTGTTTGGATAATTAATTCTTTTGTTGGAGACAGCTTTCTACAATGCTCATATATATTTTTTTCTGGACAAAAACACTTTGTCTAGCTGCCTATTAAACTGCTGCCTCTTCTTTCAGAATGTCGTGTTCATTTAAATCAGTGTCATCCTCTTGTTTCGGATCAAATGCTTATAAGCAGCGCTTCTGTGTTTTCTTTCTTTTTTGGGGCCCTTCTAACTGAAATGTTCTGTGGGTTTTAATGCCCTTGTAAGAATGTGGTCGATGGATTGAATGATCAAACTAGGGTTGTTGCATCTGTTCTGGATATGGGCGTGTTTCATCAATCGCAACCTATTAATCATTGGAAGCTAAATTGATTGTATGTTTGCCTGCAAAGACACAGACCATCTAGAAGCTTAAATCAGATTGGACTTTTACACTATACCCGAACCATCAATCGGTACATTTTCTTATTAAAGATCTCATTTAGAATGACGTGAATGACGACTAATATTGATAAAAATGGGTTTGGTGTTTGAGATTAACTAAAATACATTAGATGTGTTGTTAGATTCATTTTTTTTTAAAAAAAAAATTTTATTGTTAAACATTCTAAAAAAAATTGTAGCCAAGTCCTCTCTTGCGTCCACTTGCTAAAAAAAAAGAATTAACTTTTAGATACTACTGTTGGTTCTCGTTCTGCTGCTAGACTGACAGCCGTGGTGTCGTACCGGAATACATTTCAATCATTTACCTCAAGCCAGGTCAAATTGATTCCCAGAACAGAGATCCTGAGTTTGTCACAGACTCACATGCCATAGCTATCACGGCACAACTTTGTAGTTATGGAATACCATCACCAAGGTGTACTATGAATGGAGGCTCATGACCTCTACTTGACGTTGAACAGAACAGTAACAGACTAAAAAACGTAAGGGAAAACAAAAGGATATCGAGAGTATACCATGAGCGAAAAAATAAAAATTCAAGGATTATTCTGAAACTACAAGTAACAAATGGCAATGTAATGTTTGCAAGAGAAACAAACAAATACGATCAAACAGGTAACAACGATATTACAGGGAGAAAACCAAGAACCCTGACTATATTTCAGCTCTTTGTAACAACCCAAAACTCAGAATTTAGCCCTCTATGCCTGCAATTGTACAGTAAAAAGGTTTGTGTAAATAATCAAGAAATATTTATCCTGCAATGCAATTTCTCAACTGAGCAACAGCTGTTTTAATTATATGATATCAACATCATCTGCGAGGGTACCTTATTTGCAATGTTGTTCGAGAGCCAGTCAAGTCCCTCGTACAGCCCTTCACCAGAAGTGGCACATGTACTCTGGATATACCTGAAATATGACATACACATGGTCAGTTGTGTGCAGCGCGCACACAGAAATATATATATATATACAGAGAGAGAGAGAGAGAGAGAGAATGATTTATCTTACCAGTGGCGCTGACGGAGAGAGTGAAGGCCAAGCTTATCAGTTATCTCAGCAGCATTCATGGCATTTGGAAGATCTTGCTTGTTTGCAAATACAAGCAGCACAGCATCCCTCAGCTCATCCTAATCAAAGCAACAAAAAAGCATTACAATAATCCATTGAATCACCTCGGCATTCCAATTAAACAATTAAAATGAACTCTATATTATTCTCCACTTGGAAATAAGGCGCAGAACTTTATACATTACCTCATTCAACATTCTGTGCAACTCATCCCTAGCTTCAACCACACGGTCTCGATCATTACTGTCAACCACAAAGATGAGTCCTTGTGTGTTTTGGAAATAATGTCTCCACAAAGGTCGGATCTGGATGGACAAAACTATAAAAGTTAGAAGCTAGTACTTTGTGGTGACTGACTGACGGGTAAAGTTAAACAACTATATTATCTGGCATAAAATACACCCTAAAACCATAGTTTGGTCTGAATACATTAAAATTAAACATACATACCTTGTCTTGGCCCCCGACATCCCAGACAGTAAAGCTGATGTTCTTATACTCTACAGTCTCCACGTTAAATCCTGTTCAGAGAGTAGAAAGAATTGAGAATAGGGGAAACACAGGAATTCACTTAATTGAGCAATTAAAATAGGAAAGCAGGCAAAATTAACAGAGAACTATTTAGTTGAGATGCTAATCCAAACAGTATTTTAGCTACTGCGTCTATAGCAATGTTCAACTTACCAATGGTAGGAATGGTGGTGACAATCTCTCCGAGCTTAAGCTTGTACAGAATAGTAGTCTTACCAGCTGCATCAAGACCCACCATGAGAATTCGCATCTCTTTCTTGGCAAAGAGCCTGCTGAAAAGCTTGGTGAAAGACAGCCCCATTTTTCACAACTGCAAACACCAACAATGCAAGATCAAATTAAATAGTTACACATCTTCTAAGGCATGATAGCTTAAAATCTAACAAACAAAAGAAACCCCAGCAATATCTATAGACGCATATTGTAACAAACATAAAAATGGGAAATCCTCCAACATATCCAACAGCAATCACTACTTACGATAATAGGAAAAAAAAAAAACTAAGAACAAAAAAATTGAAATCATTTAATTTAATTCATGCAACATTTTAAGATTTCAATTATTATATCTAATTAAACAAGTGCCGATTCAAATCAAGTTCACCAAAAATCATAAGGAAACAGTTTGTGAAATAAACTTGAATTACATAAGATCAAACACGAAAGGCACCCAATACATCCAAATCTAACGCATCGAGACATAATTTTATTGCTTTGCAACACATACAAGCCCAGGAAGAAGAGATCATAGATTTAGATTCGAACAACGTACTGTAGATTAACAGATGTAGATCGAACAACAATCAAATAAAAGGAAGAGATCTAAATATAGGGTTAAGAGTGAGTGATAGAACAAGTACAATTCAACGAAATGAACGACGAGAGAGATGTACTGCAAGAGAGCAAAAAGCCTTGCCTGAGGAAGAAAGCGGTATAGCTTTGGTGAAGATCTACCTCTTGCTAAAAAACCGAGCTGTCCTTCAATATTTACACGGCTACGAAGTTTATATATTTAAAGAACCAAACAGCTGTTCAACTGGTTTCACGCCGTTACTGTTTTCTTTGCTTTTATTATTATTATTACTATTATTTTCTTTTTTCTTTTTAACTTTATGCTGCTGGTCGTTACTGACGTCGTTACAAAGACGCTTGGTTTGCATGCAATAGAGATTCTGGCCTGTTTGGGTAACGAGAGATTCGTTTCCCTGTTGAAGATTACAATTTTTGGAATGGGCTTGGGAATTCTTTTCTTCCGGAAAAGTAAATAAATTAATTTAATTGCAAATTCTTTGAAACAATCTTAAAAATCATTTTAAAACTAATTTTATAAATTTAAAAAATATAAATTTATTTCCAAATAAGAATTAAAACAAGCACCCACCTACCCATTTACCTAATTTTTATTTGGCAGGCAAGGTATAAAATGGTAAAAATAAGAATTATGGTGCATGGTACCCAAAAGCATTAGGTGGTGCACAAGGTTCAAAAATGAAAACAATGACATCTAAAGAAGCAACCAAGGCCTAGGTAAAGAGGAAATGAACATGTTGATGTTGGCATAAAATCAGACAGCCAGGCAATCGGTGTAACAGATCAGTACACATACATGGAATGTAAAATTCATAACCCAAAGATGGGGTCCCCTCAGTCCATAGGAATGCCAATTTAAAGTTTTAAGCATTTCTATCAGGAAAATAAATCATCACAAATTCTTGGCCTAATAGGGCTACTGACACTGATTCCTAACCCCCTTTTTTGTAAATTAATTACTTATTTTCATCTAGCACAAGACAGAGAGTGCAGAATAATAGTATCATAATCTTCTAAAACCTAAGGGAAAGATATTCAGGGCTCAGAAGATGTTTAGTTGCTAATCTTGTTGTCGAACAAGGTCACACAACTGAAGATAAGTCCGACCGTCCTCCTGTCATCCTTTCAGCTTTTTCTCCACGTTCACCTGAAAAAAT